>OY855903.1:14113045-14463045 GCA_963693305.1 Meandrina meandrites | reverse complement strand
ACCAAGGCGTGGACCTTTCTAGCTTACAGTTCAAAAAAGAGTTATCCACAGCAGTATCCAATTCTGTTTTCCGTCTGTTGAGCTTATCTTGACCAAGTATAAAACATAGCGTAACCTAATAAGTAACGACATACGAGAGGGCAACAGCTGGCTTTCGAGAGCTGCTACACTACAACAACAGGTGGGTTCAAAAAAGTGAGTTAAATTGATCATAATTATTAAAATATATTTCTTTTTTCCTATATTTGGGATACAAAAAGAATAAAACAGACAGTATTTGCTGGCTACGATGAAAAGAAAGGCTTTCGATTTTATCAAGAAAAACGTACAAATTATCAAAAAGGAAATGGTAAGAATTGGGATCATTGGTGGCACTCTCTGACACACATTTTTGTATACTCTCAAGGGACTGTTTTAATTTGTCAAGGGAATACTTTTCGCTGTGGGCGATAAAAACGTCACTGGATAGGAATGCGTCCGCAGTTTTCGATCCCGAAATGTTATTTTCACGCGTCGCTCGTCATTTAGCCTGTCTAGCCTTTTGCAAACTACAGGTAGGTATTTTTTAAAGATCTGTGCTATTCATCGATTGAATTGCTTAGTTTTACATGCTTAAAAGCTGCTGCGAACCTTCATTGCCAGAGGATATTGGCCAATGCTATTTTCTATTGTTACAAGTCTATTGTTTGTAGTCTTCATTGAAAGAAGTATTTTTAGCTCGTCACGCAATCTTTTGTTTTGACCACAATTAATTCACGGACTTGATCACGACAGCAGCTTCTCAAGACTTCAGACAGGAAAATGGTATAATGTACAATATTGCTTCGAACTTAAATGGAATTTTTAGAAGGATCGGTAAAGCCACTTAGTGAAAAATTGACTGCAAAAAGCCGTCGGGCTAAAATTAAACTTACGCTTTAGCGTGAATAATGCAGGATCTCACGGCTTCAGAAATATGCAGAATTTTGAAGCTTTGATACATTAGTAGCTACATCTTGAAATGAGAATTAATCTAAAACAAAACTTCCTTCAAGTTTCTTTCATTTGCCCAGTTTACGTTTGGAATTTTAGGCTTCTGAAGCGTATTGATTTGAAAAGCGCATGGTGACATCTGATATGCAGCGTGCGGCCGCACTTACTGTACCATCGCATTGTTGTTTATTTAATAATTACTCCGGCCCAGGCCCTCAGGGCCAGGGCAGGAGTTGAAAATTCGGCTTGATCTGTAGTCGTCGCCAGAATTCTGCATTCTTGCGCAATAGTGTGACGTAATCCCAGGGCGCTTTGCTGGCGAGCTTTTCCACGGACCTATCACGTGCTCAACGTGACAGGCCACGCTCGTGGAAAAACTCATGGAAAAGTACTGGCCGAATGCTGTTTACTGGCGACCTTTTGCCTTGGAGTGAACACTGTTGAGGGAACCTTCCGCCTTGGAGCGAACACTGTACTGAGCGAACACTGTGTACTGAGCATACGTTCCGCCTTGTGGGAGCCAACACTGTGTTGTGAGCGAACCTGTACTGATCGAACACCGTGTACTGAGCGAACACTTTTGTCTTTCACGGATTTCAATAGGAAATGGCTTTATTGAAGGGCTGATGAAAATTTCCATCAAATGTGAGTCTGCATTTTCAAACTTCAGATAAAATACAAAGTTTGTTTTTTATGTGTGTCGTTGATGGTAATTAGAACAATTTGTAACGCTTTAGTCGATACGTTTACAGACTGTAATACATTCAAACGACCACTGAGTGGGATGACGTGAAAGCAATGGCGTCACGCCATAATGTCTCAAGCGTGACAAAATGGATGCAGCTTGACAAACACGCGGTTAATAACAGACTATTGCTAACGACTGTTTTTATGTACTTAATGGGACTTTTCTCTCTCAATTCGCACCAGTTACCCTTAGTTGTCTGCTGCAACTTTCAATTAGCGTAAACACTGTGATTCTGAACGATTAACAAAAGGATTTTCAGTGATTTGAACGGTTACATGTCATTTCGACACACATCAACCCCCCAACATCGATCTCAACAACCCCTAAAATGGCCGGAGTGTACGCCCAACAGGCGTCTTGTTGTATTCAGTTTACGACCTTTTACATGCAAAGATTTACTACAGTACTTCGCAAAATGCAAGCAAGTATTTTTTTGTTATTAGTTATAGTGATGGATAGCATAAAAAGCAATCTGAGTGTTAATTTTGTGGAAGGAATTCAGTAGTTTTCCGCTATCTCACGGCAATCTCACGGCTTATCTCCAATTACCGCTTTTCTGTACCAAGATAATACCACTGGTGGTTAAATGAATGTCAGTGACAGTTATACAGAATGAAAACCTACCTTTCATAAAAAGCAATGTGAGTGTTAATTTTGTGGAAGGAATTCAGTAGTTGTCCGCTATCTCACGGCACCATGATTCGCAAATTATTATCCCCAGTTACCGCTGGTCGTGGTTAAATAAATGTCAGTGACATGTACAGTTGTACAGAAGTTTGGTTTGGGATCAATTTATCAAGGTTGATAATTAACATTTCAACCCATGAATTGGTCTTTCAGCGTGTCTAGTTGTAATAAACGTTTACTTCAGAAAAGAATTGTTTGTCTGAATTTAGTACGCATATGGTATATTTTTTCCCACTCGCACGTTTATGTTAAAAGCCGTAAAAGAGCCAGGATTTTTTTTTTGCGGGGGGGGGGGGTTAGTGCATCACAAATCGCTTTCAATACTAACATTTCCCCAACGCATACTCCATGCGAAATAGTCGAATCTCGAAGAGATCTTTGATTTTATATTTTGAAGAACAAGAAACAATGCGACATATAAAGTGTGCTTAGGTGCATAAGTTTGTTTTTCTCGCATCAGAACATTACAATATAATGGAATTAGATAGCCCCGATGACTGGCTATTAGCTTCATTATGACCAGAAGTCATTTCCTGTAGGATTTTTGTGTGCTCAGTATTATTATACGCATGCCCTGTAAAGAACTGAAATCAATAAGTAGCATAGAACACAGAGTTATGCTTTGCAATGCGTATGAGCCGCCCGGTTAGCTCAGTCGGTAGAGCATCAGACTTTTAATCTGAGGGTCATGGGTTCAAGTCCCATATCGGGCGACCATGTTTTTTTTATTTTGAAGAACAAGAAACAATGCAACATAAAAAGTTTTCTTAGGTGTATAAGTTTGTTTTTCTCGCATCAGTACAGTACAATATAATGGAATTAGATAGCCCCAATGACTGGCTATTCAGCTTCATTATGATCAGAAGTCATTACCTGTAGGATTTTTGTGTGCTCAGTATTATTATACGCATGCCGTCTATAGAACTGAAATGAATAAGTAGCATAGAACACTGAATTATGCTTTGCACTGCCAACGAGCCGCCCGGTTAGCTCAGTCGGTAGAGAATGAGACTTATAATCTGAGGGTCATGAGTTCAAGTTCCATTTCGACTATGTTTTTTATTTTATTAAAAAAAAAAGACAAGAAACAATGCAACATATAGAGTGTGCTTAGGTTCATAAGTTTGTTTGTTGAAACTTGAAAAGAAAGAGCACTATAGTCTGTCACTTTGGTTGTTTAACAAATTATCAAAAATATGCCCCGTGTAAGGATCGAACTCACGACCTTCAGATTTCTGAACCAGATTATGAGAGTGACGTGCTGCCTACTGCGCTAACGAGACACCTGCTCGCTTGACGTTAAATTGTGACATAGTGACAGGTTGCACCTCGCACGTTGATTGGCTATCGGCAAAAGCGAGGTATTTAGCGGAAAGTTCGACTACAGTGCGACGTTTTCTGCAATACTCAGTGCCGCGCAATGTTTGTTAGTATCCATTATGTTGAAATGTCTACCATCTTTGCTCTCAGCGAGACGATCGACTGTCATGTTTAGCTATATACAGTTTGTTTTTGTGGGCATTCTGAGTCATGGAAGAAATTTCAGGCAGCTTGTTTGAAAATTATACGGAGAATCGAACGGAGAAAACCTTGAAGTGAACCCCTTGACAAGACATTTTACTTAAATAGCGCTACGTATACTAAATTTTGCATAATTTTTTAAAAGTGAGACCGTGGGGCGAGTCAAAATACAAAATATGCCCCGTGTGAGGATCGAACTCACGACCTTCAGATTTCTGAGCCAGATTATGAGACTGACGCGCTACCTACTGCGCTAACGAGGCACCTGTATGGTGAAATGAGAAACTTAGCCATCACAAGATAAGAAATTTCAGCCAACCACTTCTCCACAAATTGTACGGGAGAAGTTGAGTCATTCTGAACTCCGCTTTAATAGTTTCGCACGTTTTGAAATAGTATTTTCGATGTCAAACTAAAGACATAATAGGTGAAATGCACTCATCGAATCAGCGTTTTATTTTCTCAAAAAATCCTGTATCTGATATATCAGACAGCAGTACAGTACAATGTAATGGAATCGGATAGGCCCGAGGCTGTAAGCTGCATTATGACCAGAAGTCATCACCTGTAGGACTTCTGTGCGTTAATATTATTATATGCATGCCCCATATAGAACTGAAATTAATCAGAAGAATAGAACACTGAGTTATGCCATGAAGTGCGTATGAGCCGCCCGGTTAGCTCAGTCGGTAGAGCATCAGACTTTTAATCTGAGGGTCATGGGTTCAAGTCCCATATCGGGCGACTTTATTTTTTTTGTTTTAATTTTGAACAACAAGAAACAATGCAACATATGAAGTGTGCCTAGGTGCATAAGTTTGTTTGTTGAAACTTGAAAAGAAAGAACACTATAGTCTCTGTCACTTTGGGTGTTTAACTCATTAAGCTCTAACTACTACCGAGGCGTGTCCCTTTCAAGACTACAGTTAAAAAAAGAGTTATCCTTCGCAGTACCTAATTCTTTTATCCGTCTGTCCATAGTTAATAGAGGGAAATGGTAAGGAAGCCCGGCAAACATCAAAGCAAACAAAGAGGCCAAGATTGAGGTTGGAAGGTCCATAGCCGTGCACATCTTTTGTTTTCCGCTCATACACCATGCATGCATGAATTACGTAATCGAATCGCAATGTTTCTTTTGGTTGGTTGGTTCTATGAAAACACGTAACCACCTATTGTATTTTGTCAGGTTTTGTGCACGGTCAACCCCAAAAAAGTGAACAAAAACCTATAACAAAGAACTTTGCCAGGCTTCATAACCATTTCCCTCTATTAACTATGGTCTGTCGAGCTTAGCTTGGCCAAGTATTAAACATAGCGAAACCTAATAAGAAACGACATACGAGAGGGCAACAGCTGAGTCGGGTAGCAGCTCTTGCAAGGCCTCATAAGAAAGGCTCGCTATACCCCTAGTAACTGCTTCACTAGAGGAGCAGTAGAATTACAAGCTTACAAGAGCTGCAACACTACAGCAACAGCAACTGATCCAGATTACGAGCTAGACTGACGCGCTGCCTACTGCGCTAACGAGGCACCTGTAAAGGTGAAATCAGAAAGTAAGCCATCATTAGCGAAGGAATTAAAACAGCCCGTTCAAATGTCGATTAAAATTAAATAGAATTAAATAGAATTCTTGATGTAAAGGGCAAGGTAGGATAACAGCTAAAAGTTCTAGAATTGCGTAAAAGCCATACGTTATAAAAAGAAAATTTTCGTTGCCATACTTATGAATTCTACTTAGGGCCTTGCAAAGTGACCTTCGCGAACACAGGTGCACTTGCGATTGGTGTGTTGTCGAAACTTTTTTTGTGTGTGTTTTTGAGAGTAAAATTTGACGAAAATTACTCTCATCGGATCATTGATTTCTGTCCATAAAATTCTGTATGTGACATATCAGTGGTCAAAACAGAACAATGTAATGGAACCAGCATGGCCTGATGACTGACTGTAAGTCAAGAAATTTCAAGAAACTGTTACTGATACTGCAGTGGTGTTATGGAATGTGCATCAGACTTTTAATCTGAGGGTCATGGGTTCAAGTTCCATATCGGGCGACTATGTTCTTTATGTTTATGTTTTTTTAAACAATGTAACATATAGAGTGTGCTTATGTGCATAAGTTTTTTGTCTCTGTCACTTTGGGTGTTTAACTCATTAAGCTCTAACTACTACCGAGGCGTGTCCCTTTCTAGGTTACAGTTACAGTTTTGAAGATGATCTTTTTCAACAATGACACGAGCATGGGACAAAGAAAAATTCTGAGTCTCTGACGGGAATCGAACCCATGGCCTCCCAGATACCGGTTGGGCGCTCTAACCAGATACCGGTTGGGCGCTCTAACCAACTGAGCTACAGGGACTCAGAATTTTTCTTTGTCCCATGCTCGTGTCATTGTTGAAAAAGATCATCTTCATTATTTAT
Source organism: Meandrina meandrites (assembly GCA_963693305.1). Classification (NCBI taxonomy): domain Eukaryota; kingdom Metazoa; phylum Cnidaria; class Anthozoa; order Scleractinia; family Meandrinidae; genus Meandrina; species Meandrina meandrites. The sequence goes on along the minus strand of OY855903.1, from coordinate 14,456,699 downwards.
CACCGAGCTTAAAAAAAAAAATTTACCATCTTTATTATTTACTAGTTACAGTTTTATCCGTCTGTTGAGCTTATCTTGGCCAAGTATTTTAAAAACATAGCGAAACCCAAATAGAAACGACATACGAGAGGACAACAGCTGAGTCTGAGACTGACGCGCTGCCTACTGCGCTAACGAGGCATCTGTGAGGTGAAAGCAAACCTTAACCATCATTAGCGTAGGAATTTCAAACAGCCCATTCACAAGTTGTTTCCGTTATTGACAAAAGCAAAAAGACCTGAGCACTGAGTTACACATGCTTAATAAGCAGCATAGAGCACTGAGGGTCATGCGTTCAAGTCCCATATCGGGCGACCATGTTTTTTTTATTTTAAAGAACAAGAAACAATGCAACATATAAAGTGTGCTTAGGTGCATAAGTTTGTTTTTCTCGCATCATTACAGTACAATATAATGGAATTAGATTGCCCCGATGACTGGCTATTAGCTTCCTTCATTATGATCAGAAGTCATTACCTGTAGGATTTTTGTGTGCTCAGTATTATTATACGCATGCCGTCTAAACAACTGAAATGAATAAGTAGCATAGAACACTGAATTATGCTTTGCACTGCCAACGAGCCGCCCGGTTAGCTCAGTCGGTAGAGCATCAGACTTTTAATCTGAGGGTCATGGGTTCAAGTCCCATATTGGGCGACTATATTTTCTATTTTATTAAAAAAAAGACAAGAAACAATGCAACATATACAGTCTACAGCACTATAGTCTACAACACATACAGCAGTTTCGAGAAAGGTTGTCGAAAAAAAAAAACATCAAAGTGTACGCGATAAGACCGAAAGGTGGTCTGGGTATTCACTAGAATTTTGCATATTGGCCTAAAGGAAATTTACAAGTTTGTATTTTTGCACGCGGAATATTTGTTTTTCCTCTCAGGGGCCTATATCTGTAGCTTTACTTTTACTGTCGCATGTCTTTGAGTGAGGAAAATTCTTCTCAAGTTCAGAGGGGCTAAACGTACTTTGTTTCTACATGTCTGAAAAGAACGAAAACCTGAAATTCGCATTTATTTTGTCGTTATATCTCATTAGTACTCAACACGTGCAGTAGCTCAATGCATCTACCCATACTATCTTTCGGGATTGGCTTGTGCAGTTTTGTGCTTTTTTTCCGACAACGTTTCTCGAAATAGCTGTATACAGTCTATACAGCACTATAGTCTGTCACTTTGGTTGTTTAACTCATTTAATTCTAACGACTACCGAGGCTTGCCCCTTTCTAGGTTACAGTTAAAAAAAAGAGTTATCCTTCGCAGTACCGATACTTTTGTCCGTCTGTTGAGCTTATCTTGGCCAAGTATTAAACAAATAGAGCGAAACCTAATAAGAAACGACATACGAGAGGGCAACAAAGGATGAATGGCTAGCTATGCCCCTAGTAACTGCTTCACTAGAAGAGCAGAAGTTACAATCTTACGAGAGCTACTACCACATCAGGTGAATTCAAAAAGTGAGCTAAATTTATCATATTAAAATATATTCCTCTTTTCCTATATTTGAGATATATAAAGAATAAAACAGACAGTATTTGCTGGCTACGATGAAAAGAAAGGTTTTCGATTTTATAAAAAAAACGTACAAATTATCAAAAATATGCCCCGTGTGAGGATTGAACTCACGACCTTCAGATTTCTGAACCAGATTATGAGACTGACGCGCTGCCTACTGAGCTAACGAGGCATCTGTGAGGTTAAAGCAAACCTCAACCATCATTAGCGTAGGAATTTCAAACAGCCCATTCACAAGTTGTTTCCGTTATTGACAGAAGCAAAAAGACCTTTTTACTCAAGAAGACCTTGTACGAGAGAGATGGAAGGAGCATTTTCAAAAGGTCTTAAACAGGCCTTTGCCTGCAAATGTGGCCATGCCAGAAGGCTGTCTTCTGGTCGAGGGTGAAGAGTGTTTGGCCATTGATACTGTACTGGGCCCTTCACTGTTGAAGAAGTTCGGGTTACAATAAACCACTTAAAGAATGGAAAATCACCAGGAGTTGATGGCATTGCTGACATTTTCAAAGCGGATTCTGAACCTTGCTGCAGTAAACCTTTGCAATTTGTTGGAACTTATTCAAACAGATAAGAAAGAAGAAGACTATCCCTTGCTAGCCACGACTTTGTGAAACTGAAGCCAAATTGGAGTTTAACAACTTATCGATCACAGACCAAACTTAACATCTTTAGGAGTAATGTTCTAGACGTTCTGTTATAAGGGGGCCGAAGCCTGGAGGATGACAAAGATGCTTGTGGGTTGGACATCGATGGACAAGTCCCAGAGAAGATGCTTGAGAGCTGAGGAATGTTCAGAAGTTATTGGCCAATGAAGATTTCGAACCATGGGCTATACCAGAATGCTGAGATGCTACCTGTGTCAGAGATGATCAAGGTTAGGCGGTGGAAGTGGTAAGGCCACGCCTTGAGAATGGAGAGCAATAACAACGCAAAAGTGTCGTTGATGTGGGCACCTGAAGGTAAAAGAAAAAACGAAGGCCCAGGATGATTTGGCCTCGGACTGTGGAGGACGAAGGGAGGAGACTTGGTTTTGGCTCGTGGAAGGAGCTGGAAGTTGTGCTGAAAGATTATGCAAGAAAGGAATTGACATGCGGCGTTATGCACCACCTGGAGGTGCAAATTGTCAACCTCATAACGCTCTTTACCACCACTGAGGCGTCTTTTTAACTCGTGTTGCGTTCAATTAGCCGCCTATCGAACGTATCCTGACCAAACATCAAACATAGTGAAAACTGTCAAGAAAGCGTTACTGGTGGGCTCAAAAGAGTTTCCTCTATTTCAGATAAATAAATGGCTATTAGCGTCATTATAACTAGAAGTCATTACCTGTAGCACTTCCGTGCGTCAATATTATCACATGCATGCCCTATAAAGAACGGAAATTAATAAGCAGCATAGAGCACTGAGTTATACGTGCATTGTGTATGAGCCGCCCGGTTAGCTCAGTCGGTAGAGCATCAGACTTTTAATCTGAGGGTCATGGGTTCAAGTCCCATATCGGGCGACTTTGTTTTTGTTTTAATTTTGAACAACAAAGTTTGTATGTTGAAACTTGAAAAGAGCACTATAGTCTCTGTTACTTTTGGCGTTAACCTCGTAAAGTTTTAACTACCACCAAGGCGTGGCCCTTTGTAGGTTACAGTTCAAAAAAGAGTTATCCACAGCAGTATCCAATTCTGTTTTCCGTCTGTTGAGCTTATCTTGGCCAAGTATAAAACATAGCGTAACCTAGTAAGTAACGACATACGAGAGGGCAACAGCTGGCTTTCGAGAGCTGCTACTCTACAACAACAGGTGGGTTCAAAAAAGTGAGTTAAATATATCATAATTATTAAAATATATTCCTTTTTTCCTATATATTCCTTTTTTCCTATATTTGTCATTTGCGGCCCTTGCGCTTCGCGCTCGGGCCGCAAATGACACTACGCGGGCGCAAATAAACAATATTCCTGAAAAAAGTCATTTTATTGTCCTATTAGCGACAGTAGTGGCAAATTAGGCTTACATGGAGAAATTTCAGACAACCATTTCTCCACAAATTGTACGGGAGAATTCGAGTCATACTGAACTCCGCTTAAATAGTCGCGCACGTTTTGAAATAGTATTTTTGATGTCAAACTAAAGACAAAATAGGTGGAATGCACTAATCAATGATTTTTTTCTCAAAAAGTCCTGTATCTGATATATCAGACATCAGTACAGTACAATATGATGAATTAGATACGCTCGAGGTTATAAGCTTCATCATGACCAGAAGTCATCACCTTTAGGAGTTCTGTGCGTTAATATTATTATATGCATGCCCCATATAGAACTGAAATTAATCAATAGCGTACAGCACTGAGTTATACATGCATGGTGTAAGAGCCGCCCGGTTAGCTCAGTCGGTAGAGCATCAGACTTGAACTTGGGTTCAAGTCCCATATCGGGCAACTTTGTTTTTTTGTTTTAATTTTGAAGAACAAGAAACAATGCAACATATAAAGTGTACTTATGTTCATAAGTTTGTTCGTTGAAACTTGAAAAGAAAGAACACTATAGTCTCATTAACTTTGGGTGTTTAACTCATTAATCTCTAACTACCACCGAGGCCTGCCCTTTCTAGGTTACAGTTTAGAAGAGACTTATCCACAGCAGTTCCCAATTCAGATATCCGTCTTTCGAGCTTATCTCGGCCGAGTATTAACCTAATAACAAAAGACATACGAGAGAGCAACAGCTGAGTCGGGTAGCAGCTCCCATAAGACCTCATATGAATGGCTTGCTATGCCCCTAGTAACTGCTACACTAGAGGAGCAGTAGAATTACAAGCTTACAAGAGCTGCAACACTACAGCCGACAGGTGAGTTCAAAAAAGTGAGCCAAATTTAACATATTAAAATATATTCCTTGTTTCCTATATTTGAGATAAACGACTAATACAGACAGTATTTGCTGGCTACTGACGATGAAAAGAAAGGCTCTTGATTTTATCAAAAGAGCCGGACAAATTATCAAAAATATGCCCCGTGTGAGGATCGAACTCACGACCTTCAGATTTCTGAACCAGATTATGAGACTGACGCGCTGCCTACTACGCTAACGAGGCGCCTGTAAGGTGACGTTAGAAACTTAGCCATCATTAGCGACAGTGGTGGTAAGTTAGGCTTACATGGAAGAAATTTCAGACAACCATTTCTCCACAAATTGTACGGGAGAAGTCGAGTCATACTGAACTCCGCTTTAAAGCTCTTTAATAGTCTCGCACGTTTCGAAATAGTATTATTAATGCCAAATAAAAGACATAAACGGTGAAATGCAATAACAATTATTCTTTGAAATCGAGGTGAATAGTGGCAGAATATTTACCGAGCCGCGTAGCGGCGAGGTAAATATTCTGCCGCTATTCACCGAGATTGAAAAGAATAATTGTTTTAGTATATACACACGAAGTGATCTCAAAACAGACAATCTAGACATTTTTAAATGGAAACCTATGAAAGGCAATTTTATTGACGTCTAATTTGACGTCTCAATTCATGCGTGAAACACGTACAAAACTATTTACAGATTCTTTTAACATGGCAAATACACAATCTTCGATAACATCCTCGTCAAAATGGTCCTTTTACACAGTTGAAATCGGCAACTTTAATCGAAAGTCTGCTTGGAAATCGATAACTGATCAAACAAAGTTTTCGAAGTTATCGAGAAAGGCTTGTTGTTTGGCTCGTTGCAAAGGTGCCTGTCAATGGCGGCTCGAATTGAGGTGAGTGTTGCCTTGTTGTAATATGACCTGTCTTGTTTTCTCGCGGAGATATAAAACTTCAATTCTTCTTTTTCTATTTCCTCGATTTCGGTGAGAAATTCGTTCTCTCAGGCAAACCAGTCTACAAAAATACTCGTAATGAGACAAATTGTAGTCGTGAAGATTAATTGCTGCCTATTTAGCGATAGGTCGAATTGATCACAGTAATTATCTCGATAAACAAACTGAAAAACACTTGTTTGCAAAACATGACTTCTTCACTTATCTTTAAAAACTTTTAGGCCAGAGTTCGTTGCCTTCTTGGTGTTTTCTGGCTCGCTGTCGTCTTTTATTTTCACTATTTTTGATTCTGAAACGCTAGCGAAACGCGAGTTTGCGCCGGCCATTTTGTTTTATGGGATAATGCATTATCCACTCCGTAGCGAGTGAATAATGCGGCATTAGCCCGAGATAGCGAACCAATCAGATTGCTGGAATAGCCAAGATCACTGAGTGTGTATATCAAATCAATGATTTTTTTTCTCAAAAAATCCTGTATCTGATATATCAGACATCAATACAGTACAATGTAATGGAATCGGATAGGCCAGAGGCTTTAAGCTGCATTATGACCAGAAGTCATCACCTGTAGGACTTCTGTGCGTTAAGGGGGGTCCTTCTTAACTACCAATTTGTTGCTATGGAAGGTATCTAACCATCGTATTTTGGAAATTAGACTTCCTATGGATATGCTTTTTGCACAACTTTGTTCAATTGAAGAGTCCTTCAAGAGTTTCAAATCACGGCCATTTTTGACAAGCCACGTGACCAGAATAGAAAAAACCCTAAAACTCAAAGGGCATCAAGATCTGAAAATTAAAATCAGTGTCAATAGATTAAGAATGTCCACATGTTTAATGCTTCGTATGGGTTTTATGGAATTCGCATTTTTATAAAAGTTATCACGTAATAAACACCGGTATTTCTAGACTTTCTTCAGTAGTGTTCCTTTTTTACGTGTTAATGGTTATTCCTTACGTAGGATTGTAAAGAAGGCTCTGTTATCTCTGATTCTTAAAAAAATATGGAACTCTACCTTCTTTCCCCCAAGTTTTAGGGATTTTAGTTACTAACGCGCGGTTTGGGACTGGCACTAGTTACGTGCGCGCAATGTCAATTTTCGCAAAGCAGGTTTTTCCCTCTAAAAGACTCACCATTTAGCAATACAAAACGCTGCAAAATGGCTTGCCACCAAAAATCGTCTTTAGCAATCCCTTAGCAACTGCTCTAGATCTGTAGTTAAGAAGGACCCCCCTTGAAATTAATCAATAGCGTAGAGCACTGAGTTATATACATGACTTGACTATCACCCGCCCGGTTAGCTCAGTCGGTAGAGTATCAGACTTTTAATCTGAGGGTCATGGGTTCAAGTCCCATATTGGGCGACTACTTTTTTTGTACAAGAAATAATGCAACATAAAGTTTGGTAAGCTGCAGAAGTTTGTTGCCGCTTGAAAAGGGCACCATGGCGGTCTGTGTAGTACTTAGAGTGTTAAACTCGCACGTTGATTGGCTATCTGCAGAAGCGAGATATTTAGCGGAAATTGCGACTACAAGTGTGGCGTTTTCTGTGATACTGCCGTGCAGTGTTTTCTAGTAACAGTATGTTAAGCTTGAAATGTCTACCATCTTTGCTCTCAGCGAGACCATCGAGTGACATTCTTAGCTATATACAGTTTCTTTTGTAGGTATATTCGGAGTCATGGAAGGAATTTTAGGCAGTTCTTTGAAAACTATACCGGGAAAACCTGACCCCTTGAGAAGAAATTTTTCTTTTACCGAATAGCGCTACATAAATGTAATCCTAATTCAGTCTACCGTATAAAATATTATAATTTATCGACAGTCAGACAGACGCGTTCAAAAATATTACCCGCGTGTCAATAATTATGTTGCAAAATGACAAAAAAATATGGTCGCCCGATATGGGACTTGAACCCATGACCCTCAGATTAAAAGTCTGATGCTCTACCGACTGAGCTAACCGGGCGGCTCATACGCAGTGCAAAGCATAACTCAGTGTTGTATGCTACTTATTAATTTCAGTTCTTTACGGGGCATGCATATAATAATATTAACGCATAGAAGTCCAACAGGTGATGACTTCTGGTCATAATGCAGCTTACAGCCTCTGCGGGCCTATCCGATTCCATTACATTGTACTGTACTGATGTCTGATTATCAGATACAGGATTTTTGGAGAAAATGAAACATTGATTTGATGAGTGCATTTCACCTATTATGTCTTTAGTTTGACATCAAAAATACTATTTCAAAACGTGCGAGACTATTAAGGCGGAGTTCAGTATGACTCGCCTTCTTCCATAAAATTTGAGGGGAAATGGTTGGCTGAAATTTCTTCCATGTAAGCCTAACTTGTCACCACTGTCGCTAATGATGGCTAAGTTTCTAATGTCACCTAACAGGTGCCTCGTTAGCGCAGTATGCAGCGCGTCAGTCTCATAATCTGTTTCAGAAATCTGAAGGTCGTGAGTTCGATCCTCACACGGGGCATGTTTTTGTCCCTTTTTTTGTTACTTTGTATTTTGACTCAACCCACAGTCTCACTTTTAAAAAATTCTGCAAAATATAGTTTGTCTTATTATACGTAGCGCTGTTCGGTTTAAGTTAAATGTCTTGTCAAGGGGTTCACTAAAGATGTTAAGTTTGGTCTGTGATCGATAAGTTGTTAAACTCCAATTTGGCTTCAGTTTCACAAAGCCGTGCCTAGCAAGGGATGGTCTTCTTCTTTCTTATCTTTTTGAATAAGTTCCAACAAATTGCAAAGGTTTACTGCAGCAAGGTTTGAAACCGCTTTCAAAATATCAGCAATGCCATCAACTCAGTCTCATAATCTGGTTCAGAAATCTGAAGGTCGTGAGTTCAATCCTCACACGGGGTTATGTTTTTGATAATTTGTACGTTTTTTTGATAAAATCGAAAACCTTTCTTTTCATCGTAGCCAGCAAATACTGTCTGTTTTATTCTTTATATATCTCAAATATAGGAAAAGAGGAATATATTTTAATATGATAAATTAAGCTCACTTTTTGAATCCACCTGTTGCCTTAGCAGCTCTCGTAAGATTGTAATTTCTGCTCTTCTAGTGAAGCAGTTACTAGGGGCATAGCTACCCATTCACATCTGTTACCCTCTCGTATGTCGTTTCTTATTAGGTTTCGTTCTATTTGTTTAATATTTGGCCAAGATAAGCTCAACAGACGGATAAAAGAATTGCATTTGGGTACTGCGAAGGATAACTCTCTTTTTAACTGCAACATAGAAATATGCACGCCTCGGTGGTGGTTAGAGCTTAATGAGTTAAACACCCAAAGTTACGGAGACTATAGTGCTCTTTCTTTTTAAGTTTCAACAAACAAACCTATGAGCATAAGCCCACTTTATATGTTGCATTGTTTCTTGTTGTTCAAAATTAAAACAAAAAAATATACTCGCCCGATATGGGACTTGAACCCATGACCCTCAGATTAAGGTCTGATGCTCTACCGACTGAGCTAACCGGGCGGCTCATACACAGTGCAAAGCATAACTCAGTGTTCTATGCTACTTATTAATTTCAGTTCTTTACGGGGCATGCGTATAATAATACTGAGCACACAAAAATCCTACAGGTAATGACTTCTGGTCACAATGAAGCTAATAGCCAGTCATCGGGGCTATCTAATTCCATTATATTGTTCTGCACTGTTGCGGGAAAGACAAACTTCAGGCTTTTTTGTTTTAATTTTGAACAACAAGAAACAATGCAACATATGAAGTGTGCCTAGGTTCAAAAATTTGTTTGTTTGATCGAACTCAAAACCTACAGATTTCTGAACCAGATTATGACACTGACGCGCTGCCTACTGCGCTAACGAGGCATCTGTGAGGCGAAAGCAGCCCTTAGACTTCATTAACGAAGGGATTTCAGACAGCCCATTCACAAGTTGTCCTTTGACTCAAGAAGACCTTGCACGAGAGAGATGGACAGAGCATTTTCAAGAGGTCTTAAACAGGCCTATGCCTACAAATGTGGCTATGCAAGAAGGGTGTTTTTTGGTCGTGGGTGAAGAGTTTTTTGACATTGACACTTACTATTCATTGTTGAAGCACTTAGCCGTTCATTGTTGAAGAGGTTCGGGCTGCGATAAACCACTTAAAGGGAAACTGTCACGGACATTTTTTGACTTTTTTAGTAAAACGGCACCAAAATGTACGACTAAGTACTTTCAACCATGCAGGAAATGGTCCTAGAACGTAAAGGGAAGGATATCTAGCAAACTGTTTAAAGAAGAGGGTGATCGTCAATAGTTTTCATCAATTTTTCCAAACCGCAAGGACAGAACTTGAAAAAGTCAGGCTGACTTTTTCAAGTTCAGATCAAAAGCTCCCGATGGTATCACAGTGATATCACACTATATTTAGCTTCAGCACACTGGTATAGTAATTTCAAGAAAAATTGATCACTGTTAATAGGTTTCCAATGGTGTCAACACGTTTTTGGGCTTTTGAATTTTTGAAGTTATGCTCGTGACAGTGCCCCTTTAAAGCATGGAAAATCACCAGGAGTTGATGGCATTGCTGATATTTTGAAAGCGGTTTCAAACCTTGCTGCAGTAAACGTGCAATTTGTTGGAACTTATTCCGAAAGATAAGAAAGAAGAAGACTATCCCTTGTTAGGCACGCCTTTGTGAAACTGAAGCCAAAAACTTATCGTTCACAGACGAAACTTAACATCTTTAGGAGTAATGTTCTAGCCGTTCTGTTATATGGTGCCGAAGCCTGAAAGATGACAAAGAAAGATGCTTGTAGGTTGGACATCGATGGACAAGTCCCGGAGAAAATGTTTGAGAGCTAAGGAATATTTAGAAGTTATTGGCCAATGAAGATTTCGAACCATGGGCTCGGCTATACCAGAACGCTGAGATGCTACCTGTGTCAGAGATGATCAAGGTTAGGCGGTGGAAGTGGTTAGGCCACGCTTTGAGAATGGAGAGCAATAACAACGCAAAAGTGTCCTTGACGTGGGCACCTTAAGGTAAAAGAAATCAAAGGCCCTTTGGGCTGTCTCGTGTCTCTTTTCAATATTTTTGTGTAATTTGTGATTTCAGTGTTAAAACGTTAAACCACAAGGTATAGCCTCGTTTTGGTGCTAAGTTTGTTTTCGTTGTATAATTTTATAAAATGACTGTTCTTTTATAATTCTTTCTGATGTATTGATGTCTTGTTTCTTTTGTTTTTGTAAAGTTCTCAGGTTCATAGGCTAGTTTCTACCAGGTAGTTTTGTTTCGTCTAAACTCAACCTGACAGTTGCAATTCGCTAAGGGTGCAGAGGATTACAAAGAAGGGGCATTCCAAATTAGGAAAAAACAGCTGCCCCCTTTCTTTGTCCGTGGTATATGCTTAAGTGTAAGATCAATGTAAGATATTGACTTTGATTCGCCACTATTCAACTACTATTCGCTACTAGTTGTCATCATTCACGACTTACGACTCGTATCAGGTCGTGTATATTGGACATGGATGACTTATCACATACTATTCGCGACTATTCGTACTATTCGCGACTATGTGCTATTCGATTTTTCCAGACATCTATTTAGACCACGCCGTCATTCAACACAGGAGAGGGGACTGCTCAGAAGCTTTTTAGTCAGAGAAGCGTGTACTCGACATCAGACTGAGGCTGTTTGGTGAAGAACATCGAAAGACTGCTGACAGCTTCCATAAAGTAGGGGATAAAGTAGGGGACACATAACATTCACTGGGCGACTACATCTCCGTTCTTGAGCCCAACAATCATGCACTTGATATCAGACGGAAACTGTTTGGTGAAAACCATTCAGAGACTGCGAACAGCTATCTTTCAGTGGGGGTTACACAACATTCAGTTGGAGACTACAACTCTGCTCTCGAGTCCAAAACGGGTGCACTTGAAATCAGACGGAAAACTGTTTGGTGAGCATGACTAACAACAACCATGAAGTGAGGGTTACACAACATTCACTAGGAGACTACAACTCTGCTCTTGCCTATGAGAAGTGTTCACGTGATATCATACTGAGACTGTTTGGTAAAAAAACTTCCAACGACCACTTACAGCTACCATTCAGTAGGTGTAACACAAACAACATTAACTTGCCGACTACAAACACAGCATGAAAACATAACTTTACTGCGGTGTAAAGCTGAAGTAAAGCTGGCGTAAATTTGGAATTTAATCAGCTTTACGCGACCTTTACATTTTTTAAAGCTGACCTTTAAACCAGCCTTACACTCATGTCTAAAGCTGGCTTAAAGATATTGAAACATTTAAGCCACATTTACACCAGGTTTACGCACGGTAGCGTAAATGTCAGGTTTAAGGAGATGACCAGCTTTAAGGAGATTTAAGCCACCTTTAATTTTCCGTAAATCTCCATTTTCGTGCTGTGAAATTGTCCGCTCTTAAGTCCAAGAAGCGAGCGCTTTATATCAGATGGAAACTGTTTGGTGAAGGGTATTGATATACTGTCTCTGATATTCAGAGACAGCTGACAGCTACCATTCAGTAGGGGTGTTACACATCATTCACTGGGCGACTACATCTCTGCTCTGGATCCGAATCCAAGCTTGTACTTGATATCAGTCTGAAACTGTTTGGTGAAGAACATTCAGAGATGGCTGAGAGTTATCATTCAGTAAGGGCTACACAACATTCACTGGGCAACTACATCTCCACTCTGAAGTCCAAGAAGCGCGCGTATGATATTAGAATGAAAGTGTTTGGTGAAGAACACTTACAGACTGCTGACAGCTACCATTCAAAATGGGTTACACAACATTCACTGGGAGACTACATCTCTTGTCTCTAGTCAGACAAGCGTGCATTCGACATCAGAATGAAACTGTTTGGTGACTGAGGACACCCAAAAACGGTCACAGCAATCGTTCAGTATTGTTTCTTATCAGTATTGTTTCTCACTTTTAGCTCATTACCGGGTGAGTATACTGAATCATTACGAAAGTAAGTATATGAAGCTTTATTTAAACAGGGTGCCTTGTGGTATCTATAGGTGCGCTACATCTAAAAATTACATCACATTAAAATTTAAGATTAAAAATAGTACTCCTTATTACAATGCTATTACAAAAAGAGGCTAAAATATACTTTACCAAAAAGCTATTATAACAGGAAATGTTTCTCTAGGCTGTAAAAAGCTTGTATGTTATCTACGCTTGCAACTTTCGCGCCTCTAAAAAGAAAGGTGTTTTTAGAAGATTTACCATTTCCGGGGATGGAAAAAGCAGAGACCGGGGAAAATTTTGCTGGGATAATTTTAAGTCTTCTTTTTTTCATATGTGAGAAATAAAAATGGCGAACATGCGGGAAAACGAAATGATAAAACACTCGCGAAACAAAGTGACAAAACAAGCGGGAAGACAAAATTACAAAACAGGCGGGAAAACAAAATGACAGAACAAAATATTATTTATGATTTTTTACCAAAAAAGAACGTCCTCTCTACTTTTGCCCGGCATAGTCAATCGAACGTTCGAAAATCGAACTCAATCCGTGGATTGAGTTCGATTGAGTTCGGCAATCGAACGAAATCGAACACCAGACTTTCAGTGAGTTCGATTTCCGAACAAATCGAATTCAATCGAAAAAATCGAACTCAATCGAACTCAATCCAGCTGATTGTGTTCGATTGGGTTCGGAAACCGAACTCAATCGAACACAATTAAATGGATTGCATTCGATTGGCTCTGGTAAACCTATACAAAGCAAGCCAAAAGCAAGCCCATCAAAACAGGTTTTTCTTGTGCGTTTTTACAATTTATTCTTATAACAGAAAGCCCTTTTATAAATTTTCCACGGCATTTAAGAGAACAGAACGAAACAGAACAGAACACGTTGAAGGTGACCTAATTGTCCGTGCTCTCTTGGTTTTCATGTTACGTCATAAAATTCTGAAATCAAAATTTAATAGGCCTGCTAAACTTTTGATATCACTAGGTGTAAGATAAACTAAAAATATATCTTTTCGCAAATTTCCAGCTTGGTTGTGCCCTTCGTTTTAAAAACAGAGCATTTTGAATATTCGAGTTTTCCGCCAGATGTGATATCAAGCTGAGTGCCGTGACAAAGTTGTTTTGATTCAAAAAAGGCCTTTCCTTTCCATTTTGCAGATCGAACATTCCCAATGTACTAAGTGCTGTTTATGTGAAAGTGTAATAGATCATGAGCCAAAAGTAGTCGCTATTAATAGGAAAATTAAGTTCCAGATGGTTTCTCTGACTCACGGCGGCCATGTTTGTGCCCCTCGGAAGGACACAAATATGGCGTCTCCATACTGAGCTTTATAAATTTGCGTGGAAAGTTTCGGCAAATAACTCGCAAACGGTGCACCGCACAGACCTGAGATTTGGACAAATCATTTATCTGTTTATCTTCTATAATATCTGAAATTCATAGCTTCTGTCGTTGAATGGTTTCGATTTTATTTTTTTATTGCGTGACAGTGAAAACCACCGAATGCACGGCCTGTTAGGCCTGTCTCGCCTATTTTCTTTAAAACCTTGAAAGCTTTGCCATCCTTGACGTCAAAGCGGCATTTCTGGTAGCCTTTTACTACACATTTGAAGGTTACAATCCACAGCGCATCTGAAGCCATTTCTGCGGAATTTCTTCGTTTACGAAAAACACTTGCGCTACACTCCGGGTTGAAGTAACTCGAGCTTCCAAGATCTGGTTATGGATTTTCAACGCCTGTTTTACACAAATCACAAGTTCGAAAATCGAACGTTCGATTGGATTCGATTGATTTTTTTCTTTTCGGTGAGTTCGATTGCCGAACTCAATCGAACTCAATCCATGAATTGAGTTCGATTGAGTTCGATTGCGTTCGATTGAAATTTAGTTCGATTGGGTTCGATTGACTATGCCGGGATTTTTGACGCAAATGAACGCAAGAGGAATTGAGCGTTACTCGAAGCACTCGTCCCCCACCTTCTTGCGCCGACCGTTAAATTGCGCTGTTTTCCATTTCTTTTGTGATTTATTGCCCGCTTTCTACGATCCAAGAACAATGTCAGAAGATAGAGTACATGTTTCTTGCGACGAAAACGCTGAAAATGGAAATACCGGAATGTTTGTAACGAAATAGCATTCCCAAGGTAAACTCACCGCGGGAATACGTTACCGGGGTGTTTGCCGTCCAAGGTCATTAATCTTTCATGCTGTTTTCGGAGCGAAATGCGAAAATGGATAATTCGAGGGTGCTTGCTAGCATCATCTCGCTTTTATTATTTATACTGTTTCGACAGTCCTCTATTGCTTTGTTATGTCAGTGTTTCAGACACCGAAGAATTAGAACGCGAAGACTCCGTTTTTATAAATCCCTATAAATCTCCTTGTTGGGTGTTTCTAGGCCTAGAGATTAAATCGAAATACATATAACTTGTAATACATATGACTTGTGTTGTATTTAAACGACAAATTTCCAAAAAAAAGTAGCTTATACTTACAAATCAGCAAGCCATCCAGCCATGATTCTAAGAAAGACCACGCTTTTGCTGCCTTGAACACGCAAAGTTGACCTCCGGAAATCTAAACCATATTTAATTTCAAATTTCTCTGTTTATTTTATTTGCTTATCTTTGAGGTTTGCCTCGCGGTCGGTCATTTTATCTTGGGGTACTTGAAAAACCTACCTATTTACCTCAGTAACTTGCATGGGCGATTCTTTTGTTCTTTTTGATGTATCCATGGAAATACACCCAAAAATACACCGCGATAAATTGACCTTGGGAAATGTTGGTCACACACGATTTGTGAGTAAGAGCCCATTTACCACGTGCGGTAAAAGGACGATGTGTAACCGCAACTGTATAAGTTTGACACACTACACTTGACACTAAGCTATTCCGTACTTGAAACCCTACACTGCTACACAGATCAAGTAATTTGTTCCAGTCAACTCTTGTCATGTTAATTACATTTTATGCAGTCACGAAAAACCTTTCGGTTATTCTCGCGTCGCGACCGCAATCCTCAACTCGAAAAAAATCTCTGAACTTTTCTAAGCGCAATAATCAGGAAAAGAAGAGCTACAATCGAAGCGATCACGCGTTCAGGATCCATGGCGGATTTCTTGTCACGCGAGGGGAAAAAGAAACATTTGAGAAACGTCCTGACTGTCACGCGAAAGGAAAAAGCGTTTCGTTTACTAACGCAGCTGACTGATTTTATCTCAGTGTGCTGATAAACATTTCTCGATTATCAAAATCTACTAGGAATTTCATAATGAAAGTGAGTGCTGGTTATATGAATTGATGATTACACTTGGAGTTCTGGATTTGACTTTATGTTAGCATAAAATTTGTTATTTTTTTAAACTGTTGTTATTGTAAAATTTTTATTTATTGATGTTCCCAAAAGGGAATATTGTAGCTTCATCCGGGGGCATTGAGGGGGGTTCTGTTGATTATGCTATTTCTATTTTTGGTCGCGAAGTAACGAGGTTTTGTATATGTCTAATAATGAATTGAAATCATTGTTCAGTAGTTTGAGGGAACATTCTTACAAGGTAATCGTCCCTAAGAAATCGAAGAATGGTCAGGTATCCTTTAAATATATCCTTTTTGACGCAATGTTATGAATAATATTTTCCCGTTTTTCATCTCGCTTTGTCTTTCTCTGTCTTTAATTAGAGAAAAGTGCCGTTCAAGATATATTAACTTTAATGTAACATACCAATACATTTTGATAATAGTAGAAAAATGTACATGAAATCTAATATAATAGCTTATCTTTAACGTGAGAAACGTCTTCAAGAAATATATAATTTAAATGTGATATATATTTTGCTTGGCATTGTTCTTTTACAAGTTATTATTTTGTGTCTATAATAGGAGAAAGTTTTTTTTCAAGAGACAACTTGAATGTTGCCACTACATTTCTTTTATGATGTATTAAGGCTAGAAATCTATTTAATGATACATATTTTTAATACTTTCTCTTTGACAAGTTCTATATAATTCTCTCAGCCAATGTGAGAAAGTTCTCTTCAAAAAAGTAACCTAAATATAACACTATAAATGTTCTATATAGAGACTTAACTTGAATGTTGCCACTACATTTCTTTTATGATGTAAGACATGTAAAGGCTAGAAATCTAAAATGATATATATTTTTAATACTTTCTCTTTGACAAGTTCTATATAATTCTCTCAGCCAATGAGAGAAAGTTCTCTTCAAAAAAGTAACCTAAATATAACACTATAAATGTTCTATATAGAGACTTAACTTGAATGTTGCCACTACATATCTAAAATGATATATATTTTTAGTACTTCTTTTTCTTTGACAAGTTCTATATAATTCTCTTAGTCAATAAGAGAAAGTTCTCTTCAAAAAAGTAACCTAAATGTAACACTATAAATGTTCTATATAATATTGTGAAACTTGAAAAAGATATTAAAATGCAAAACTGAATAAGATATATATGTTTGGTAGGTCGTGTTTAGTGACAAATTAATTATACTGTTCTAAATCTTGAAGGTAACACAACTTTAATTTTGTTTTGCAAATTTCTTTTTTTAATTTACTCCTTTACGTTAATTTGCAGGAGTTTTCCATCTGCAATGTTGTATGTTATGTTCAGATCGTGTACATCAAGGAGTATTGCTTTGATGTCATCTTCAGTTAGGCCATTGTGCAGGTTCTTTTGTATTACTTGAAACAATTTTACCAGCTCCTGATGAAATATTATCAAGTAGAAATTATCATTAGTGGCTACATTTTCCACAAACAACTTGGCATACCAGTTTTTGTTTTTTGGTTTTTGTGTAAGTTTGCATGCCTGACATAGAAGTAATTTTCCACTTTTATCACCTTTTTTACCACAGGCCGTGCAGGAGAAGTAGCTGGAAATTGTTTTTATTCCAATGACATTTATTTTGGCTTCTTTGGTAGTCATATCTAATACTGTTGGTTCAGCATCTGCTAATTTCTCTTCAAAATCGGGGCTCTGCTCTAGTTTAAATCCTTCCTTTGCCGTGTTGACGTAAATTTCATTAGTATAATTGTTTCTCTTTACCCTGAAATTGGTGAAGGTGTAGGTTTTGTTCAGCTCCACACAGTTAACCCATTCTTCCCAGAAAACTGCTGTTATCGATCCAGTTGGATCCACTAGAGTTGCAGAAGATGTCCGGGGAGAATGATATTGCCTTTATCAATTCTGTGTCTGATGTTTGTAATTGGCATGTTACGTATTTGACTTTGCCAGCCTTTTTCACTGCAGGTGTTACAGCATGTACAAAACACGATAGTTCTCCACCTGAAATTAAGGAAGACGCAAAATTAGATAAGGTATATATAATGCAAGTTTCTTTTATTGAAAAGGTATTTCGTTATCTACTTTGATAAGTATACAGTACATTTGTGGATGTTATATCTTTTTTGAAAGTTCCTGCATCACTTGATGATTTGTTTTGTATCATGCATTAATTGAGGGTTTTGAGGATTGTAGTAGTTTAGGAAATGTCTGTTTGTATTCGAAAATTCCACAAGCGGTAGGAAATTTTTTTTCATTAGGTCAGTTATCAATAAAAAAACATAAATAAGATGATTTTTTTATGCATGTTTTAAATAGAGTAGTTATAAATTGAAACTTACCTTGTAGAATGTCTGCTTCTTTTTCGAAATCTGGAAAAAAAATAATCAAAGTTAAAGAGACTTGATTTTAAATATTTACATATTTTGTTAACGCGAAGTACTGTGGAATATTACAAATAGTGTATTATATTTTCAAGGTAAATATTTTAATTTTCTTTAATAATATTCCATGCAAAGAACTGATATTTTCGTTTTGAAACGCGCTACTTTATGAGATTGGGGTGATCGCACAGGTATTTTAAATCTAAAATTTAGAAAAGTATAGAAAATATATGAAATTAAAATGGAAAAGTATTTTTATATAAACAAAATTGATTAAAAGGAAATAGAAATATATTAACATGGAGAATATATATAAAGAATCGAAGGAAGTTACACATTGAGATAGTTTATTAATAAATTCTCCTCACCTGTGTCCATCTCTTTGAGTAAGTTAGTAGATCTTAATGCCGGGGATCGTAGACAACAGATTTACTGATACATTAAGCTATAACAAGAAAGTTATCATATTATTAGTATTATGAAGGTAAAATGTAAAAGTGCTTAATAATTTTCTGAGTTAGATAGTGTTTGTTGTGCAAGGGAATCCAATCTTGCTTCCTAATCTTTCGAATGTCATTGGTTCAATTACACATGATGACAGTGACTTCACTCTGCTAATTGCAACATACGAAATACCAGGAATTTTTTCGGACTTTCCAATGTTTATAAAAGCTTTTGAAAGCGTAAGGCCTTGGCTTTTATGTATTGTTAGAGACCATGCAAGTTTAAGGGGTAATTGCTGTCTTTCATGGAAACCATCAGATAATTGCAAGGTTGCAGTAATAGGACAAATTGGAACACAATTGGGTTTACTATCAATTAGTGATGGGCCTTTATAGTCATCAAATTGTACTATTACAGCAATAGGTAAGCTTGGTGGTTGAAGATCACGATGATAAATAATATCTACAACTGTACCTGATGCACCATTACAAAGGCCAACGGATGCCCATAAATTCATAGTCAAGATAACTTTTGCATTTTTAGCGAGAAGTAGTGATGGTTGTAAACCATTTATATCTTCAGGAGGTATTTTTTTGGCCAAATCAGATGAATGGTGTGCTTCAATATAAGCTACTGGTTGTCCCAGTTTTTTCAGATTCTCATAATTATAGGTTGCAACTTCCTCATTTGTGAAGAATAATCTAGTGGCATTCTTAAATTCAGCCAAATTTGTAACTTTTTCTGGTGAACGTTCCAGCAACATATTCCAGTCTTCTAAGTTGGATTCACCTTTTCGAAGTCTCGAGAGTAAATTTCTGAATTCTTTTTGTTCACGTGATTCACCCTGTACTCGTTGATTGACAGTAAGTTTAACAACTTTATTAAACATTCTATATGTTTGGTAACCTTGTTCTCAGTTTCACCTGATGGATTACTGTGGTATGATGGCTTATCAGCAACTGGTGGTAATTGGCCTGGGTCACCAATCAATATCATTGATTTTCCGCCAAGAACTTTATCATGGAAACCCGTAGCTTGTTTACATCGTCTGTCTATTCATCCAAATGTCGTTTGACCAAGCATAGAGAATTCATCGATGAGGATATAATCAATATTTCTAAGGTTATTTTGTAATCTACTTAAACTTTCTCCTGTAAGATCATTTTGACGCTTTGGGCCTATTGGAAGTTTTAACAGTGAATGTATCGTTATTGCTCTAATATTAAAAGAGGCCTTTCCTGTTGTAGCTGTTACAGCACATTTTTTTTGTAAAAGACTGCGAATTCCATTAATTAGATAGCTTTTACCAGTTCCAGCCACGCCAATTATAATTAAAAGTGATGGTTCTTTTCCTGAAGAATTTTTTAAGTGTCTGCAAACTATATCATATGCAAGTCTCTGCATTTCAGAGAAGCTGTTTACATCAACAACAGCATAGTCTTCATGTTCACTACTTTCAAATTGGTTTCGTTTAATATTAATCCATGCTGGCATTTCACCTATTTGTTGCTCCGAATACTGCAATTTGTCTAAATGCCAATCGTATTCTGTTTAAAAGGTTTGCTCATTGTCAAATGGTTTAAAAAGATTTGATAATATCATCCATTCGTCAAGTTGATTTTCTTCTTTTAAAAGTGGTTCATTGTGTATTTCTTGATTACTCTGAATAACATTTTGAAGTTGATCAATCCAGTTTGGTACGTGAGTTTTTGCATATTCTGTTTCCAGGAATTCTTGCCAAGAGTTTATGTACATTTGTTCAGTTTCCTGTTGGTTACTCCAGGCATCGCTTTGAGTGGTTTTCCAAGGCTTATATCTTAGAAGCTGATATTTACAATAAAGGGGGTAATTAGCTCCTTTAGGATTCGGTGAATATGTTGGAAAGATTCTAGGAATAATATTATCTGCTTGTCTCTGCAGTTTCTTATTTACAACTTTATATCTTGTTGCGAACTCGACAAAATTCAGACTTAAAATGTCAGGTTGATCATTATAATGTTCCCTGTTAGCGTACACATCAAGTAGTGACTTATCAGTGCATATTCCATCCTGATCTTGATATTTGGAATTTATACGTATTCTGCGTGAGCCATTGAGACTTACTGGAATCACATTAAAGGATGAGCTGTGAAGTTTTAGTGACTTCAAGTGATGCATTGTTTCTTGAGCCGCATAATCTCTTTCACCAAGAGTTTTCATGATTATTTTTCGCATTGCTTTCTGGGGATCAGTATCTGTTGCTAAATTTTGAATCACTGATTGAAATGTTTGTTTTAATAATGGTGATCTTGGCTCTCCTTTTGCTGCATATTTTGTCAGATATTCAACGCAAGCATAGTGATCAATAACTATTTGTATGTCGCCGTTTGCTCTCCAGCCTTGTAGTTGCAGACGTTGGTGGTTGTTTAACCTTGAATCATTTCTTTTTGTAACTATTTTTGCTCTGTATTTGGTGACATTATCTTTACCATGTATTTCTTCAGATACAAGATTTGTTTGTGGACAATGATCAAATGGAAAATGAAATCTACATTTTAATTCAGTTTCACTGCTTTTCTTCCGTAGACAATAATTTGTACTACATCTTGTATGACGTTGGACCATATTTAAAAGATCTGTATAGTCTGAATCACGTTCTAGTTGTTCAGAAATAGTTTTATGACGGTTTTGGCATGGGTGTCTTGAAGGTCTTACCCAGATATTTTGCTCTGGTGGTATTGGATTTACTGTCGATAATAGCCAATCTGCATATTGACAAGCTTTGTTTGCAGCTGCCTTTCCATTTTCAATATCTTCATCTAATTGTATTGTATCAGTGCAGTTATTTTCATTCTTATGCTTTTGAGCCAAGAAGCCTTTGAGAGCTAGTTCAGTTAACTCACACAATCCTGGGTCATTGCTAAGTTTTGCAGTACCATGACAATGGATGCTTCCTCTGTGTTGGTATTCATATCTATACCAGTGCCATTGAGCGTCTAGTGTTTTATAGAGCCAATGTTTTATGAAACTTTCTAGTCTTTTGGTGAAAAACCAGTCTACAATGTGTGGGTTGTTTATTACATTTTGCCTTCTTTCTTCAATAGAAGTATTCTCAGCTATTTTACCAAACAAGTCATGTAATTCAGGCCAGTGCATATCAGCTGATGAAAATGTAAAAAAGAATGTGGGAGGTCCTTTGTTTGTAACAATAGCTTTAAGTTCTTCTCTTACTTTGTGCCAATATGCATTCGTACCAGGTATATTCGCAACATATCGCGACAATTTAGACATAAATGCAGCTGAATTATTACTCGTAGCCATTTGTTGTAATTCATCAATTGTCAGATGAGCTTCACCTGGATTTTGTTTCAGAAATATTCCTCCTTGTTGCAAAACGCGTTTTCTCTGAATCATGTTAAGCGCCCAGTAAGCAAATCTTGGATGACTTGCGAATCTATAAACCCACTGCCCGTTTCTATTTTCTGCAAATTGAATAAGGTGCTTAACTTTTTCTTGAAAAGGGACATCTCTCAACAACGAAGGATTTGTTGGATCACCTTTTCCATCTGGAAATAACGTTGGAAAAGCCATGCTAGCTAAATGCGATGTTTGATATTCGTTTAATGGTTGGTTACTGATATTAGGCCAATTTATGGAATTTTCTTCTCCCAGAATTTCTTTTCTTATCGCATCCATCTGTTGTTCCTGTTGTTGCCCAAGAGGCAGAAAACTACTTTTTTCAGTCGTTTGGTTAAAAGCCACATCCTCATCTGAATTATAACAAAAAGGTAACGTTTGTAAAGAATTTTGTTCTTCGTGATATGAAAAATTGTCGTTTTCCGTTTCAACTGTGGGAAGATCTGAAGGCATACCATTTTCCGGGAGAGACTGTAAAGCTTCCAAATTTATTTTCATATCTGAATAATGTGGGTTATTACTTATAAGCCATAACAGAGCTGCATGTACCTTTCCCTTTCTTACAGTAACACTTTTAATACTGTTCTCTTTCTCTTTCATTTTTACAACGATAGGAGGTAAATCTTTTGGATACCTCGGCAATGAAGAAGCTAATTCTTTAACATCTTGTGGCAAATTAATGCAATGTCCTGAATAACCTTTTTGACCTCCTGGTTTTATATAAACTCCCATGATAGGCAATGCTCGAGAAATTAACATTTCCTCTATCTGAGTCAATTCCTGTAATTGAGATGGCACCTTTGCAGGAATCATATTATTTTCTTTAGAAAATTTTCTGGGAAAATGTTTATCTCTGGAACATCTTAAACACAAATATTTGCTTGCATTTTTTGGTTGCGTATTTAAGGTGGCTCATAACAGTTTAGTCAGAATTAGACATGCCCGTTTTAGGTGTTCTATCGCAGCTATACCAATACTTTTTAAGAAATTCTTTTGTACAAACTTGTACAAGTTTTAGCAATGAACAAATTGACGTCATTGTGACGTCAAAAATCGTTGCCATAGCAACGTCATATGAGGTCAAAGATACCCTATTTTGGACCTTTGGAGGCAAATAACTCAAAAACTACTCGGTGAAAGTTCTTGTTTTTTACATATTTTTTTCCAACTGACAAAAAAAAAATTTTTGCAAATTTTTAAAAAAATCTGTAGGTAGGATTCCAAGCTACGTCATTTTTTCACTAAGTTAAGGTGGCTCTGAACCCTACCCACAGATTTTTTTTAAACATTGTTAGATTGTTTTTTTTTGTCCAGTAGGCAAACATATATGAAAAACAACAACTTTCACCGTCTAGTTTTTAAGTTATTAGCCTCAAACGGTAAAAAATAAAGCATCTTTGACCTCATATGACGTTGCCATGGCAACGAATTTTGACGTCATAGCAACTGCAATTTGTTCATTGGTGAAACCTTTACAAAGTTGTAATAAAACTTTAACCTCGACGTTATTGGTGTAGCTGCAATAGAATACCAAAGACAGGAATATCTAAACCCCTTCGAGCCACCTTAAATACGACGTTTCTTCGCAAACAGTACATTGCCATATAGTGAATTCCATTGATTTATGGAATTTTTTGATATTAGATTTTGCCCAAGTTTGTTCATGTAAATAGCCATTTATATTGAAGTCAAAGATATTGAGATTGTGTTACATTAGTATGAGTTGTAGAATCATCTACTTCAGTTTGATAATGCATTTGTTGTGTAGGTCTTCGTTGGCCTGATTTATATCTGGTCTTCTTTGCTTCTGCCTGAAATAACTTTGCATGTTTTTGCTCGATAAAGTACATTTTCATTTGTTTTGTCGAGTAGGCAATAATTACTTTCATACTCTCTTGCCTTTTTACTTCCAGGCTGTTCATCAAGATCTGTATTAGAAAAGGATCTCTTTTTGGCTGTGTAAAGCCTGTTTTTGTGTTGTTTGTTTTGAAGGTTACTAGTGCTTTCATTTAAGTGTATTGTTGATACGTAATGCAGTCCTGTTAGGTATCCAATAGTTATATATCGAATATATTGTCTTTCTTCACATTGTGGCGTAATAGTTATAGGCTGAGCTGATTGAATGTATGATTGTACAATGTATAAAACACAGTTAAGTGCATTAGCTACAGCTTGTATAATCAGATTATCGCACCATGTACCTGCAGTGGACATTCGAAGAATATAGTTCTCCCATGTTTCATTAGTGAGACTCTGGATATAATGTTGTGAATTTTCTGTTAGATGGCGAATGCCTGCCATACGAATTTGGTAGTGTAGATTTGCATTTCCATGAATTTGGTGAGAAACAGATTTAAAGAAACAATCTCCTTGACCACCTACATCAAGGGGTTTCAAACCAATAAGTGCTAATCTTTCTGTTAATCGCACTATTGATGAATTTAATAGCGTATCTGTGGTTGAAAAGTTAACGGTTAGTAAATCCATGCCACCCTTTAATAATTGGCTTGGCTGAAAACTTTCTTTTTGTATGTCTTGAGAACTGTCTTTTGTAGATTTGACTTGCAGTCTGTTGTCACATATTTCATACATCCAAGGTTCTTTGTTCTGACAATGTTTGGGTTTTGCAATTTTTGTATGTCTTGAGAACTGTCTTTTGTAGATTTGACTTGCAGTCTGTTGTCACATATTTCATACATCCAAGGTTCTTTGTTCTGACAATGTTTGGGTTTTGCAAGGGAAGAAGAAAATATATAGTTGCAATCAAAAGTAACTTTGTCGATCTTCAACCACCAGCGTCGGAAGTTTTTACACAAGTAATACAAGCGGGATGAATTTGGGACATTTCTCACAATGAAAACTCTAATTTTCTTTCTGAAACGTTTCTTTAGGAGAGCATAAAGCACTTTTCTTATTAGGATTCTCGAGGGTTCTCTTTCCCTTACTTTCCTTCGTTTCGTTGTCAACTCCAATGATCGTTTTCTCTGTACATTAACTCTATCTTTAGGAAATGATTTGTTTCTTTCATCTGAGTGATAATTAACGATCGACTGTTTTGTCTCAACGGGCAAATATATTTTCAACTCAACGGTTGAATCTTTGGCCTCAACGGGCGAATCAATTTTCGACTCAACGGTCAAATCTTCTACCTCAACGGGTAAATAAGTTTTCAACTCAATGGTTGAATCTTTTGCCTCCATGGGCGAACAACAAATTTTCGACTCAATAGGATTCTTTTCATTTCCGAAGTAGCAAGTCCGCTGTTCAGATTGCCCAATAGCTAGCGTATGTTCGCATGGAAAAGATGACATTTTAATTCATAAAAGCATCTAGTATTTAAATTCTCTAAATTTAACTCTAAATTTTTCTGCACTTTGGTGAATATCTCCACAACGAAATCTAAAAGATATGTTGAACATGAAAAGACTTACTTACCAAAAATGCAACAGCGTTCGCAAACTGTGTTGATCTCTAAAACGAAAATGCAATACAAATTAGTTCATTGTTAAGTTTATTTGAATTTCAGAACAGAAAAAAGAAATCATATCAAAGCAGTAAACTTACTTTTCTCTACAGCGACTCCGTTTTACAGCGAAGCGTTCAACATCGTTTAACAGCGTATAAAACGTTTAATAGTATTTAAAGAGTAGTATAATCGTAAAATCTCGTCAAAATAAACAAAAGGGATGTCAGATTCAATGTACCTGACATGACATAATGTTGTTCTCTTTCCTTGGGCTGGTTGGAAAAAATGCAAAAAAATATGGCTGAAAATGTTACTAACAACATAACGGCTTTGAAACAAGTATTCGACATTGAATAGCATGAACAGCTAGAAATGTAACATGTAGCAGAAGACCTTCTTATCTTAAAATGAAAAATTAAACAATGGCTAGCATTAGATTAAAGTGTCACGGCTCATGTTTGCTACTCCTGAAATATATTTTCCCCATACTGCTAAAAATATTTACGGACATTTTTGTTTACCATACGTCCATTAACAACGCAGTGTTCAACAGCATATTCCACGTTCAAGACCAGTTTAAGTAACAATCGTAGAAAAAAGCAGATGAATCCATATCTCACTTAATAATCAAACAATGGTCTATAGTACGAGTAAATAAAATACAATTTACACAATCATAGACAGCAAGCTGTGACTCAGAGCAGCTTGCAAAAGTGGCAAAATCGCATTAACGTTCGCTTTAAAACACGCCCAACAATATAGTGGTGTTCAATAGGGTATAGAAAACTGAATAGTGTTAAAAGGTTTCTTTGTAAAACTGAGCAGATGCTGTCCCCTATCTACCAAAAACATCGGAAGCATTTTTGTAACGTTAGTATTAAAACATTTCATTGTAGAATACCAGATGCTGTTCCCTTTCGTAGGACTGCTTGAAATTCGGCGCAAATTTTGGTTAACAATGGTTCTAACAACAAAGAAGCATTAAACAGCATATTCCGTTTTTAACACTATTCATAGCTAGAATAGCACAATGTAGCAGATGAGGTTAGATGATATCTCCCAAAAAAATCTAACAATTACTTACTATATACTTTTAATAAACGCTACTTCACGCAATCCTATAATAACAAAATGCTGTTCCCTTTCGTAGGCCTGTTTGAAATTCGGCGCAAATTTTGATTAACAATGGTTCTAACAACAAAGAAGAATTAAACAGCACATTCCGTTTTCAAAGCTCTTCATAGGTAGAATAGTACAATGCAGATGACGTCTACATATCTCCCAAAAAAATCACACAATTATTTAGTGTATTCTTTTAATAACCGCAACTTCACGCAATCCTATGACAAACGGCAATTCATGCGCACGCAATGCGATGACATAATACTATCGAAGGGCTGCTTGAAATTCGGCGCAAATTCCAGTTAACAGTGCATTAAACAGCATATTCCGTTTTCAACACTATTCATAGTTAGAATAGTACAATGTAGCACATGAAGTTTATATGATATCTCCCAAAGAAAGCAATTACTTACTGTATACTTTTAATAAACGCTACTTCACGCAATCCTATGATAAACGGTAATTCACGCAATGGAATGACATCTGGAGAAGCTGGAATTCAGAAAATTATAGAAGGCTTCCCCTATTTCGACATCTTTGTTGAGGTGCCGGTGGTGGGACATCGATCCATCTAAAACGGCAATCAAATGAGTCACTACCTTAACCTCAGAGCCGAGTGTTAACGAGGCTTCCCAAATCGAAAGTGTAAATGTTTCTCTCCATGAATCAGAACCGCCTGAGAAAAGAAAGGCGAGACAGTACGACTCCAGACTGGCAGAGTTCTTTTGTTGAAATGTTTGAAAAGAGTATGGAACAGGACAACGCAAGATTTGAACGAAAATGTTCCGTGACGCCCAGAGCAGGCAAATGGAACAAACAAACGCCATACTTGCTGGCTTAAAAGACATTTTTAAAGATTTAGCATCAAAATAATTGTCTTTATCTAATCGTTTATTTTCTGTTATTGGATCGTTGTTATCCGTGCCATAGGTCGCACTTTTCAAAACAAATGTTGTGCAATACTCACCTAGCAATCACAGTCTTCTTTAGGGTCTCGTTTTTCTGTTCAACCCTTTTCAACACACTGTTGGACAGCTAAGAATTTGCTCGTTCGCTGGAAGTTCATAAAAAACGCCATCTCTTTTGCGTGCATTGCGTGTCGTTTATTTACAGATAACGTCAACGCTTTATATCATCGTGCGAGTGCACCGAATTAGCTCGAATTTGTACTTTTGCGCTTGATAGACCGATCAGAAGAACCGCACAAGACTGTGAACTAACTACAGCAATAAACGTAAAAGAAAAGAAATCAATTTTAAGAACAGTAAAGCGTGCCTGTATTTCACATAATAAGCCCTTTACAATAAATACTCCTAACCTGCAGTTTGATAAACCAGCGGGCTGCGACCTCTCTGTTAAGAAACATTATCTGTTCTTTGATATGAAATTCTGGCGGCCTCACAAAGCAAATGTTGACATGGCGGGAAAAATATTGACATGGCGGGAAAATTCCGCGGCCTCACAAAGCAAACGCGCATGGAATGCACCTTGGAATGCACCTTCTCCCCCTCGCATATTCTCGTGTCGTCATGACAACGTCATGACGACACGAGACAAAAAGGAAGGCCCAGAATGATTTGGCGTCGGACTGTGGAGGACGAAAGGAGGAGGCTTGGTTTTGGCTCGTGGAAGGAGCTGGAAGTTGAGCTGAAGGATTGTGCAAGAAAGGAATTGACATGCGTCCTTATGCACCACCTGGAGGTGCAAATTGTCAACCTCATAACGCTCTTACTAACTACCACCACTGAGGCGTCTTTTTAACTCGTGTTGCGTCGTGACCTTAAATTAGCCTCCTATCGAACGTATCCTGACCAAACAGCAAACATAGTGAAAACTGTCAAGAAAGCTACTGGTGGGCTCAAAAGAGTTTCCTCTATTTCAGATAAATTAGTAATTGGAAAGCCCCGATCACTACTGGCTATTAGCTTCATTATAACTAGAAGTCGCTATCTGAAGCACTTCCGTGTGTTAATATTATCACATGCATGCCCTATAAAGAACGGAAATTAATAAGCAGAATAGTACACTGAGTTACACATGCTTAATAAGCAGCATAGAGCACTGAGTTATACCAGAAGTCCATAACTAGTTATGGACTTCTGGCTATACGTGCATTGTGTATAAGCCACCCGGTTAGCTCAGTCGGTTGAGCATCAGACTTTTAATCTGAGGGTCCTGGGTTCAAGTCCCATATCGGGCGACTTTGTTTTTGTTTAATTTTGAACGACAAAGTTTTATAGGTTACAGTTCAAAAAAGAGTTACCCACAGCAGTATCCAATTCTGTTTTCCGTCTGTTGAGCTTATCTTGGCCAAGTATAAAACACAGCGTAACCTAATAAGTAACGGCATACGAGTGGGCAACAGCTGGCTTTCGAGAGCTGCTACACCACAACAACAGGTGGGTTCAAAAAAGTGAGTTAAATTGATCATAATTATTAAAGTATATTCCTTTTTTCCTATATTTGAGAAAAAAAGAATAAAACAGACAGTATTTGCTGGCTACGATGAAAAGAAAGGCTTTCGATTTTATTAAAAGAGCCGGACAAATTATCAAAAACATGCCCCGTGTGAGGATCGAACTCACGACCTTCAGATTTCTGAATCAGATTATGAGACTGACGCGCTGCCTACTGCGCTAACGAGGCACCTATCTATTTAAGTAAGAAATAAGCCATCATTTAATGACATCGGCGGCTAGTTAGTTGTTCATGGAAGAAATCTCAAAAACCCCATTCACAAATTGTACGGAGAAAATTGAGTCATACTAAATTCCTTTCTTTGTCGCGCACACCTGTCGATTAAATGTATTTTAATTTTATTTTAAGTCCTGATGATCTTACCGTGTTGAAATAAAGTTACATCAAAGAGAATTCTTGATATCAAAGACAAAATAGGATCACAGCTGTTACGTAAACCTATACGATTAATGCAAGGAAAATGTCTTTGCCAGAGTTATGAATTCCTTGTCACATCCACAGTCTCATGATCAAAAGCTTTTAGTGTTATGAAATTTGCGCTTATATTATTGTAAGCGCTATAAAGAACTGAAATTTATCAATAACGTAGAGCACTGATTTGTACATGTATTGCGTATGAGCCGCCCGGTTAGCTCAGTCGGTAGAGCATCAGACTTTTAATCTGAGGGTCATGGGTTCAAGTCCCATATCGGGCGACTATGCTTTTTTGAACAACAAGAAACAATGCAACATAAACTGTGCTAAGGTGCATAAGTTTGTTGCCGCTTGAAAAGAGTACTACGGCGGTTTGTGTAGTACTTAGGGTATTAACCTCTTTAAGTGTCCCTTTTTTGCTTAAAATTTTACTTCTGTTGCATTCTGTTCTTAGTTATCTTTAAACTAAAAAACTATAAAAAGATATGTTATGGCGTTAACACATGTAGTGTAGTGAATGCTTTAAGGTGGAGACCACAACAGATTTAAGTATCAAAAAGCCGACGGAGAGTTATCCACAGTTGTACCCAATTCTTTTATTCGTCTATCTTAGCTATCTTTGCCAAGTATCAAACATAATAAAACCTGACAAAAAAAAACACAACTGGTCGGCTCAAAAGAGTCCGCTAAATTTTATGTATTAGAATATATTCCTTGCTTCGCATATCTGAGATAAGAAAGACAGACAGTATTCGCTGGGTGCGATAAAAAGAAACGCTCTCGTTTTTATATAAAAAACCGGACAAATTATCAAAAACATGCCCCGTGTGAGGATCGAACTCACGACCTTCAGATTTCTGAACCAGATTATGAAACTGACGCGCTGCCTACTGCACTAACGAGGCACCTGCTGCAGTGACATATAACTGTGACATAGTGACAGGTTGCACCTTGCACGTTGATTGGCTATCGGCAAAAGCGAGGTGTTTAGCGGAAAGTGCGACTACAAAGTGTGGCGTTTTCCGCGATACTCAGTGCCGCGCAATCTTTGTTAGTAACATTATGTTGAAATGTCTACCATCTTTGCTCTCAGCGAGACGGTCGACTGTCATGTTTAGCTATACACAGTTTGGTTTTGTGGGCATTCTCAGTCATGGAAGAAATTTCAGGCACCTTATTTTGAAAATTATACATAGAAAACCTTGAAGTGAACACCTTGACAAGACATTTTACTTAAACCGAATAGCGCTACGTATAATAAGACAAACTAAATTTTGCAAAATATTTTAAAAGTGAGACCGTGGGGCGAGTCAAAATACAAAATAACAAAAGAAAAGGGACAAAAATACGCCCCGTGTGAAGATCGAACTCACGACCTTCAGATTTCTGAACCAGATTATTAGACTGACGCGCTGCCTACTGCGCTAACGAGGCATCTGTGAGGTGAAATCAGAAACTCAGCCATCATTAGCGACAGTAGTGGCAAGTTACGCTTACATGGAAGAAATTTCAGACAACCACTTCTCCACAAATTGTACGGGAGATGTCGACTGGTCATACTGAACTCCGCTTTAATAGTCTCGCACGTTCTGTATCTGATATATCAGACATCAGTA
Organism: Meandrina meandrites; assembly: GCA_963693305.1. NCBI lineage: Eukaryota > Metazoa > Cnidaria > Anthozoa > Scleractinia > Meandrinidae > Meandrina > Meandrina meandrites. The sequence continues at coordinate 14,425,705 of OY855903.1, read as the reverse complement.
CAGTACAATGTAATGGAATCGGATAGGCCCGAGGCTTTAAGCTGCATTATGACCAGAAGTCTCGCATCAGTACAGTACAAATATAATGGAATTAGATAGCCCCGATGACTGGCTATTAGCTTCATTATGACCAGAAGTCATTACTTGTAGGATTTTTGTGTGTTCAGTATTATTATATGCATGCCCTGTAAAGAACTGAAATTAATAAGTAGCATAGAACACTTAGTTATACTTGCATTGTGAGCCGCCCGGTTAGCTCAGTCGGTAGAGCATCAGACTTTTAATCTGAGGGTCATGGGTTCAAGTCCCATATCGGGCGACTATGTTTTTTTTGTCACTTTGCAACATAATTATTGACAAGCGTGTGATTATCGATTGATCATCGATTGGCCGATAGCAATCGATAACAATTAACTAATCGACATCGATTGATATCGATTAATCGATTGGATTTCCGATTATCGATTGTCATCGATTGATCACGCCGGGTTAATAAGCAGCATAGAGCACTGAGTTATACTTGCATTCGGTAGAGCATCAGACTTTGAATCTGAGGGTCATGGGTTCAAGTCCCATATCGGGCGACTATGTTTTTTTCAACAACAAGAAACAATGCAACAGAAAGTGTTCTTAGGTGCATAAATTTGTTGCCGCTTGAAAAGAGCACTATGGCGGTCTGTGTGGTACCCATGGTGTTAACCTCATCAAGTGTCCCTTTCTTGCTTACAATTTTACTCGTGTTGCATTCTAATCTTAGTTATATCTTTCCACTGAAACTAAAGAGGCCGTGTGATTGCAAATGGAAAATCATTGACATCATCAACTTTTTTCAGCTTCTTTTTTCGTTGTTACGTTACGTTCACGCATGTAGTGAATGCTTTTAGATGGAGACCACAATAGATTTTAGTATCAAAAAGCCGACGGAGAGTTATCCACAGTTGTACCTCATTCTTTTATCCCTCTATCTTACCTATCCCGGCCAAGTATCAAACATAGTTAAACATGACAAGAAACCACAACCGGTGGGCACAAAAGAGCGAACTAAATTTACGAAAGACAGACAGTATTAGCTACGATGAAAAGAAAGACTCTCGATTTTATCAAAACAGCTGGACAAATTATCAAAAATATGCCCCGTGTGAGGATCAAACTCACGACCTTCAGATTTCTGAACCAGATTATGAAACTGACGCGCTGCCTACTGCGCTAACGAGGCATCTGCTGTTTTGACATTCAATTATGACATAGTGACCATGGTGATAAGTTGCACCTCGCACGTTGATTGGCTATCTGCAGAAGCGAGGTATTTAGCGGAAATTGCGACTACAAGTGTGGCGTTTTCTGTGATACTGCCGTGCAATGTTTTCTAGTAACAGTATGTTAAGCTTTGCTCTCAGCGAGACCATCGAGTGACATTCTTAGCTATATACAGTTTCTTTTGTAGGTATATTCGGAGTCATGGAAGGAATTTTAGGCAGTTCTTTGAAAACTATACCGGAAAAACCTGACCCCTTGAGAAGAAATTTTACTTATACCGAATAGCGCAACGTAACTGTAATCCTAATTCAGTCTACGGTATAAAATATTATAATTTATCGACAGTCAGACAGACGCGTTCAAAAATATTACCCGCGTGTCAATAATTATGTTGCAAAATTACAAAAAAAAAATATAGTCGCCCGATATGGGACTTGAACCCATGACCCTCAGATTTAAAGTCTGATGCTCTACCGACTGAGCTAACCGGGCGGCTCATACGCAATGCAAAGCATAACTCAGTGTTCCATGCTACTTATTAATTTCAAATCTTTACAGGGCATGCATATAATAAAACTGAACACACAAAAATCCTACATGTAATGACTTCTGGTCATAATGAAGCTAATAGCCAGTCATCGGGGCTATCTAATTCCATTATATTGTACTGTACTGATGCGAGAAATACAAACTTATGCACCTAAGCACACTTTATATGTTGCATTGTTTCTTGTTCTTCAAAAAACAAAAAACAGTCTCCCAAAACCATTAAAGGTTTTGCAAATTGACCCTTGGGAATGCACGTGCATTCGCAGTGTGATACTTAAACGTGAAATACACTCATCAGAACAACGATTTTTTTCTAAAAATTCTGTACCTGATATATCAGATATCAGTAATGGAATAAGATAGCCCCGATGACTGACTGTAAGCTTCATTATGACCAGAAGTCATTACCTATAAGACTTCTAGTGTGCGGTCAGTTTTATTATATGCATGCCCAATAAGGAACTGAAATTAATAAGTAGCGTAGAACACTTAGTTATACAGGGGTTTGTATGAGCCGCCCGGTTAGCTCAGTCGGTAGAACATCAGACCTTTAATCTGAGGGTCATGGGTTCAAGTCCCATATCGGGCGACCATCTTTTTATTTATTTACAAGAACAGGAAACAATGCAACATATAAAGTGTTCTTTGGTGTATAAGTTTGTTGAAACTTTAAAAGAGTACCATATATTTCGCCTCTGTTACTTTTTGTGTTAACCTAATAAAGTACTAAGTACCACCGAGGCGTGTTCCTTACCAAGATACAATTTTACCCGTGTTGAAACTCAACTGATCAGAAATTGAAAGTCGCTGACCTTCATCAACGTTTTCTCGTGATCTTTGTTAGAGTTTGACACTGGATGTGCAAATCCAGTGTCAATTTCCTCACAATTTTACAGCAATATTTTTCGTCTTTTGATTTCAGATTGCACCGTCGTCTAGTGAAAACTTTTGAAATTTTATGATGCAACCAAATCGGTGCCGGACGTTATGACAAGACAACTGAAAAAAACCTCGGCTGCACTCCGTTTTCGCACTGGAACTGGCTTATGCTGGAGGTTAAATGTGGGGTAATATCATTGAAAAGAGCTTTAGTGATTTGCATTTAAAATGATTCCCCGCATTTTATTAGCCTCCATTGCAAGCTTGTTCCAGTCCAATACCGACAATACGAATATTGTCTAAAGGGATATATAAAATATCGATCAGTAACAAAAAGTTAGAACACATAGTTATGGAAATCATAATAGGTTTTAGTAAAAAAATAGAGTTATCCTTAGCAGTTCCCAAATTTGTTATCCGTCTGTTGAGCTTATCTTGGCCGAGTATTAAACATAGCGAAACCTAATAAGGCCCAGTTCAGACGTCGTGCTTCTGCCGTGCTGAACTTAATCGCAATTAGGTTCGTGATCAAACTAAAATGGTGCCGTAACTACCCCCGTAAAATACATTTTCTATAATTTATGAATTTTGTTTGGCACGGCAGAAGCGCGACGTTTGAATCACTGCCGTGCTAGAGTCGTGTAGCACGGCAGAGCTTGTCGAACTTAATTGCTTTGCCGAACTTAATTTTAAGTTTGATTCAGACGTCGTACTTCTAACGTGCTCTTGTCGAACTTAATTCCTGAATTAAATTCGACACGGCAGAAGCACGACGTCTGAACTGGGCCTAAGAAACGAATAACGAGAGAGCAACAGCTGAGTCGGGTGACAGCTCTCGTAAGGCCTGCTACACTAGAGGACCAGTAGAATTACAAGCTTACGATAGCTGCTACAGCAACAGGTGAGTTCAAAAACGTGAGCCAAATCTATAAACATATCAAAATATATTCCTGTTTCCTATATTTGAGTTAAATACAGACAGTATTTGATGGCTATTGACGACAAAAGAATAAGACAGACAGTATTTGCTGGCTATTGGCGATGAAAAGAAAGGCTTTCGATTTTATCATAAGAGCCGGACAAAATATCAAAAATGTGCCCCGTGTGAGGATCGAACTCACGACTTTCAGATTTCTGAACCAGATTATGAGACTGACGCGCTGCCTACTGCGCTAACGAGGCACCTGCTGACTTGGCATTCAGTTGTGACATAGTGACAGGTTGCACCTCGCACGTTGATTGGCTATCGGCAAAAGCGAGGTATTTTATTTTATTTTATTTTATTAGCGGAAATTGGAACTACAAAGTGCAGTGTTTTCTCCGATACTGCCGCGCAGTGTTTGTTAGTGACATTTTGTTGAGCTTGAAATGTCTACAATCTTTGCTCTCAGCGAGACGATCGACTGACATTCTTAGCTATATACAGTTTGTTTTGTGGGCATTCTGAGTCATGGAAGATATTTCAGGCAGCTTCTTTGAAAATTATACGGAGAAAACCTTGAAATGAACCGCTTGACAAGAAATTTTACTTAGGAAAGATTAAGGTTTATTCGTTTGTCTCACGATGGAATCGCTTTGGTTGTTGATCGTGACGTTTCGACTGCAATACTGCTAGTCTTCATCAGGCGATGAGGTCGATTGTTTACGTGTCGCTATTTGTAGCACGTTGGTTCGCTGCTATTGGCGCATTTCGCTCCTCATTATCTGATTATTATTCCGACTGTTAGATGTTGTTCCCTCATAGGTCCGCTTTGTTGTTGATCGGCTGTTGATCGTAGGTATCCAAGCTTCAGGAATTTCGATTCCACTATCTCTCTTGATTTCGTTTCAAATGGGAAGATGCCCCGTTTCATTAGCGTGTTCTGAAACTGCGGAGTTTTGCTTTAGAACAAACCGTATATCTCTGTCGTGTTCTTTAATCCTTTCATGCATCGCTCTCCCTGTTTCACCAATATATACTTTGCCGCATTCACATGGAATCTTATAGACGACACCATCTTGTTTTGTTGGTTCAGGGACGTCTTTTGGTCGCACTAAGTGAGACCTAAGAGTTGTGTCCGATTTGAAGATGGCGCGTACGCCTTGTTGTTGTAGGCAGCGGCGGAGAACCTCTGAAACACCTTTAACGTAGGGTAGCACCGCAGTAGATTTAAATTCCTGTGTGGGTTCTTTGCTGGCTGTTGGTCTTGTCTTTGTGAGTTCCTTTTTGAAGGAGGATATCAGTTTGAAACAAGTACCGATGATGAATGTTTCTTTTCTTCAGAGATAACTGATGGTTTTATCGTGAGGTGTTATAGACACTTGACGATACCACGTTTCACTGACTGAGGATGGTGTGAATCATAGGCTAGGTACTGGTCAGTGTGGGTAAGCTTTCTGTAAACACTGGTGGTCAGAAGACCGTTTGAATCCCTTGAGACTGATGTGTCGAGAAAGGGAATAGTGTTATCTTTCTCAATTTCCATGGTAAAACGAATAGTAGGCTGTTGACTGTTTAGATGTTGTAGAAAGCCGTCTACAGTCTACGGTATAAAAAAATATAATTTATCGACAGTCAGACAGACGCGTTGAAACATAAAACCCGCGTGTCGATAATTAATATGTTGCATTATTTTTTGTTTTAAAAAGTGTAGTCGCCTGATATGGGACTTGAACCCATGACTCTCAAATTTAAAGTCTGATGCTCTACCGACTGAGCTAACCGGGCAGCTCGTACTCAACGCAGTGCTCTACGCTTCTGTTTTTTTGTTTGAAAATATTAGCGCACATTTCACAACACCAGTAATAACTTCTGGTCAGTGAACTTACAGTCAGTCATCGGGCCCTAGTCAGGTTCCATTACAATGCACTGTATTGATGGCTGATATATCAGATATGCGCAATGATAAAATCACAAGACATAAATTTCCTTAAAATTGTGAGGAAAAGAGAGTCACTCAGAAACCACAATCTCACGGGTTTTAAAGCTTCAATAAAGACCGATAACGCAATTTTAACTTCGCATTTTTTGGAGGACAGCACTTAAAACCAAATATTTTCGTGACGGGTGTTTCCTGTAATAAATTTTAACCAACAGTTTTTTTCTATTCGTGTGACGGTTGTTTTGCGTTTTTCAATTGAAATTTTTTACGCTCAATGGATGATGAATTTTTCTCTAAAGTCCTGCATTTGATATACCAGGAATCAATCTTAGAGTGCAATATAATGGGACCAGAAGAACCCGACGACCGACTGTAATCTTCCTCGGTCTGTAGGATGAGAAATCCCGCAACTAGCACAGTTCTAAAGGATTTAATTTAGCAAGAATTGAAAATAATTAATAATCAATAGCGTAGAACATTGCATATGGAGTACGAGCCGCCCGGTTAGCTCAGTCGGTAGAGCATCAGACTTTTAATCTGAGGGTCATGGGTTCAAGTCCCATATCGGGCGACTATATTTTTTGTGTTTTGAAAAACGAGAAACAAGTGCCCCTTTCTGCGTTACAATCTTACTCATGTTGCATTCTAATTAACAATTAGATTATGAGCTCGAGATTTCTATGAGGTGATAGTTGATGAGGCCGCAGGCCGAATCAACTATCACCTCATAGAAATTGAGAGCGAATAATCTAATTGTTTTAGTAGAATTCTAACTGAAATAAACGCAAATAATGGTTTCTAATTATTTTTCTACGCATTATCGAACTATTAAACGCTTTAACAAAATCGCACGCATTGAATTGTCCTCGGTAAATTTGCAGTTGTTTACGCGCGTGCACCCGTTTTTCAATAATTTCAATCTTTTAAAGTCAAGAAACCGCTAATGTCCTTCTTTTACGGTCTTCTCGGGAACTTTTTTATCCATTTACATCTAAACTTCCTTCCAAAACTTCGGAAAAACGATAAAAACGTCGCAATTTGTGGACGACCTTCGGCAACTGCACACTAACGGCTGATAGTGTTCAATAGCTCAGCCAATCACATTGCAGCATTTGCATTAGTGTACTAGTAGAATTCTACTGATCTCAGTTATATCGTTTCGCTGAAACTGAAGAGACCGTGTGATTGGAAATGTAAAATCAGTGACATCATCGACGTTTTTTTCAGCTTTTGCTTCCTTGCTGCAGTAGTATCGATAACAAAACGTTACGTTAACACATGTAGTGAATGCTTTTAGATGGAGACCACAATAGATTTTACTATCAAAAAGCCGACGGAGAGTTATCTACAGTTGTACCCAATTCTTTTATTCGTCTATCTTAGCTATCCTGGACAAGTATTAAACATAGTGAAACCTGACAGAAAACAACAGCCGGTGCAGGGTCAAAAGAGTGAGCAAACTTTAATGCATTAAATATATTCGTTGCTTCCCGTATCTGAGATTAATCAGTGAGAAAGACAGAAAGTATCTGCTGCCCACTATAAAAAGAAAATAAACCGGACAAATTATCAAAAATATGCCCCGTGTGAGGATCGAACTCACGACCTTCAGATTTCTTAACCAGATTATGAGACTGACGCGCTGACTACTGCGCTAACGAGGCATCTGTAAATGCCGAAATCTGCGTTACAATCTAATCTTAGTTATATAGTTTCGCTGAAAGATTCCCATATCGGGCGACTATGTTTTTTAAATTTAATTTTCAACAACAAGAAACAATGTAACGATTGGCCATGGGTGCATAACTTTTTTTTTTGGTCGTTGAAACTTGAAAAGAAAGAGCACTATAGTCTCTGTAACTTTGGGTGTTTAACTCATTAAGCTCCAACTACCACCGAGGCGTGCCCCTTTCTTTCTTCGCAGTACACAATTCTTTTATCTGTCTGTTGAGCTTATCTTGGCCAAGTATTAAACATAGCGGAACCTAAAAAGAAACGACATACGAGAAGACAACACCTGAGTCGGGTAGCAGCTCTTGCAAGGCCTCATATGAATGGCTCGCTATGCCCATAGCAACTGCTTCACTAGAGGAGCAGTAGAATTACAAGCTTACAAGAGCTGCTACAGCAACATATTAAAATATATTCCTTTTACCCCATATTTGAGAAAAAAGAATAAGACAGACAGTATTTGCTGGCTACAATGAAAAGGAAGGCTTTCGATTTAAAAAAAACGTACAAATTATCAAAAATATGCCCCGTGTGAGGATCGAACTCACGACCTTCAGATTTCTGAACCTGATTATGCCATCATCAGCGAAAGAATTCAAAATTAAATAGAATTAAATAGATTCCTGATGGAAAAGTCAAAATAGGACAACAACTAAAAGTCCTAGAATTACTTTAAAGCTAAACGTTATTAAAAGGGTCATGGGTTCAAGTCCCATATCGGGAGACTATGTTTTATTGAACTACAAGAAACAGTGCAACATAAAGTGTGCCAAGGTGCATAAATTTGTTGCCGCTTGAAAAGAGCACTACGGCGGTCTGTGTGGTACTCATGGTGTTAACCTCATCAAGTGTCCCTTTCTTGCTTACAATGGTGTTAACCTCATCAAGTGTCCCTTTCTTGCTTACAATTTTACTCGTGTTGCATTCTAATCTTAGTTATATCTTTTCACTGAAACTAAAGAGGCCGTGTGATTGCAAATGGAAAATAATTGACATCATCAACTTTTTTCAGCTTCTTTTTCAGTTCGTTGTGACATCTAAAGTATCGATAACAAAACGTTACGTTCACGCATGTAGTGAATGCTTTTAGATGGAGACCACAATAGATTTTAGTATCAAAAAGCCGACGGAGAGTTATCCACAGTTGTACCTCATTCTTTTATCCGTCTATCTTAGCTATCCCGGCCAAGTATCAAACATAGTTAAACATGACAAGAAACCACAACCGGTGGTCAGAAAAGAGTGAGCTCAATTTACGAAAGACAGACAGTATTAGCTGGCTACGATGAAAAGAAAGACTCTCGATTTTATCAAAACAGATGGACAAATTATCAGAAAGATGCCCCGTGTGAGGATTGAACTCACGACCTTCAGATTTCTGAACCAGATTATGAGACTGACGCGCTGCCTACTGCGCTAACGAGGCATCTGTGAGAAGGAAAACCTTAACCATCATTAGCGTAGGAATTTCAAACAGCCCATTCACAAGTTGTTTCCGTTATTGACAGAAGAAAAAAGACCTTTTGACTCAAGAAGACCTTGTACGAGAGAGATGCAAGGAGCATTTTCGAAAGGTCTTAAACAGGCCTTTGCCTGCAAATGTGGCCATTCCAGAAGGCTGTCTTTTGGTCGAGGGTGAAGAGTGTTTGGCCATTGATACTGTACTGGGCCCTTCACTGTTGAAGAAGTTCGGGCTACAATAAACCACTTAAAGAATGGAAAATCACCAGGAGTTGATGGCATTGCTGATATTTTGAAAGCGGATTCTGAACCTTGCTGCAGTAAACCTTTGCAGTTTGTTGGAACTTATTCAAAAAGATAAGAAAGAAGAAGACTATCCCTTGCTAGGCACGAGTTTGTGAAACTGAAGCCAAATTGGAGTTTAACAACTTATCGATCACAGACCAAACTTAACATTTTCAGGAGTAATGTTCTAGCCGTTCTGTTATATGGTGCCGAAGCCTGGAGGATGACAAAGAAAGATGCTTGTAGGTTGAGCATCGATGGACAAGTCCCAGAGAAGATGCTTGAGAGCTTAGGAATGTTTAGAAGTTATTGGCCAATGAAGATTTCGAACCATGGGCTATACCAGAGAGATGATCAAGGTTAGGCGGTGGAAATGGTTAGGCCACGCCCTGAGAATGGAGAGCAATAACAACGCAAAAGTGTCCTTGATGTGGGCACCTGAAGGTAAAAGAAAACAGGAAGGCCCAGAATGAGTTGGCGTCGGACTGTGGAGGACGAAAGGAGGAGACTTGGTTTTGGCTCGTGAAAGGAGCTGGAAGCTGTGCTGAAGGATTGTGCAAGAAAGGAATTGACATGCGGCCTTATGCACCACCTGGAGGTGCAAATTGTCAACCTCATAACGCTCTTACTAACTACCACCACTGAGGCGTCTTTTTAACTCGTGTTTCGCTCAATTAGCCGCCTATCGAACGTATCCTGGCCAAACATCAAACATAGTGAAAACTGTCAAGAAAGCGCTACTGATGGGCTCAAAAGAGTTTCCTCTATTTGAGATAAATAAATGTCTATTAGCTTCATTATAACTAGAAGGCATTACCTGTAGCACTTCCGTGCGTTAATATTATCACATGCATGCCTTATAAAGAACGGAAATTAGTAAGCAGCATAGAACACTGAGTTACACATGCTTAATAAGCAGCATAGAGCACTGAGTTATGCTCTGCACTGCGTATGAGCCGCCCGGTTAGCTCAGTCGTTAGAGCATCAGACTCTTAATGTGAGGGTCATGGGTTCAAGTTCCATATCGGGCGACTACGTTTTCTTTTTTATCTTGAAGAACAAGAAACAATGCAACATATTAAGTGTGCTTAGGTGCATAAGTTTGTCTTTCTCGCATCAGTACAGTACAATATAATGGAATTAGATAGCCCCGATGACTGGCTATTGGCTTCATTGTGACCAGAAGTCATTACCTGTTGACTTCAACAAGGTCTCCGTAATTGACAAAGGCAGTTTCCGAATAAGAAAAACGCTAGAATCGTGGCATTCCATGGTGACTCCAAATGCTGACAACAATTCCTGCTCACTCCCTGGGCAATACATTTTTACTCGCATTCATAATTAATTTACATAGTCCATTAGTTTTTATTCTTACACATTTATATTCATATTTCGTCATTCATTTTTACCCGTTGAAGACTGTAGATCAAACAGTCAGAAAGCTTGTTCTTTTAAATGTTTTTAGCCAGAGATCGTTTTTAAATTTGTAATAGTGAAAACTGTGGAGAAAGCGCTACTGGTGGGATGGTGGGCTCAAAAGAGCTTCCTCTATTTGAGATAAATCAGTAATTAGAAAGCCCCGATGACTACTTGCTATTAGCTTCATTATGACTAGAAGTCATTACCTGTAGCACTTCTGTGCGTTAATATTATCACATGTATGCCCTGTAAAGAACGGAAATTAGTAAGCAGCATAGAACACTGAGTTACACATGCTTAGTAAGCAGCATAGAACACTGAGTTACACAGGCAGTGCGCATGAGCCGCCCGGTTGGCTAGTCGGTAGAGCATCAGACTTTTAATCTGAGGGTCATGGGTTCAAGTCCCATATCGGGCTACTTTGTTTTTGTTTTAATTTTGAACAACAAAGTTTGTATGTTGAAACTTGAAAAAAGCTCTACAGTCTCTGTTACTTTGGGTGTTAACCTCATAAAGGTTTAACTACACTGACCACCGAGACGTGGCCCTTTCCTGGCCAAGTATAAAACATGGCGTAACCTAATAAGTAACGACATACGAGAGAGCAACAACTGGCTTTCCAGAGCTGCCACACTACAGCAACTGGTGTAATATATGCCTTTTCTCAGATATTTGAGATATATAAAGAATAAGACAGGTAGTATTTTCTGGCTACGATGAAAAGAAAGGCTTTCTGTTTTACCCAAAAAGGAACAAATTATCAAAAATATGCCCCGTGTGAGGAACGAACTCACGACCTTCAGATTTCTGAACCAGATTATGAGACTGACGCGCTGCCTACTGCGCTAACGAGGCAACTGCTGTCTTGACCTTAAATTGTGACATAGTGACAGGTTGTACCTCGCACGTTGATTGGCTATCGGCAAAAGCGAGGTATTTAGCGGAAAGTTCGACTACAAAGTGCGACGTTTTCTGCAATACTCAGTGCCATTATGTCGCAATGTCTACCTTTGTTGTTGATCGGCTGTTGTGCTTTTTGATCGTAGGTATGCAAGCTTCGGGAATTTCGATTCCACTATCTCTCTTGATGTTGTTTGGATTAAGTCTTATATGGATAGCCTCCTTGACCCTACGTGTGTACCAGTGAGGGTCACGATCAATAAACTTGATTTCGTTTCAAATGGGAAGATGCCCCGTTTCATTAGCGTGTTCTGAAACTGGGGAGTTTTGCGTACGAGCAAACCGTATATCTCTGTCGTGTTCTTTAATCCTTTCATGCATCGCTCTCCCTGTTTCTCCAATATATACTTTGACGCATTCACATGGAATCTTATAGACGACACCATCTTGTTTTGTTGGTTCAGGGACGTCTTTTGGTCGCACTAAGTGAGACCTAAGAGTTGTGTCTGATTTGAAGACGGTGCGTACGCCTTGTTGCCTTGTTGTTGTAGGCAGCGGCGGAGAACCTCTGAAACACATTTAACGTAGGGTACGTAGCACCGCAGTAGATTTAAATTTCTGCGTGGGTTCTTTGTTGGCTGTTGGTCTTGTCTTTGTGAGTTCCTTTTTGAAGAAGGATATCCGTTTGCAACAAGTACCGATGACAAATGTTTCTTTTCTTTAGAGATAGCTGATGGTTTTGTTGAGAGGTGTTAAGCTCGGTCGTATAGACACTTAACAATACCACGTTTCACTAACTGAGGATGGTGTGAATCATAGGCTAGGTACTGGTCAGTGTGGGTAGGCTTTCTGTAAACACTGGTGGTCAGAAGACCGTTTGAATCCCTTGAAACTGACGTATCGAGAAAGGGAATAGTGTTATCTTTCTCAATTTCCATGGTAAAACGAATAGTAGGCTGTTGACTGTTTAGATGTTGTAAAAAGCCGTCTACAGTCTACGGTATAAAAAAATAAAATTTATCGACAGTCAGACAGACGCGTTGAAACATAAAACCCGCGTGTCGATAATTAATATGTTGCATTATTTTTTGTTTTAAAAAGTGTAGTCGCCTGATATGGGACTTGAACCCATGACTCTCAAATTTAAAGTCTGATGCTCTACCGACTGAGCTAACCGGGCAGCTCGTACTCAACGTAGTGCTCTACGCTTCTGTTTTCTTGTTTGAAAATATTAGCGCACATTTCACAACACCAGTAATAACTTCTGGTCAGTGAACTTACAGTCAGTCATCGGGCCCTAGTCAGGTTCCATTACAATTTACTGTATTGATGGCTGATATATCAGATATGCGCAATGATAAAATCACAAGACATAAATTTCCTTAAAATTTTGAGGAAAAGAGAGTCACTCAGAAACCACAATCTCACGGGCTTTAAAGCTTCAATAAAGACCGATAACGCAATTTTAACTTCGCATTTTTTGGAGGACAGCACTTAAAACCAAATATTTTCGTGACGGGTGTTTCCTGTAATAAATTTTAACCAACAGTTTTTTTCTATTCGTGTGACGGTTGTTTTGCGTTTTTCAATTGAAATTTTTTACGCTCAATGGATGATGAATTTTTCTCTAAAGTCCTGCATTTGATATACCAGGAATCAATCTTAGAGTGCAATGTAATGGGACCAGAAGAACCCGACGACCGACTGTAATCTTCCTCGGTCTGTAGGATGAGAAATCCCGCAACTAGCACAGTTCTAAAGGATTTAATTTAGCAAGAATTGAAAATAATTAATAATCAATAGCGTAGAACATTGCATATGGAGTACGAGCCGCCCGGTTAGCTCAGTCGGTAGAGCATCAGACTTTTAATCTGAGGGTCATGGGTTCAAGTCCCATATCGGGCGACTATATTTTTTGTGTTTTGAAAAACGAGAAACAAGTGCCCCTTTCTGCGTTACATTCTTACTCATGTTGCATTCTAATTAACAATTAGATTATGAGCTCGAGATTTCTATGAGGTGATAGTTGATGAGGCCGCAGGCCGAATCAACTATCACCTCATAGAAATTGAGAGCGAATAATCTAATTGTTTTAGTAGAATTCTAACTGAAATAAACGCAAATAATGGTTTCTAATTATTTTTCTACGCATTATCGAACTATTAAACGCTTTAACAAAATCGCACGCATTGAATTGTCCTTGGTAAATTTGCAGTTGTTTACGCGCGTCAGGCACCCGTTTTTCAATAATTTCAAGCTTTTAAAGTCAAGAAACCGCTAATGTCCTTCTTTTACGGTCTTCTCGGGAATTATTTTAGCCATTTACATCTAAACTTCCTTCCAAAACTTCGGAAAAACGATAAAAACGTCGCAATTTGTGGACGACCTTCGGCAACTGCACACTAACGGCTGATAGTGTTCAATAGCTCAGCCAATCACATTGCAGCATTTGCATTAGTGTACTAGTAGAATTCTACTGATCTCAGTTATATCGTTTCGCTGAAACTGAAGAGACCGTGTGATTGGAAATGTAAAATCAGTGACATCATCGACGTTTTTTTCAGCTTTTGCTTCCTTGCTGCAGTAGTATCGATAACAAAACGTTACGTTAACACATGTAGTGAATGCTTTTAGATGGAGACCACAATAGATTTTACTATCAAAAAGCCGACGGAGAGTTATCTACAGTTGTACCCAATTCTTTTATTCGTCTATCTTAGCTATCCTGGACAAGTATTAAACATAGTGAAACCTGACAGAAAACAACAGCCGGTGCAGGGTCAAAAGAGTGAGCAAACTTTAATGCATTAAATATATTCGTTGCTTCCCGTATCTGAGATTAATCAGTGAGAAAGACAGAAAGTATCTGCTGCCCACGATAAAAAGAAAATAAACCGGACAAATTATCAAAAATATGCCCCGTGTGAGGATCGAACTCACGACCTTCAGATTTCTTAACCACGACCTTCAGATTTCTTAACCAGATTATGAGACTGACGCGCTGACTACTGCGCTAACGAGGCATCTGTAAATGCCGAAATCTGCGTTACAATCTAATCTTAGTAATATAGTTTCGCTGAAAGATTCCCATATCGGGCGACTATGTTTTTTAAATTTAATTTTCAACAACAAGAAACAATGCAACGATTGGCCATGGGTGCATAACTTTTTGTTTTGGTCGTTGAAACTTGAAAAGAAAGAGCACTATAGTCTCTGTAACTTTGGGTGTTTAACTCATTAAGCTCCAACTACCACCGAGGCGTGCCCCTTTCTTTCTTCGCAGTACACAATTCTTTTATCTGTCTGTTGAGCTTATCTTGGCCAAGTATTAAACATAGCGGAACCTAAAAAGAAACGACATACGAGAAGACAACACCTGAGTCGGGTAGCAGCTCTTGCAAGGCCTCATATGAATGGCTCGCTATGCCCATAGCAACTGCTTCACTAGAGGAGCAGTAGAATTACAAGCTTACAAGAGCTGCTACAGCAACATATTAAAATATATTCCTTTTACCCCATATTTGAGAAAAAAGAATAAGACAGACAGTATTTGCTGGCTACAATGAAAAGGAAGGCTTTCGATTTAAAAAAAACGTACAAATTATCAAAAATATGCCCCGTGTGAGGATCGAACTCACGACCTTCAGATTTCTGAACCTGATTATGCCATCATCAGCGAAAGAATTCAAAATTAAATAGAATTAAATAGATTCCTGATGGAAAAGTCAAAATAGGACAACAACTAAAAGTCCTAGAATTACTTTAAAGGTAAACGTTATTAAAAGAAAATTTTCGTTGCAAGACGAATATTTATTTGTTTACTTATTTATTTATTCATTTATTATAAAGTGCTACAAAGAACTGAAATTAAAGACATTAAACAATAAATTAAACAATAGCATAGAACACTGAGTTATACATGCATTGCAAATGAGCCGCCCGGTTAGCTCAGTCGGTAGAGCATCAGACTTTTAATCTGAGGGTCATGGGTTCAAGTCCCATATCGGGCGACTTTAATTTTGAACAACAAAGTTTGTATGTTGAAACTTGAAAAGAGCACTATAGTTTCTGTTACTTTGGGCGTTAACCTCGTAAAGTTTTAACTACCACCAAGGCGTGGCCCTTTCTAGGTTACAGTTCAAAAAAGAGTTATCCACAGCAGTATCCAATTTTGTTTTCCGTCTGTTGAGCTTATCTTGACCAAGTATAAAACATAGCGTAACCTAATAAGTAACGGCATACGAGAGGGCAACAGCTGGCTTTCGAGAGCTGCTACACTACAACAACAGGTGGGTTCAAAACAGTGAGTTAAATTGATCATAATTATTAAAATATATTCCTTTTTTCCTATATTTGAGATAGAAAAAGAATAAAACAGACAGTATTTGCTGGCTACGATGAAAAGAAAGGCTTTCGATTTTATCAAGAAAAACGTATAAATTGTCAAAAATATGCCCCGTGTGAGGATCGAACTCACGACCTTCAGATTTCTGAACCTGATTATGAGACTGACGCGCTGCCTACTGCGCTAACGAGGCATCTGCAAGGTCGACTCACAAACTTTGCCATCATCAGCGAAAGAATTCAAAATTAAATAGAATTAAATAGATTCCTGATGGAAAAGTCAAAATAGGACAACAACTAAAAGTCCTAGAATTACTTTAAAGCTAAACGTTATTAAAAGGGTCATGGGTTCAAGTCCCATATCGGGAGACTATGTTTTATTGAACTACAAGAAACAGTGCAACATAAAGTGTGCCAAGGTGCATAAATTTGTTGCCGCTTGAAAAGAGCACTATGGCGGTCTGTGTGGTACTCATGGTGTTAACCTCATCAAGTGTCCCTTTCTTGCTTACAATGGTGTTAACCTCATCAAGTGTCCCTTTCTTGCTTACAATTTTACTCGTGTTGCATTCTAATCTTAGTTATATCTTTTCACTGAAACTAAAGAGGCCGTGTGATTGCAAATGGAAAATAATTGACATCATCAACTTTTTTCAGCTTCTTTTTCAGTTCGTTGTGACATCTAAAGTATCGATGACAAAACGTTACGTTCACGCATGTAGTGAATGCTTTTAGCTGGAGACCACAATAGATTTTAGCAGAAGTCCATAACTAGAAGTCTACATCTCTGGTAATAGGCTTTGAGATATGTCTTTCGCGTGTACCTCGCGCTCCTCGCGTGTAGGCTATTTTTAGAACAGCTTTGCCGCGAACAAGTAGCCAATCACATTGAAGTATTTTTTAATTCGCGCCTTTGATTGGTTAAACAAATTTTTGAAGAAAAGCAGAACTGCACAGGACAAGTGAACTCGAGCGAACGGCATTACGAAATTTCTGTTTGTTGGTCATCGTAATTTCCGTTTTGTGAGGATTAAATCGTCCGGACAAGAATCATCAGGCCATCTTTCATCGATGACGATAGCATCGAAGTTGTAAAAATTCGGAGCATCCAAATAAGCGAGAGGACCTCAGTGTTTTGGAGTCAGAATACGAAATGGCAGCGGGCAAGATAGACTGATTCCGAGTCAAATTCAAAATGCGAAGACACTAAAGATTAATGGTACTCTCAAGATGAAGACAGGCATTAAGAGAGCAAGTGCATTTTGGCACAGATTCGTTGCTATTTTGAAAAACAAAACCGTGGTCCCTGAAGCGCTCAACATCGACCGCGGAATGAACAGAATGAAGTTTGATTCGTTTGAGAACAACATTCAGAGAAAACGACAAGTTTGGCGAGTTTCGCATGTTTTTGGAATTATAAGGACGGCATGAAAACAAAAGACTGACTAAGGTAATGTACTTGTTTTAATATGAATAGAAACACGAGTTTAATTCATCGAACAATGATGATTTCATTCACATCCGTCAAAAGTTTAATTCAAGTTGTGCTTCTCGGGCACTTCGCAGTGTGCAGCTATTGTGTTGTGTATGTTGTTCAGTATTTTAACACGAGGATATGGTGTACAAAATAAAGACACACTTAACTACGAAAAGTTTGGGGAACTTCTGTTCATAAATTCTCTCGTAAATTATAAAAAGTCGACCTGTTTGTTTTGTGAGTTTGTCTACAGAAACCCTATTGCTTTTTCACTCGCCTTCAAATGCCACTGAACAGACGTTTGAAATAACTATCTACGATACTACTTCTGTCGAAATGTGAGAATTAAAGAGAATGGCCTGTCAAGTGTTTTGATGTGATTTGATTTATTTCACCTGCCACTTTCCAAACTATTCGGCCGCAACTTAGAACTCCAATCGCATACCTGCCAACCCCCAGGGTACAAAAATCTGGAGACGTCTAGAAATCTTTGCACCCCCACCCCCCCCCCCCCCCCCCCCCCGAACCACGAACCGAAATCCATACTGGCAATATTCACTTCGAGTGTAAACAGCGTGCGAAAACCACACCAACTTTCTTCCATGTATTGTGCGATTGGTTGATTTCTGACCAATTACGATTCTCGTTATATATATTGATTTGATCGCTGTGTTTCCCATTTTCCGATGCAGGGCTCGAAATTAAAAAAATCTTTAAGTCGCCACTTGGCGACTAAGTGCTAAAAACTAGTCGCCAAATGCTAATTTTTAGTCGCCAGATTGTATTAAATCAATAGGGACTAGTTCAAAAGTGCTTAAAATCATTTGTCGGAATTTAATCTAAAAAGGACTGAATACATAAACATTCAAAAAGAAAAACAAAGAAATCTTATCACAAGGTTTTAAACAAAAACATTTGATAAGATTTTATGGCCACTAACTTTGTAGCTGACGTAAAGAACTGGAAGGAACCTCGAAGGAATCAACGTGGCGGAAAGCACCGCATTACAAGACACACAATCCATAGGCATACATGACGTACTCTTTGAAAGGGTTTGCAAAGCATTGTAGGGCGACTTCAAACGTGCAAGTTTTTCGAAAGTTTTCGGATACGAGAGAATATTTTTTGGGCAAAGCAAAAGGATGGATTGGAGCAATGCGACTTCTTTTCTTATTTTGAATGTTTTAGAAGCAAAAATCTTCCAATATAATTCTCTGGAAGGACATAATGTCTGAGAAAATGGCCGTTATTCATCATCAATATAGAGAAATGTAGTCGCCATTTTGGCGACTAACCCAGAAATTTAGTCGCCAAGGACGAAATGTTGGTCGCATTGGCGACCGTATTGGTCGCAATTTCGATGTTTTCTGATTGAGAACAGCTCAAATAAGAGCACTAAATCAACTTCTTGTTTCATTTTCCTTTTTGGATTCTCGAAAATAGCGAAATTGATGAAAAAAAAAAATGAAAAAGCCATGTTAGGTATTTCCCGGGAGATTTGGTGCTCTAACCGGGAGACCGGGAGATGTGATGAAAAACTTGGAGACTCCCGGGAAAACCGGGAGAGTTGGCAGGTATGCAATCGTGTCGAAATAGTGGGTTACGTCATTTTCTCGCGAGACATCAGTTTCTAAAAATAGCCTACACGCAAAAGACATAGCACGCGCCCCAATACCAGATGTAGACTTCTAGTTATGGACTTCTGATTTTAGTATCAAAAAGCCGACGGAGAGTTATCCACAGTTGTACCTCATTCTTTTATCCGTCTATCTTAGCTATCCCGGCCAAGTATCAAACATAGTTAAACATGACAAGAAACCACAACCGGTGGTCAGAAAAGAGTGAGCTCAATTTACGAAAGACAGACAGTATTAGCTGGCTACGATGAAAAGAAAGACTCTCGATTTTATCAAAACAGATGGACAAATTATCAAAAATATGCCCCGTGTGAGGATCGAACTCACGACCTTCAGATTTCTGAACCAGATTATGAGACTGACACGCTGCCTACTGCGCTAACGAGGCACCTCCTGTTTTGACATTCAATTGTGACATAGTGACCATGGTGATAAGTTGCACCTCGCACGTTGACTGGCTATCTGCAGAAGCGAGGTATTTAGCGGAAATTGCGACTACAAGTGTGGCGTTTTCTGTGATACTGCCGTGCAATGTTTTCTAGTAACAGTATGTTAAGCTTGAAATGTCTACCATCTTTGCTCTCAGCGAGACGATGGAGTGACATTCTTAGCTATATACAGTTTCTTTTTGTAGGTATATTCGGAGTCATGGAAGAAATTTTAGGCAGTTCTTTGAAAACTATACCGGGAAAACCTGACCCCTTGAGAAGAAATTTTACTTATACCGAATAGCGCTACGTAACTGTAATCCTTATTCAGTCTACGGTATAAAATATTATAATTTATCGACAGTCAGACAGAGGCGTTCAAAAATATTACCCGCGTGTCAATAATTATGTTGCAAAATTACAAAAAAAATGTAGTCGCCCGATATGGGACTTGAACCCATGACCCTCAGATTAAAAGTCTGATGCTCTACCGACTGAGCTAACCGGGCGGCTCATGCGCAATGCAAAGCATAACTCAGTGTTCTATGCTACTTATTCATTTCAGTTCTTTACAGGGCATGCATATAATAAAACTGAACACACAAAAATCCTACAGGTAATAACTTCTGGTCATAATGAAGCTAATAACCAGTCATCGGGGCTATCTAATTCCATTATATTGTACTGTACTGATGCAAGAAAAACAAACTTATGCACCTAAGCACACTTTATATGTTGCATTGTTTCTTATTCTTCAAAATAAAAAATAACCCCAGTCTCCCAAAACCATTAAAGGGTTTGCAAATTGACCCTTTTTAAATTAACGATCTTGGTGATACTTTGAAGAAGTGCGTCTGTTGCGAAAATAATTTTAAGTGTTGCCATCTTTTATGCAAAACTTAGCCCTGGAAGAGGCATTTGAACCCGTCGTACGGCAAAACGAAAAGATCAAAAAGCGGAATTCGAACGTGCGTGGGGCAAAAAGAATCAACCTTTTAATCGATAGATTTTTTTCATTTTCTCACAAAACGTAGATAATCGTTAACAAAAGTGATCTGTTAAGAAAAAAGTAGGGGTCACCGACCATTTAAGCTAGCAAACTGCAAGTGAAGTTATCGCAACGGCTACTCACCCTATATCTGGTTGGAAAGTTTACTCAGCGCGCGCGCTCGATGCATGACGTGGCGTAGCGTTGCAACAGGAATAACGTGCGCAGTAAGGATGCGCATAAACAATTAGCGCGAACGTCCTTAATTGGCTGGCATTTAGTTGTGACATAGTGACAAGTTGCACCTCGCACGTTGATTGGTTGAAAGTGTGGTGTTTTCAGCGATACTGCCGCGCAGTGTTTGTTAGTGACATTTTGTTGAGCTCGAAATGTCTACAATCTTTGCTCTCAGCGAGACGATCGACTGACATTCTTAGCTATATACAGTTTGTTTTGGTGGGCATTCTGAGTCATGGAAGAAATTTCAGGCAGCTTCTTTGAAAATTATACGGAGAAAACCTTGAAATGAACCGCTTGACAAGAAATTTTACTTAGGAAAGATGAACGTTTATTCGTTTGTCTCACGATCGAGTCGCTTTGATTTGTTGATCGCGACGTTTCGACTGCAATACTGCTAGTCTTCATCAGGCGATGAGGTCGATTGTTTACGTGTCGCTATTTGTAGCACGTTGGTTCGCTGCTATTGGTGCATTGCGATCCTCATTATTATTCCGACTGTTATATGTTGTTCCCTCATAGGTCCGCTTTGTTGTTGATCGGCTGTTGTGCTTTTTGATCGTAGGTATCCAAGCTTCAGGAATTTCAATTCCACTATCTCTGTTGATGTTGTTTGAATTAAGTCTTATATGGATAGCCTCCTTGACCCTACATGTGTACCAGTGAGGGTCACGATCAATAAACTTGATTTCGTTCCAAATGGGAAGATGCCCCGTTTCATTAGCGCGTTCTCAAACTGCGGAGTTTTGCGTACGAGCAAACCGTATATAAAGGACGAAGGATAATCCGAAAAAGTTCATTGTGCCACAATAATTTTGACAACAAAAGATGATCTTGGAAAATAAACTGTTATATTTCGGTATGAGCTATACCATCATCAGACTAAGGAAATTTACATACAAGCTAGATCTTAAATACTGTGGGTTTACTCAGGAGAATAGATGGAGTTCTCTGCTGGATTTCAGTCCATTGTTGAGAGAAGGTGATAGGCGTTTGATGAAATAAGCCTCTTTGTATAGGAGAAGATTCCAATTATTGTCATAGTCAAGTATTGTTGTATTGTCACGGACAACTTGGGTGAAATATTCTTTGTCATAACTAACAGGAGGTGGAACAATGTCAGTATTTAAAGTATCCGGTAAATTACACAAGTTACGGATGAAAATTAAATGATCACAAGTTCGCAGGTGTTTGTAAATTGCGCTCTCTTTGTCAGAGATAGCGTGTTCATGTGTTCATGTGTCAAAATTATTGTGGCACTTTTTCGGATTATCCTTCGTCCTTTATGTACTAAAACTATCATCAGGTACTGGGTTTTTCAAACCGTATATCTCTGTCGTGTTCTTTAATCCTTTCTTGCATCGCTCTCCCTGTTTACCCAATATATACTTTGCCGCACTCACATGGAATCTTTTAGACGACACCGTCTTGTTTTGTTGGTTAACGGGCGTCTTTTGGTCGCACTAAGTGAGACCTAAGGGTTGTGTCCGATTTGAAGACGGTGCGTACGCCTTGTTGTTGTAGGCAGCGGCGGAGAACCTCTGAAACACCTTTAACGTAGGGTAGCACCGCAGTAGATTTAAATTCCAGCGTGGGTTCTTTGTTGGCTGTTGGTCTTGTCTTTGTGAGTTCCTTTATGAAGAAAGATATCCGTTTGAAACAAGTACCGATGATAAATGTTTCTTTTCTTCAGAGATAACTGATGGTTTTGTCGTGAGGTGTTTATCTCACTGACTGAGGATGGTGTGAATCATAGGCTAGGTACTGGTCAGTGTGGGTAAGCTTTCTGTAAACACTGGTGGTCAGAAGACCGTTTGAATCCCTTGAAACTGATGTGTCGAGAAAGGGAATAGTGTTATCTTTCTCAATTTCCATGGTAAAACGAATAGTAGGCTGTTGACTGTTTAGATGTTGGAAAAAGCCGTCTACAGTCTACGGTATAAAAAAATAAAATTTATCGACAGTCAGACAGACGCGTTGAAACATATAACCCGCGTGTTGCATTATTTCTTGTTTTAAAATCAGTGGTCGCCCGATATGGGACTTGAGCCCATGACCCTCAGATTAAAAGTCTGATGCTCTACCGACTGAGCTAACCGGGCGGCTCATACACTACACATGTATAACTCAGTGTTCTACGCTTCTGATTAATTTCAGTTCATTATAGCACATTTTTAAAAATATTAGCGCACATTTTACAACACCACAGTCAGACATCGGGCCCTAGTGGTTCCATTGCAATTTACTGTATTGATGTCTGATATATCAGGTCTATCAGATATGAGCAATGATAAAATCACCTGAAGACATAAATTTCCTCAAAATTCATGAGGAAAAGAGAGTAAATCAGAAACCACAATCTCACAGGCTTTTTAGCTTCAATAAAGACCGATAACGCAATTTTAACTTTGTATTTTTTGGAGGACAGCACTTAAAACCAAATATTTTCGTGACGGGTGCTTCCTCTAGGAAATTTTAACCAACATTTTTTCTATTCCTGTGACGGTTGTTTTGCGTTTTTCAATTGAAATTTTTTACGCTCAATGGATTATGAATTTTTCTCAAAAGTCCTGCATTTGATATACCAGGAATCAATCTTAGAGTGCAATGTAATGGGACCAGAAGAACCTGACGACCGACCGACCGACGAGACCTGCTACAGCAACACGTGAGTTCAAAAAAGTGAGCCAAATTTAACATATTAAAATATATTCCTGTTTCCTATATTTGAGTTAAAAGACTAATACAGACAGTATTTGCTGGCTACTGACGATGAAAAGAAAGGCTCTTGATTTTATCAAAAGAGCCGGACAAATCATCAAAAATATGCCCCGTGTGAGGATCGAACTCACGACCTTCAGATTTCTGAACCTGATTATGAGACTGACGCGCTGCCTACTGCGCTAACGAGGCATCTGAGAAGTGAATGCCGAAACCTAGCCATCGTTACCGACAGTGGTGGCAAATTAGGCTTACATGGAAGAAATTTCAGACAACCACTTCTCCACAAATTGTACGGGAGAAGTCGAGTCATCCTGAACTCCGCTTTAATAGTCTCGCACGTTTGGAAATAGTATTTTTGATTTCAAACTAAAGACAATAGGTGAAATACACTCATCAAATCAGCGTTTTATTTTCTCGAAAAATCCTGTATCTGATATATCAGACAGCAGTACAGTACAATGTAATGGAATCGGATAGCCCCGTTGACTGGCTGTAAGCTTCATTATGACCAGAAGTCATCACCTGTTGGACTTCTGTGCGTTAATATTATTATATGCATGCCCCATATAGAACTGAAATTAATCAATAGCATAGAACACTGGTTCTATGCTATTGGACTGGCCGCCCGGTTAGCTCAGTCGGTAGAGCATCAGACTTGTAATCTGAGGGTCATGGGTTCAAGTCCCATATTGGGCGACTATGTTTTTTTTTATTTTGAAGAACAAGAAACAATGCAACATATAAAGTGTGCTTAGGTGCATAAGTTTGTTTTTCTCGCAACAGTACAGTACAATATAATGGAATTAGATAGCCCCGATGACTGGCTATTAGCTTCATTATGACCAGAAGTCATTACCTGTAGGATTTTTGTGTGCTCAGTTTTATTATACGCATGCCCCGTAAAGAACTGAAATTAATCAATAGCATAGAACACTGAGTTATGTTTTGCATTGCGTACGAGCTTCCCGGTTAGCTCAGTCGTTGAGGGTCATGGGTTCAAGTCCCATATCGGGCGACTTTTTTTGTTTTAATTTTGAACAACAAGAAACAATGCAACATATAAAGTGTGCTTATGTTCATAAGTTTGTTTGTTGAAACTTGAAAAGAAAGAGCACTATAGTCTCTGTAACTTTGGGTGTTTAATTACCTACTAGAAGATGGTTTTCCATGTTCTATAAGAAAATAATGCACGCTTGAGGTCTAGAAAAGCTGCTAGTGGATGCCCGAGCCGTTAGGCGAGGGCATTCAGCTGCTTTCCTAGACCTCAAAAGTGCATTATTTTCTTATAGGACATAGGAAAACCATCTTGTAGTGGTTTAGAATATAGCATAGAAATGCAAATAATTAAAAAAAGAAACACTTTTGCGCGCGTGCTGATCTGAATGAACAAACACTACGCCAAGAAACCTGACGACAGCAATCAAATCCATTTTAATGCTGTTTTGCAGTCGAAAGTGAATTTCTATATCGCTGTACTTACCTTGAAAAACCTTTGCAGCCCGTTTTGTGTTTGCTTTGCGCTCTTAGAGTACGATTCCGTAACAATTTTGTTTAAATCAGTGTCTTGCAAGTTTGCAAAGCGGCCGCCTTCCTGGCACTCACTGCTCAACAACTCGTCTACGTCTTCATCTTCCCAGTCACCGAAACGTAATTCAGGTGAACTGTTTTTAGCGGCCGTAATTAAGGAAATAAAATGACAACTTTAAAAGATTGTTGCCCCCATGTTTTTGAATTCGTAACGCAGCAATAGTTACATCCGGGGTACCGGGCTTCTATAGTTTTTAGCTATGTTCTATAAAAAAAAATAATGCCCGCTAGAATTCCATTGCGTGTATACAGCGGCTATATTCTAACTCATTATATTTAAGCTCTAACCACCACCGAGGCGTGCATATTTCTATGTTACAGTTAAAAAGAGAGTTATCCTTCGCAGTACCTAATTCCTTTATCCGTCTGTTGAGCTTATCTTGGCCAAGTATTAAACAAAACCTAATAAGAAACGACATACGAGAGGGCAACAGATGTGAATGGCTACCTATGCCCCTAGTAACTGCTTCACTAGAAGAGCAGAAGTTACAATCTTACGAGAGCTGCTACAGCAACAGGTGAATTCAAAAAGTGAGCTAAATTTATCACATTAAAATATATTCCTCTTTTCCTATATTTGAGATATATAAAGAATAAAACAGACAGTATTTGCTGGCTACGATGAAAAGAAAGGTTTTCGATTTTATCAAAAAAAACTACAAATTATCAAAAAGATGCCCCGTGTGAGGATTGAACTCACGACCTTCAGATTTCTGAACCAGATTATGAGACTGACGCGCTGCCTACTGCGCTAACGAGGCATCTGTGAGAAGGCAAACCTTAACCATCATTAGCGTAGGAATTTCAAACAGCCCATTCACAAGTTGTTTCCGTTATTGACAGAAGAAAAAAGACCTTTTGACTCAAGAAGACCTTGTACGAGAGAGATGCAAGGAGCATTTTCGAAAGGTCTTAAACAGGCCTTTGCCTGCAAATGTGGCCATTCCAGAAGGCTGTCTTTTGGTCGAGGGTGAAGAGTGTTTGGCCATTGATACTGTACTGGGCCCTTCACTGTTGAAGAAGTTCGGGCTACAATAAACCACTTAAAGAATGGAAAATCACCAGGAGTTGATGGCATTGCTGATATTTTGAAAGCGGATTCTGAACCTTGCTGCAGTAAACCTTTGCAATTTGTTGGAACTTATTCAAAAAGATAAGAAAGAAGAAGACTATCCCTTGCTAGGCACGAGTTTGTGAAACTGAAGCCAAATTGGAGTTTAACAACTTATCGATCACAGACCAAACTTAACATTTTTAGGAGTAATGTTCTAGCCGTTCTGTTATATGGTGCCGAAGCCTGGAGGATGACAAAGAAAGATGCTTGTAGGTTGAGCATCGATGGACAAGTCCCAGAGAAGGTGTTTGAGAGCTGAGGAATGTTTAGAAGTTATTGGCCAATGAAGATTTCGAACCATGGGCTATACCAGAGAGATGATCAAGGTTAGGCGGTGGAAATGGTTAGGCCACGCCCTGAGAATGGAGAGCAATAACAACGCAAAAGTGTCCTTGATGTGGGCACCTGAAGGTAAAAGAAAACAGGAAGGCCCAGAATGATTTGCCGTCAGAATGTGGAGGACGAAAGGAGGAGGCTTGGTTTTGGCTCGTGGAAGGAGCTGGAAGTTGAGCTGAAGGATTGTGCAAGAAAGGAATTGACATGCGGCCTTATGCACCACCTGGAGGTGCAAATTGTCAACCTCATAACGCTCTTACTAACTACCACCACTGAGGCGTCTTTTTAACTCGTGTTGCGTCGTGACCTTAAATTAGCCGCCTATCGAACGTATCCTGACCAAACAGCAAACATAGTGAAAACTGTCAAGAAAGCTACTGGTGGGCTCAAAAGAGTTTCCTCTATTTCAGATAAATTAGTAATTGGAAAGCCCCGATCACTACTGGCTATTAGCTTCATTATAACTAGAAGTCGCTATCTGAAGCACTTCCGTGTGTTAATATTATCACATGCATGCCCTATAAAGAACGGAAATTAATAAGCAGAATAGTACACTGAGTTACACATGCTTAATAAGCAGCATAGAGCACTGAGTTATACCAGAAGTCCATAACTAGTTATGGACTTCTGGCTATACGTGCATTGTGTATAAGCCACCCGGTTAGCTCAGTCGGTTGAGCATCAGACTTTTAATCTGAGGGTCATGGGTTCAAGTCCCATATCGGGCGACTTTGTTTTTGTTTAATTTTGAACGACAAAGTTTGTATGTTGAAACTTAAGAAGAGCACTATAGTCTCTGTTACTTTGGGCGTTAACCTCGTAAAGTTTTAACTACCATTAAGGCGTGCCCCTATAGGTTACAGTTCAAAAAAGAGTTACCCACAGCAGTATCCAATTCTGTTTTCCGTCTGTTGAGCTTATCTTGGCCAAGTATAAAACACAGCGTAACCTAATAAGTAACGGCATACGAGTGGGCAACAGCTGGCTTTCGAGAGCTGCTACACCACAACAACAGGTGGGTTCAAAAAAGTGAGTTAAATTGATCATAATTATTAAAATATATTCCTTTTTTCCTATATTTGAGAAAAAAAGAATAAAACAGACAGTATTTGCTGGCTACGATGAAAAGAAAGGCTTTCGATTTTATTAAAAGAGCCGGACAAATTATCAAAAACATGCCCCGTGTGAGGATCGAACTCACGACCTTCAGATTTCTGAATCAGATTATGAGACTGACGCGCTGCCTACTGCGCTAACGAGGCACCTATCTATTTAAGTAAGAAATAAGCCATCATTTAATGACATCGGCGGCTAGTTAGTCGTTCATGGAAGAAATCTCAAAAAACCCATTCACAAATTGTACGGAGAAAATTGAGTCATACTAAATTCTTTTCTTTGTCGCGCACACCTGTCGATTAAATGTATTTTAATTTTATTTTAAGTCCTGATGATCTTACCGTGTTGAAATAAAGTTACATCAAAGAGAATTCTTGATATCAAAGACAAAATAGGATCACAGCTGTTACGTAAACCTATACGATTAATGCAAGGAAAATGTCTTTGCCAGAGTTATGAATTCCTTGTCACATCCACAGTCTCATGATCAAAAGCTTTTAGTGTTATGAAATTTGCGCTTATATTATTGTAAGCGCTATAAAGAACTGAAATTTATCAATAACGTAGAGCACTGAGTTGTACATGTATTGCGTATGAGCCGCCCGGTTAGCTCAGTCGGTAGAGCATCAGACTTTTAATCTGAGGGTCATGGGTTCAAGTCCCATATCGGGCGACTATGCTTTTTTGAACAACAAGAAACAATGCAACATAAACTGTGCTAAGGTGCATAAGTTTGTTGCCGCTTGAAAAGAGTACTACGGCGGTTTGTGTAGTACTTAGGGTGTTAACCTCTTTAAGTGTCCCTTTTTTGCTTAAAATTTTACTCCTGTTGCATTCTGTTCTTAGTTATCTTTAAACTAAAAAACTATAAAAAGATATGTTATGGCGTTAACACATGTAGTGTAGTGAATGCTTTAAGGTGGAGACCACAACAGATTTAAGTATCAAAAAGCCGACGGAGAGTTATCCACAGTTGTACCCAATTCTTTTATTCGTCTATCTTAGCTATCTTTGCCAAGTATCAAACATAATGAAACCTGACAAAAAAAAACACAACTGGTCGGCTCAAAAGAGTCCGCTAAATTTTATGTATTAGAATATATTCCTTGCTTCGCATATCTGAGATAAGAAAGACAGACAGTATTCGCTGGGTGCGATAAAAAGAAACGCTCTCGTTTTTATATAAAAAACCGGACAAATTATCAAAAACATGCCCCGTGTGAGGATCGAACTCACGACTTTCAGATTTCTGAACCAGATTATGAAACTGACGCGCTGCCAACTGCACTAACGAGGCAATTGCTGCAGTGACATATAATTGTGACATAGTGACAGGTTGCACCTTGCACGTTGATTGGCTATCGGCAAAAGCGAGGTGTTTAGCGGAAAGTGCGACTACAAAGTGTGGCGTTTTCCGCGATACTCAGTGCCGCGCAATCTTTGTTAGTAACATTATGTTGAAATGTCTACCATCTTTGCTCTCAGCGAGACGGTCGACTGTCAAGTTTAGCTATACACAGTTTGGTTTTGTGGGCATTCTCAGTCATGGAAGAAATTTCAGGCACCTTATTTTGAAAATTATACATAGAAAACCTTGAAGTGAACACCTTGACAAGACATTTTACTTAAACCGAATAGCGCTACGTATAATAAGACAAACTAAATTTTGCAAAATATTTTAAAAGTGAGACCGTGGGGCGAGTCAAAATACAAAATAACAAAAGAAAAGGGACAAAAATACGCCCCGTGTGAAGATCGAACTCACGACCTTCAGATTTCTGAACCAGATTATTAGACTGACGCGCTGCCTACTGCGCTAACGAGGCATCTGTGAGGTGAAATCAGAAACTCAGCCATCATTAGCGACAGTAGTGGCAAGTTACGCTTACATGGAAGAAATTTCAGACAACCACTTCTCCACAAATTGTACGGGAGATGTCGACTGGTCATACTGAACTCCGCTTTAATAGTCTCGCACGTTCTGTATCTGATATATCAGACATCAGTACAGTACAATGTAATGGAATCGGATAGGCCCGAGGCTTTAAGCTGCATTATGACCAGAAGTCTCGCATCAGTACAGTACAACTATAATGGAATTAGATAGCCCCGATGACTGGCTATTAGCTTCATTATGACCAGAAGTCATTACCTGTAGGATTTTTGTGTGCTCAGTTTTATTATATGCATGCCCTGTAAAGAACTGAAATTAATAAGTAGCATAGAACACTTAGTTATACTTGCATTGTGAGCCGCCCGGTTAGCTCAGTCGGTAGAGCATCAGACTTTTAATCTGAGGGTCATGGGTTCAAGTCCCATATTGGGCGACTATGTTTTTTTTGTCACTTTGCAACATAATTATTGACAAGCGTGTGATTATCGATTGATCATCGATTGGCCGATAGCAATCGATAACAATTAACTAATCGACATCGATTGATATCGATTAATCGATTGGATTTCCGATTATCGATTGTCATCGATTGATCACGCCGGGTTAATAAGCAGCATAGAGCACTGAGTTATACTTGCATTGTGTATGAGCCGCCCGGTTAGCTCAGTCGGTAGAGCATCAGACTTTTAATCTGAGGGTCATGGGTTCAAGTCCCATATCGGGCGACTATGTTTTTTTGAACAACAAGAAACAATGCAACAGAAAGTGTTCTTAGGTGCATAAATTTGTTGCCGCTTGAAAAGAGCACTATGGCGGTCTGTGTGGTACCCATGGTGTTAACCTCATCAAGTGTCCCTTTCTTGCTTACAATTTTACTCGTGTTGCATTCTAATCTTAGGCCGTGTGATTGCAAATGGAAAATCATTGACATCATCAACTTTTTTCAGCTTCTTTTTTCGTTGTTACGTTACGTTCACGCATGTAGTGAATGCTTTTAGATGGAGACCACAATAGATTTTAGTATCAAAAAGCCGACGGAGAGTTATCCACAGTTGTACCTCATTCTTTTATCCGTCTATCTTAGCTATCCCGGCCAAGTATCAAACATAGTTAAACATGAAAAGAAACCACAACCGGTGGGCACAAAAGAGCGAGCTAAATTTACGAAAGACAGACAGTATTAGCTGGCTACGATGAAAAGAAAGACTCTCGATTTTATCAAAACAGCTGGACAAATTATCAAAAATATGCCCCGTGTGAGGATCAAACTCACGACCTTCAGATTTCTGAACCAGATTATGAAACTGACGCGCTGCCTACTGCGCTAACGAGGCATCTGCTGTTTTGACATTCAATTATGACATAGTGACCATGGTGATAAGTTGCACCTCGCACGTTGATTGGCTATCTGCAGAAGCGAGGTATTTAGCGGAAATTGCGACTACAAGTGTGGCGTTTTCTGTGATACTGCCGTGCAATGTTTTCTAGTAACAGTATATTAAGCTTGAAATGTCTACCATCTTTGCTCTCAGCGAGACGATGGAGTGACATTCTTAGCTATATACAGTTTCTTTTGTAGGTATATTCGGAGTCATGGAAGGAATTTTAGGCAGTTCTTTGAAAACTATACCGGGAAAACCTGACCCCTTCAGAAGAAATTTTACTTATACTGAATAGCGCTACGTAACTGTAATCCTTATTCAGTCTACGGTATAAAATATTATCATTTATCGACAGTCAGACAGAGGCGTTAAAAAATATTACCCGCGTGTCAATAATTATGTTGCAAAATTACAAAAAAAAATATAGTCGCCCGATATGGGACTTGAACCCATGACCCTCAGATTAAAAGTCTGATGCTCTACCGACTGAGCTAACCGGGCGGCTCATACGCAATGCAAAGCATAACTCAGTTTTCCATGCTACTTATTAATTTCAGTTCTTTACAGGGCATGCATATAATAAAACTGAACACACAAAAATCCTACAGGTAATGACTTCTGGTCATAATGAAGCTAATAGCCAGTCATCGGGGCTATCTAATTCCATTATATTGTACTGTACTGATGCGAGAAATACAAACTTATGCACCTAAGCACACTTTATATGTTGCATTGTTTCTTGTTCTTCAAAAATCAAAAAACAGTCTCCCAAAACCATTAAAGGTTTTGCAAATTGACCCTTGGGAATGCACGTGCATTCGCAGTGTGATACTTAAACGTGAAATACACTCATCAGAACAACGATTTTTTTCTAAAAATTCTGTACCTGATATATCAGATATCAGTAATGGAATAAGATAGCCCCGATGACTGACTGTAAGCTTCATTATGACTATAAGACTTCTAGTGTGCGGTCAGTTTTATTATATGCATGCCCAATAAGGGACTGAAATTAATAAGTAGCGTAGAACACTTAGATATACAGTCATTTTGTATGAGCCGCCCGGTTAGCTCAGTCGGTAGAGCATCAGACTTTTAATCTGAGGGTCATGGGTTCAAGTCCCATATCGGGCGACCATCTTTTTATTTATTTACAAGAACAGGAAACAATGCAAAGTAAAGTGTATAAGTTTGTTGAAACTTTAAAAGAGTACCATATATTTCGCCTTTGTTACTTTTTGTGTTAACCTAATAAAGTACTAAGTACCACCGAGGCGTGTTCCTTACCAAGATACAATTTTACCCGTGTCAACTGAGAGACGGTGTGATCAGAAATTGAAAGTCGCTGACCTTCATCAACGTTTTCTCGTGATCTTTGTTAGAGTTTGACACTGGATGTGCAAATCCAGTGTCAATTTCCTCCCAATTTTACAGCAATATTTTTCGTCTTTTGATTTCAGATTGCACCGTCGTCTAGTGAAAACTTTTGAAATTTTATGATGCAACCAAATCGGTGCCGGACGTCATGACAAGACAATTGAAAAAAACCTCGGCTGCACTCCGTTTTCGCACTGGAACTGGCTTATGCTGGAGGCTAAATGTGGGGTAATATCATTGAAAAGAGCTTTAGTGATTTGCATTTAAAATGATTCCCCGCATTACATTAGCCTCCATTGCAAGCTTGTTCCAGTCCAATACCGAGAATACGAATATTGTCTAAAGGGATATATAAAATATCGATCAGTAACAAAAAGTTAGAACACATAGTCATGGAAATCACAATAGGTTTTAGTTAAAAAATAGAGTTATCCTTAGCAGTTCCCAAATTTGTTATCCGTCTGTTGAGCTTATCTTGGCCGAGTATTAAACATAGCGAAACCTAATAAGGCCCAGTTCAGACGTCGTGCTTCTGCCGTGCTGAACTTAATTGCAATTAGGTTCGTGATCAAACTAAAATTGTGCCGTAACTACCCCCGTAAAATACATTTTCTATAATTTATGAATTTTGTTTGGCACGGCAGAAGCGCGACGTTTGAATCACTGCCGTGCTAGAGTCGTGTAGCACGGCAGAGCTTGTCGAACTTAATTACTTTACCGAACTTAATTTTTAGTTTGATTCAGACGTCGTACTTCTAACGTGCTCTTGTCGAACTTAATTCCTGAATTAAATTGGACACGGCAGAAGTACGACGTCTGAACTGGGCCTAAGAAACGACTTACGAGATAGCAACAGCTGAGTCGGGTGACAGCTCTCGCAAGGCATGCTACACTAGAGGACCAGTAGAATTACAAGCTTACAAGAGCTGCTACAGCAACAGGTGACTTCAAAAACGTGAGCCAAATCTATAAACATATCAAAATATATTCCTGTTTCCTATATTTGAGTTAAATACAGACAGTATTTGATGCCTATTGACGATGAAAAATCAAAAGAGCCGGACAAAATATTAAAAATATGCCTCGTGTGAGGATCGAACTCACGACTTTCAGATTTCTGAACCAGATTATGAGACTGACGCGCTGCCTACTGCGCTAACGAGGCACCTGCTGACTTGGCATTCAGTTGTGACATAGTGACAGGTTGCACTTCGCACGTTGATTGGCTATCGGCAAAAGCGAGGTATTTTATTTTATTTTATTTTATTAGCGGAAATTGGAACTACAAAGTGCAGTGTTTTCTCCGATACTGCCGCGCAGTGTTTGTTAGTGACATTTTGTTGAGCTTGAAATGTCTACAATCTTTGCTCTCAGCAAAGATTGCGTATGAGCCGCCCGGTTAGCTCAGTTGGTAGAGCATCAGACTTTTAATCTGAGGGTCATGGGTTCAAGTCCCATATCGGGTGACTACTTTTTGTCTCGTATCGTCATGACGTTGTCATGACGACACGAGAATATGCGAGGGGGAGAAAGTGCATTCCATGGACCATTCCATGCGTGTTTGCTGTGTGAGGCCGCGGAATTTTCCCGCCATGTCAATATTTTTCCCGCCATGTCAACATTTGCTTTGTGAGGCCGCCAGAATTTCATATCAAAGAACAGATAATGTTTCTTTAACAAAGAGGTCGCAGCCCGCTGGTTTATCAAACTTTAGGTTAGGAGTATTTATTGTAAAGGGCTTATTATGTGAAATACAGGCACGCTTTACTGTTCTTAAAATTGATTTCTTTTGTTTTACGTTTATTGCTGTAGTTAGTTCACAGTCTCGTACGGTTCTTGTGATCGGTCTATCAAGCGCAACAAATTCGGTGCACTCGCACGATGATATAAAGCGTTGACGTTATCTGTAAATAAACGACACGCAATGCACGCAGAAGAGATGGCGTTTTTTTTAATGAACTTGCAGCGAACGAGCAAATTCTTAGCTGTCCAACAGGCAATCTAAATGGAACAGAAATAAGGCCCCTTTTAGCTGGCGACAGTACCTATCCCCATTAACGAACTGGCTAGTGAAACCCTACCCGCGGACAGAGGACGCCTGACTCAAGAGCAGAGAAAGTGTAACTTAAAGTTCGGTACGCTACGATCTGTAATGCAACGAGCATTTGGCATGTGTAAAGCTCGTTGGAGAATTGCGTTGAAAAGGGTTGAACAGAAAAACGAGACCCTAAAGAAGACTGTGATTGCTACGTGAGTATTGCACAACATTTGTTTTGAAAAGTGCGACCTATGGCACGGATAACAACGATCCAATAACAGAAAATAAACGATTAGATAAAGACAATTATTTTGATGCTAAATCTTTAAAAATGTCTTTTAAGCCAGCAAGTATTGTGTTTGTTTGTTCCATTTTCCTGCTCTGGGCGTCACGGAACATTTCAGCCGATCGTTCAAATCTTGTGTTGTCCTGTTCCATACTCTTTCAAACATTTCAATAAAAGAACTCTGCCAGTCTGGAGTCGTACTTTCTCGCCATTCTTTTCTCAGGCGGTTCTGATTCAAGTCGAGCGAGACCGCTGCCTTAACTGCTTGAACTAGTACTCTAGATTCTTCTGCCGTTACTTCACCTGCTGTAGCATTCTCTGGCTTTCTGGACACCTTTCTTTATACAAAGAATAGATATCGTTCCAGAGTTTGATTTTTTCTCTTTGTGAAACTCCCCACAGCTTACTAAATTTTGGCGCCTACGCTTCAAGAACTTCGTGCGTTTCTTCCTCAGTCCAGTCAGCAGACTTAACGCGAGGTTTTTTTGTTTTTGTGTTTGCCGTAGCAAGTACTTCGACATCACTTGGAACTGAAGACTGAGGCGATGGCGTACTTCTCGCCAGAAGTAGTAGCTGGACGATAAAATGTGGCGCTTGTCGATGGAAATGGCCAATGTTGACCGCCATTCATTGGCTGATCTGGATTTGCTACTCTTGCAAACCGTCGATTTTATAAGTTATCGCTAAAGGAACAAAATGCGTGATTTGTGATTGTGTGAATTTTCTTTTTACAGAAAGAAATGTACGTGTCGTACAAGTCTTGCGTGTTCTGATACCTCATCGAAAACGCATTTGATTGACGTTTAATTTCCTGAAATTGTTTTGATAGTGCGTATTAAAGTAGCGCGGCATCCGACAAACGATACAAGGTCAAACGGTCTCAGTTAGTCCTTCAGTTTGTTTAAACTTTAAAAGAAATTTCTGTCTACCGAATCTAATAGTACTCGTCAAATATAATTTATGTCTTTCGTTTATACTTTGTATTAGTCCTTTCTAACTGCCGGGGAGTAGTTTGCTTTGTGTTCTACGCGGCGATAACTTGATTTCTGTTCGCATGTGAAAAGTAGCCGGGCAGTGGCTTTGCTGTGAATATGGCACCTAACTATTTTGTTAACTTTTATTAAAAAAAAACCTTCCTTTCCAAATAGACCCATGCGTTTTATGATTTTACTTCCAATCATTGCGAAATGTTAGATTCTTAGTCAACTTTTATTTTAGAAGTGAAAAAAAAAATACATACAGACCACACTAGCCCTCTGATTATAGATTTTGATAATCGAGAAATGTTTATCAGCACACTGAGATAAAATCGGTCAGCTGCGAAAGTAAACAAAACGCGAGAATAAATATAAACATTCCTTAAATGTTTCTTTTTCCTTTCGCGTGACAGTCAGGACGTTTCTCAAATGTTTCTTTTTCCCCTCGCGTGACAAGAAATCCGCCATGGATCCTGAACGCGTGATCGCTTCGATTGTAGCTCTTCTTTTCCTGATTATTGCGCTTAGAAAAGTTAAGATATTTTTTTCGAGTTGAGGATTGCAGTCGCGATGCGAGAATCGTTACCAAAAGGTTTTTTGTGACTGCATAAAATGTAATCAACAAGAGTTGACTGGAACAAATTACTTGATCTGTGTAGCAGTGTATGGTTTCAAGTACGGAATAGCTTAGTGTCAAGTGTAGTGTGTCAAACTTATACAGTTGCGATTACACATCGTCCTTTTACCGTGGTAAATGGGCTCTTTACCTCGGAAAAGTCACAAATCGTGTGTGGCCAACATTTCCCAAGGTAAATTTATCGCGGTGTATTTCCATGGATACATCAAAAAGAGCAAAAGAATCGCCCATGAAAGTTACCGAGGTAAATAGGTAGGTTTTTCAAGTACCCCAAGATAAAATGACTGATCGCGAGGCAAATTTCAAAGATAAGCAAATAAAATAAACAGAGAAATTTGAAATTAAATACGGTTTAGATTTCCGGAGGTCAACTTTGCGTGTTCAAGGCAGCAAAAGCGTGGTCTTTCTTAGAATCATGCTTGGATGGCTTGCTGATTTGCAGGATTTGTAAGTATAAGCTACTTTTTTTGGAAATTTGGCGTTTAAATACAACACAAGTCAAGGAAGATCTATAGTGCATTTTCTTATATGTATTTCGATTTAATCTCTAGGCCTCTAGAAAAATCCAACAAGGAGATTTATAAAAACGGAGTCTTCGCCTTCTAATTCTTCGGTGTCTGAAACACTGACATAACAAAGCAGTATAAATAATAAAAGCGAGATGATGCTAGCAAGCACCCTCGAATTATCCATTTTCGCATTTCGCGCCGAAAACAGTATGAAAGATTAATGACCTTGGTAAAGTATTAAGTCTGTGACGGCAAACACCCCGGTAACGTATTCCCGCGGTGAGTTTACCTTGGTGTAATTTACCTTGGGAATTCTATTTCGTTACAAACATTCCGGTATTTCCATTTTCAGCGTTTTCGTCGCAAGAAACATGTACTCTATTTTCTGACATTGTTCTTGGATCGTAGAAAGAGGGCAATAAATCACAAAAGAAATGGAAAACAGCGGAAGAACAGCGGTCGGCGCAAGAAGGTGAGGGACGAGTACTTCGAGTAACGCTCAATTCCTCTTGCGTTCATTTGCGTCAAAAATAATGTAATTTTGTCTTCCTGCTTGTTTTGTCATTTTGTTTCTCGAGTGTTTTATCATTTCGTTTTCCCGCATGTTCACAATTTTTATTTCTCGCATATGAAAAAAAGAAGACTTAAAATTATCCCAGCAAAATTTTCCCCGGTCTCTGCTTTCCCCATCCCCGGAAATGGTAAATCTTCTAAAAACACCTTTCTTTTTAGAGGCGCGAAAGTTGCAAGCGAAGATAACATACAAGCTTTTTACAGCCTAGAGAAACATTTCCTGTTATAATACCTTTTTGGTAAAGTATATTTTAGCCTCTTTTTGTAATAGCATTATAATAAGGAGTACTATTTTTAATCTTAAATTTTAATGTGATGTAGGTTTTAGATGCAGCGCACCTATAGACACTAGTCTTCCACCTGAATGACCCACCCTGTTTAAATATAGTTTCATATACTTACTTTCGTAATGATTCAGTATAGTCACCCGGTAATGAGCTAAAAATGAGAAACAATACTTATAAGAAACAATACTGAACGATTGCTGTGACCGTTTTTGGGTGTCCTCAGTCACCAAACAGTTTCATTCTGATGTCGAATGCACGCTTGTCTGACTAGAGACAAGAGATGTAGTCTCCCAGTGAATGTTGTGTAACCCCTTTTGAATGTAGCTGTCAGCAGTCTGTAAGTGTTCTTCACCAAACACTTTCATTTTAATATCATACGCGCGCTTCTTGGACTTCAGAGTGGAGATGTAGTTGCCCAGTGAATGTTGTGTAACCCCTACTGAATGATAGCTCTCAGCCATCTCGGAATGTTCTTCACCAAACAGTTTCAGACTGATATCAAGTACAAGCTTGGATCCGGATCCAGAGCAGAGATGTAGTCGCCCAGTGAATGATTTGTAATACCCCTACTGAATGGTAGCAGTCAGCTGTCTCTGAATATCAGAGACAGTATATCAATATCCTTCACCAAACAGTTCCCATCTGACATAAAGCGCGCGCTTCTTGGACTTGAGAGCGGACAATTTCACACCTCGAAAATGGAGATTTACGAAAAATTACGCCATCAATCAAAGGTTCTTAAAGGTGGTTAAACCTGACATTTACGCTACCGTGTGTAAACCTGGTGTAAATGTGGCTTAAATGTTTCAATCTCTTTAAGCCAGCTTTAGACATGAGTGTAAAGCTGGTTTAAAGGTCAGCTTTAAAAATGTAAAGGTCGCGTAAAGCTGATTAAATTCCAAATTTACGCCAGCTTTACTTCAGCTTTACACCGCAGTAAAGTTATGTTTTCATGCTGTGTTTGTAGTCGGCAAGTGAATGTTGTGTAACACCTACTGAATGGTAGCTGTAAGTGGTCGTTGGATGTTTTTTTTACCAAACAGTCTCAGTATGATATCATGTGTAACCCTCACTTCATGGTTGTTGTTAGTCAAGCTCACCAAACAGTTTTCCGTCTAATTTCAAGAGCACCCGTTTTGGACTCGAGAGCAGAGTTGTAGTCTCCAACTGAATGTTGTGTAACCCCCACTGAAAGATAGCTGTCCGCAGTCTCTGAATGGTTTTCACCAAACAGTTTCCGTCTGATATCAAGTGCATGATTCTTGGGCTCAAGAACGGAGATGTAGTCGCCCAGTGAATGTTGTGGAACCCCTACTTAATGGAAGTTGTCAGCAGTCTTTCGATGTTCTTCACCAAACAGCCTCAGTCTGATGTCGAGTACACGCTTCTCTGACTAAAAAGCTTCTGAGCAGTCCCCTCTCCTTTGTTGAATGACGGCTTGGTCTAAATAGATGTCTGGAAAAATCGAATAGCACACAGTCGCGAATAGTACGAATACTCCCGAATAGTCGCGAATAGTGACAATTCGAGACCAGAATACTCTCTACTACTGATCAAAGTCAATGTCTTACATTGATCTTACACTTTAGCATATGCCACGGACAAAGAAAGGGGGCAGCTATTTTTTCCTAATTTGGAATGCCCCTTCTTTGTAATCCTCTGCACCCTTAGCGAATTGCAACTGTCAGGTTGAGTTTAAGACGAAACAAAACTACCTGGTAAAAACTAGCGTGTGAGCCTGAGAACTTTACAAAAACAAAAGAAACAAGACATCAATACATCAAAAAGAATTATAAAAGAACAGTCATTTTATAAAATTATAGAACGAAAACTAACTTAGCACCAAAACAAGGCTATACCTTGTGGTTTAACGTTTTAACACTGAAATCACAAATTACACAAAAATATTGAAAAGAGACACGAGACAGCCCAAAGGGCCTTTGATTTTGTTTTAATTTTGAACAACAAGAAACAATGCAACATATAAAGTGTGCTAAGGTGCATAAGTTTGTTTGTTGAAACTTGAAAATAGCGCTATAGTCTCTGTTACTTTTTGTGTTAACCTCATTAAGCTCTAACTACCACCGAGGCGTGTCCCTTTCACGATTACAGTTAAAAAAGAGTTATCCATAGCAATATCCATAGCAGAGTTATCCATCCCAATTCTGATATCCATCTTTCGAGCTTATCTCGGTCGAGTATTAACCTAATAACAAAAGACATACGAGAGGACAACAGCTGAGTCAGGTGGCAGCTCTCACAAGGCCTCATATGAATGGCTCGCTATGCCCCTAGTAACTGCTACACTAGAGGAGCAGTAGAATTACAAGCTTACAAGAGCTGCAACACTACAGCCGACAGGCGAGTTCAAAAAAGTGAGCCAAATTTAACATATTCAAATACATTCCTGTTTCCTATTTGAGATAAAAGACTAATACAGACAGTATCTGCTGGCTACGATGAAAAGAAAGGCTCTTGATTTTATCAAAAGAGCCGGACAAACTATCAAAAATATGCCCCGTGTGAGGATCGAACTCACGACCTTCAGATCTCTGAACCAGATTATGAGACTGACGCGCTGCCTACTGCGCTAACAAGGTATATGTAAGTGCCCCATTCTGCGTTACAATCTTACTCATGTTGCATTCTAATCTTAGTTATATCGTTCCGCTGAAAGAGTCCCATATCGGGCGACCATGTTTCCTTTTTTTAATTTTGAGCAACAAGAAACAATGCAACATATAGAGTGTGCTTGGGTGCATAACTTTTGTTAGTTGAAAATTGAAAAGAAAGAGCACTATAGTCTCTGTAACTTTGGGTGTTTACCTCATTAAGCTCTAACTACCACCGAGGCGTGCCCCTTTCTATGTTACAGTTAAAAAACAATTATCCTTCGCAGTACCCAATACTTTTATCCGTCTGTTGAGCTTAGTATTAAACATAGCGGAACCTAACAAAAAACGACATACGAGAAGGTAACAGCTGAGTCGGGTAGTAGCTCTTGCAAGGCCTCATATGAATGGCTCGCTATGCCCATAGCAAGTACTTCACTAGAAGAGCAGTAGAATTACAAGCTTACGAGAGCTGCTACAGCAATATGTAAAAAATATTCCTTTTCCCCCATATTTGGACAAAAGAATAAGACAGACAGTATTTGCTGGCTACGATGAAAAGGAAGGCTTTCGATTTAAAAAAAACCGTACAGATTATCAAAAATATGCCCCGTGTGAGGATCGAACTCACGACCTTCGGATTTCTGAACCAGATTATGAGACTACAAAGTGCGACGTTTTCTGCGATACTTGTTAGAAACATGTTGAAATAATCTGCGAGACGGTCGACTGTCATGTTTAGCTATATACAGTTTGTTTTTGTGGGCATTCTGAGTCATGGAAGAAATTTCAGGCACCTTTTTTTGAACATTATACGGAGAAAACCTTGAAGTGAACCCCTTGACAAGACATTTTACTTAAACCGAACAGCGCTACGTATAATAAGACAAACTAAATTTTGCAGAATTTTTTAAACGTGAGACCGTGGATTGAGTCA
Source organism: Meandrina meandrites (assembly GCA_963693305.1). Classification (NCBI taxonomy): domain Eukaryota; kingdom Metazoa; phylum Cnidaria; class Anthozoa; order Scleractinia; family Meandrinidae; genus Meandrina; species Meandrina meandrites. Next base: position 14,384,866 of record OY855903.1, on the reverse strand, counting down.
AAATACAACGTAACAAAAGAAAAGGGACAAAAATATGCCCCGTGTGAGGATCGAACTCACGACCTTCAGATTTCTGAACCAGATTATGAGACTGACGCGCTGCCTACTGCGCTAACGAGGCACCTGTAAGGTGAAAACAAACCTTAACCATCATTAGCGTAGGAATTTCAAACAGCCCATTCACAAGTTGTTTCCGTTATTGACAGAAGCAAACAGACCTTTTGACTCAAGAAGACCTTGTACGAGAGAGATGGAAGGAGCATTTTCAAAAGGTCTTAAACAGGTCTTTGCCTGCAAATGTCGCCATGGCAGAAGGCTGTCTTTTTGTCGAGGGTAAAGAGTGTTTGGTCATTGATACTGGGCGCTTCACTGTTGAAGAAGTTCGGAAAATGGAAAATCACCAGGAGTTGATGGCATTGCTGATATTTTGAAAGCGGTTTCAAACCTTGCTGCAGTAAACCTTTGCAATTAGTTGGAACATATTCAAAAAGATAAGAAAGAAGAAGACCATCCCTTGCTAGGCACGGCTTTGTGAAACTGAAGCCAAATTGGAGTTTAACAACTTATCGATCACAGACCAAACTTAACATCTTTAGTAAACCCCTTGACAAGACATTTAACTTAAACCGAACAGCGCTACGTATAATAAGACAAACTAAATTTTGCAGAATTTTTTAAAAGTGAGACCGTGGGTTGAGTCAAAATATAAAGTAACAGAAGAAAAAGGAACAAAAATATGCCCCGTGTGAGGATCGAACTCACGACCTTCAGATTTCTGAACCAGATTATGAGACTGACGCGCTGCCTACTGCGCTAACGAGGCACCTGTTAGGTGACATCAGAAACTTAGCCATCATTAGCGACAGTGGTGACAAGTTAAGCTTACATGGAAGAAATTTCAGCCAACCATTTCCCCTCAAATTTTACGGAAGAAGTCGAGTCATACTGAACTCCGCTTTAATGTCAAACTAAAGATATAATATAGGTGAAATGCACTCATCAAATCAATGTTTTATTTTCTCCAAAAATCCTGTATCCTGTATCCTATCCGATTCCATTGAATGGAATCGGATAGGCCAGAGGCTGTAAGCTGCATTATGACCAGAAGTCATCACCTGTTGGACTTCTGTGCGTTAATATTATTATATGCAGGCCCCATAAGAACTGAAATTAATCAATAGTATAGAACACTGAGTTATGCAATGCAGTGCGTATGAGCCGCCCGGTTAGCTCAGTCGGTAGAGCATCAGACTTTTAATCTGAGGGTCATGGGTTCAAGTCCCATATCGGGCGACCACATTTCCTTTTTTATTTTGAAGAACAAGAAACAATGCAACATATAGAGTGTGCTTAGGTGCATAAGTTTAAGCTGAAAAGCACAGTCGCCCGATATGGGACTTGAACCCATGACCCTCAGATTAAAAGTCTGATGCTCTACCGACTGAGCTAACCGGGCGGCTCATACGCAGTGCATTGCATAACTCAGAATTCTATGTTACCTATTAATTTCAGTTCTACATGGGGCATTCAGATAATAAAACTGAGCACATAAAAGTCCTACAGGTAATAATGACTTCTGGGCATAATGAAGCTTATAGCCAGTCATCGGGGCTATCTAATTCCATTATATTGTACTGTACTGATGCGAGAAATACAGACTTATGCACCTAAGCACACTTTATATGTTTTCATTGTTTCTTGTTCTTCAAAATAAAAAAAACATATTCGCGTTTTTTTCATAAATATATTTTTTCAAAAACGCTAATACCTCGTTATCGTTTGCCTTGTTTGCCCTATAATTAAAAGCTTTATAAAATTTGAACATTTGTTATTTCGATTGCCAAAAATCAGAAAAATCGGTTGAGGTTTACATGCCCAAAACTCGATTTAGAAAAGCACACCTCCGTTCCCAAAAAATAGCCGCGGGCCACCTTAAGTAAAATATCTTGTCAATGGGGTTCACTTCAAGGTTTTCTCGGTATAATTTTCAAAGAAGCTGTCTGAAATTTCTTTTATTACTCTGAATGCCCACAAAAACAAGCTGTATATAGCTAAGAATGTCAGTTGATCGTCACGCTCAGTGCAAAGATGGTAGACATTTCAAGCTCAACAAAATGCAAAATGTTACTAAAAAAGCATTGCACGCGGCAGTATCGCAGAAAACGCCGCACTTTGTAGTTGCAATTTCCGCTAAATACGTCGCTTTTTCCGATAGCCAATCAACGTGCGAGGTGCAACCTGCCACTATGTCACAACTAAACGCCAAGACAGCAGGTGCCTCGTTAGCGCAGTAGGCAGCGCGTCAGTCTCATAATCTGGTTCAGAAATCTGAAGGTCGTGAGTTCCATCCTCACACGGGGCATATTTTTGATAATTTGTCCGGCTCTTTTGATAAAATCAAGAGCCTTTATTTTCATCGTCAGTAGCCAGCTAATACTGTCTGTATTAGTCTTTTATCTCAAATAGGAAACAGGAATATATTTTAATATGTTTAATTTAGCTCACTTTTTTGAACTCACCTGTTGCTGTAGCAGCTCTCGTAAGCTTGTAATTCTACTGGTCCTCTAGTGAAGCAGTTACTAGGAGCATAGCGAGCCATTCTTTTGAGGCCTTGTGAGAGCTGCCACCTGACTCAGCTGTTGCTATCTCGTATGTCTTTTGTTATTAGGTTAATACTCGACCGAGATAAGCTCGAAAGACGGATATCTGAATTGGGAACTGCTATGGATAAGTCTCTTTCTAACTGTAACCTTGAAAGGGGCACTCCTCGGTGGTAGTTAGAGCTTAATGAGGTTAACACAGAAAGTGACAGAGTCTATAGCGCTATTTTCAAGTTTCAACATACAAACTTATGCACCTTAGCACACTTTATATGTTGCATTGCTTCTTGTTGTTCAAAATTAAAACAAAAAAATATAGTTGCCGATATGGGACTTGAACCCGTGACCCTCAGATTAAAAGTCTGATGCTCTACCGACTGAGCTAACCGGGCGGCTCATGCCCACTGCATGTATAACTCAGTGCTCTTTGCTACTTATTAATTTCAGTTATTTATAGCGCTTGCATAAAATAGTATTTGCGCACTGAAGTCCTAAAGGTAATGGGTCGTAGTGACTTCTGTAACGAGATTCCTCGCACGTGACTGAGCGTAAACAGTCCTCATATAGGTGACTGATTTGCGATTGTAATGACATTCACTCGTGACTACCGCGAGCACGATGACCTAAGAATAAAGACAGTTAAGAATAGTTGTTCGCCTGTTTACTTTGACCTCGTTAAAACTTCTGGTCATAATAAAGCTAATAGCCCGTTATGTTGTACTGTGTTGATGTCTAATATATCAGATGCAGGATTTTTAGAAAAAAAAACCTATCACACCGTCCTTTGAAAAAAGAAGAAGATATAGCTAAGATAAGAATGCAACACGAGTAAAGTTGTAAGCAAGAAAAAGTCACTTGATGAGGCTAACACCCTAAGCACTACACAGACCGCCATAGTGCTCTTTTGAAGCGGCCACAAACTTCTGCACCTCAGCACACTTTATTATGCTACATTATTTCCTGTACAAAAAAAGGAACGGTCGCCCGATATGGGACTTGAACCCATGACCCTCAGATTAAAAGTCTGATGCTCTACCGACTGAGCTAACCGGGCGGCTCATACGCAGTGCAAAACATAACTCAGTGTTCTATGCTATTGATTAATTTCAGTTCTTTACGGGGCATGCGTATAATAATACTGAGCACACTAAAATCCTACTGGTAGTGACTTCTGGTCATAATGAAGCTTATAACGAATACAATTCTAAGAAAGAAAAAGTCACTTGATGAGGCACCCTAAGCACTACACAGGCCGCCATAGTGCTCTTTTCAAGCGGCAACAAACTTATGCAGCTTAGCACACTTTATGTTACATTACTTTCTGTACAAAAAAGGAACAGTCGCCCGGTTATGGACTTGAACCCATGACCCTCAGATTAAAAGTCTGATGCTCTACCGACTGAGCTAACCGGGCGGCTCATTTGCACGGCATGTATAACTCAGTGTTCTATGCTATTGTTTAATTTATTGTTTAATGTCTTTAATTTCAGGTTCTTTGCAGCACTTTATAGTAAATGAATAAATAAATAAATAAATAAATAAATAAATAAATAAGTAAACAAATAAATATTCGTCTTGCAACGAAAATTTTCTTTTAATAACGTTTAGCTTTAAAGTAATTCTAGGACTTTTAGTTGTTATCCTATTTTGCCTTTCCCATCAAGAATCTATTTACTTCTATTTAATTTTGAATTCCTTCCCTGATGATGGCAAAGTTTGTGAGTTCACCTTACAGATGCCTCGTTAGCGCAGTAGGCAGCGCGTCAGTCTCATAATCAGGTTCAGAAATCTGAAGGTCGTGAGTTCGATCCTCATGCACACGGGGCATATTTTTGATAATTTGTACGTTTTTTTTTAAATCGAAAGCCTTCCTTTTCATCGTAGCCAGGAAGTACTGTCTGTCTTATTTTTTTTTCCAAATATGGGGGGTAAGGAATATATTTTAATATGTTGCTGTAGCAGCTCTTGAAAGCTTGTAATTCTACTGCTCTTCTAGTGAAGCAGTTGCTATGGGCATAGCGAGCCATTCATATGAGGTCTTGCAAGAGCTGCTACCAGACTCAGCTGTTGCCTTCTCGTATGTCGTTTCTTCTTAGGTTTCGCTCTGTTTAATACTTGGCCAAGATAAGCTCAACAGACGGATAAAAGTATTGGGTACTGCGAAGGATAATTTTTTTTAACTGTAACCTAGAAAGGGGCACGCCTCGGTAGTAAACAAACAAAGTGACAGACTATACACCGAATGCAAATATGGCGGACCACTCGGTCGGTGCCTGGGACGAGCTGCTTGAAAACACCCAAAGGCGTGACAGAGACTATAGTGCTCTTTCCTTTCAAGTTTCAAGTAACAACAAGTTATGCACCCAAGCACACTCTATATGTTGCATTGTTTCTTGTTGTTCAAAATTAAATTAAAAAACATAGTCGCCCGATATGGGACTCTTTCAGCGAAACGATATAACTAAGATTGGATTGTAACGCAGATTGGGGCATTTACAGATGCATTGTTAGCGCAGTAGGCAGCGCGTCAGTCTCATAATCTGGTTAAGAAATCTGAAGGTCGTGAGTTCGATCCTCACACGGGGCACATTTTTGACAACTTGTCCGTTTTATTTTCTGTTAATCTTGGCCACCGGATACTTTCTGCCTTTCTTACTTATCAATCTCAGATACGGGAAGCAACGAATATATTTGAGTGATTAACGTTAGCTCACTCTGTCGACCCTGCACCGGCTTTTGTTTTCTGTCAGGTTTCACCATGTTTCAAACTTGGCCGGGATAGCAAAGATAGACGAATTAAAGAATTGGTTACAACTGTGTATAACTCTCCGTCGCCTTTTTGATACTAAAATCTATTGTGGTCTCCATTTAAAAGCATTCACTACACTACATGTGTTAACGCTTTAACGTTTTGTTATCGATACTACTGTCACAACGAAAGAAAAGCTGAAAACGTCGATGCTGTCATTGATTTTACATTTCCAGTCACACGGTCTCCTTAGTTTCAGTGAAACGATATAACTGAGATTAGAAAGCAACATGATTAAGATTGTAACGCAGAAAGAGACACTTGTTTCTCGCTGTTCAAAACCAAAAAAAATATATTCGCCCGATATGGGACTTGAACCCATGACCCTCAGATTAAAAGTCTGATGCTCTACCGACTGAGCTAACCGGGCGACTCGTACTCCATATGCAATGTTCTACGCTATTGATTATTAATTGTTTTCAATTCTTGCTAATCTTTAGAACTGCTAGTTGCGGGATTTCTCATCATACAGACCGAGGAAGCTTACAGTCGGTCGTCAGGTTCTTCTGGTCCCATTACGTTGCACTCTAAGATTGGTATATCAAATGCAGGACTTTTGAGAAAAATTCATCATCCATTGAGCGTAAAAAAATTCAATGGAAAAACGCCACACAACCGTCACACGAACAGAAAAATCGTTGGTTAAAATATATTAGAGGAAGCACCCGTCACGAAAATATATATGGGTTATTGACCAAGCGTGAGGTCAAGATGGCGGGATATTGGCCGAGTATCCTGCCATCTTGACCGAACAAGCTTGGTAAATAAAGGATTTATTATATGACTTTTTTCCAGCACTGAAAAGGAAGCCAGCTGCACGCACAATCAATGGCGCACGCTAAACCATTTCATTGGTTTAAAAGTTTAATGACTGTCAATGCACTGTATTGATGTCTGATATATCAGAAACGCACAATGATAAAATCATTAGTCAAAATTTCCTCAAAATTGTGAGGAAAAGAGAGTCACCCAGAAACCACATAGAATCGTTGATAGTGGTCACTGACTTCCTATTTCCAATTTCACGGGCTTTAAAGCTTTAATTAAAGGAGAAGTTCACTCCAGAATGGCCATTTATTTTCTTTACGCCAATAAAAAGTTTATACAAAAATACGTTATTCACCAAAATTTCAGCTTCCAACGAGCGCTAAATCCCCACGAAATCTTTCTCTAAAGTAGGCCAAAATTCGACAACTGAACGCCGCCATCTTGGAGCTAGTAATGTATGCGTGACGTCAAAGAGCTCAGCCTGAAGTTTAGCGGGAAAATTTAAATACTTCAAACTCCTTGTTTCTTTAAAGTGGCTTTTGTTTGTCAAAATGCCTGTCTGAAAGGAAAGAAAAGGTGAAAGGTTTTTTTGTATCTCTTGGAGCTCTGTTTGAGAAACATGGAGCTGCACAAACAGGCATTTTGACAAACAAAAGCCACTATAAAGAAACAAGGAGCTTCGAGTATTTAAATTTTCCCGCTAAACTTCAGGCTGAGCTCTTTGACGTCACGCATACATTACCAGCCAGGCCACTTTGCTAAGGACTGTGCTGATGATCCTGTTCCTGCTGCTTCGCCTTCTGCTCCTGCCGCTTCACCTCCCGCTCCTGCTGCTCCGCCTCCTGCTCCTGTCGCTCCGTCTTCTGTTCCTGTCGTTTCTGAGGATGATCCTCCAAGCCACCCTGTGCCTGCTGATGTGCCCGCTGAAGATGATGATGACCCTGATTACGTCCCATCTGAAGCCGAGATGTCCTCCGCTTCTTCGGAGTGGGTTGATGAAGACCTCCCCAGTGGCGATGATGAGGTGGCTTCGCAGGCTTCTTCTGTGCCTCCTTCTCGCCTTTCTCCCTCCAGTGTGCCTGGCTCCCCTGCTGCTAAGTCTGCCTGTGTTCGTGGTCGGCGTCCTAGGTTCAAACCTAAGCCTATTGTCGTCACTGCTCGTCCTCGTAAGTCCCCAAAGCCTGTTCCCGCTGATCTACCGCCTGCTCAACCGTCTGTTTCTCGTTTGCCGTTCGCCTTGTTTGTCGATGAAGAGTTTCTCCCTGTTGGAAAGTCTCCGTCGTCGTCCTCCCCTGTTTACTGCTTTGACTTTGATGTTTCTACTGATGTTATCCTTGCTGACAAATCCTCCTTCGAAGAACTCCGTTGTGCGTCGAACACTTTCTGTGCGTTTTCCGTCCTTCCTGACTGTCCGCCTTCTGTTGATCTCCCGCCTTTGTCCGCTGATGTTGTGCCGCTGTCCTTTCCATCCCGTGAGGCCTCTGATGTCCCGTAAATTCCTGCCGTTCCCGCTGTCCGTTGTTTTCTGTTGTTGCGGTCTTCTTAATTGATGTACTGCACTTGCTGTTTTGTCTGTTGTTTTGTCCTGTTCGTTTTGCATGTTTTCTGTGTTTGAGTCCAATGTTGATCTATGTCGGTAGTAATGTTTCCACGGTTCTTGTCTAATGTTTTGTTCTATGTTGAGGGTCACCTGTGGGCAGGGTGAATTCTCCTTTCCTTCCATTTGTTGTCTGCGTTTGTTTATGTTTGTTCTCAGTGTGTAATCTGGCCCGGGGGGAGACCGGGTTCATTACCCGGGTGACTTTTGACGTCCTTGTGGACCCTCTTCCCGGTTTGCGCGTGTTGGCATTGCACTCCGCCTTCACCCGTACCCGAAAAAAAAAAACATTACCAGCTCCAAGATGGCGGCGTTCAGTTGTCGAATTTTGGCCTACTTTAGAGAAAGATTTCGTAGGGATTTAGCGCTCGTTGGAAGCTGAAATTTTGGTGAATAACATATTTTTGTATAAACTTTTTATTGGCGTAAAGAAAATAAATGGCCATTCTGGAGTGAACTTCTGCTTTAAGATAGATAACACAATTTTTAACTTGGTATTGTTTGGAGGACAGCGCTTAAAACCCCATTTGTTTTCGTGACGGCTGCTTCCTGTAATGAATTTTAACAAAGAGAAGGACACGCCTAGGTGCTAGTCAGGCTTTATGAGGTTAACACCCTAAGCACCACGCAGATCATAGTGCTCTTTTCAACTGACAACAAACTTTGCACCTTTCGTTTGCAAACATTTCTTCTGTGACAGTTGCTTTGCGTTTTTCAATTGAAATTTTTTACGGTCAATGGATTATGAGTTTTCCCACAAAGGCCTGCATTTTATATACCAGGAATCAACCTTACAATCAGTTAGTATGATATGAAATACCGCAACTAGTATGGACTATTGGTGTCATGAAATGTGCTCGTACAGCTATAAAGAATTAAATTAATAATCAATAGCGTAGAACATTAAGCAATGAGTGCGAGTTGCCCGGTTAGCTCAGTCGGTAGAGCATCAGCCTTTTAATCTGAGGGTCATGGGTTCAAGTCCCATATCGGGCGACTACAGTTTTTGTACAAGAAACCACTGAAACCATGCAACATAATCATCGAAACACCGGTAATATTTTTGAACGCATCTATCTGACTGGCGATAAATTATAATTTTTTATACCGAAGACAGTTAGGATTACGTCTCATTATACGTATCGCTATTCGGTTTAAGTGAAATGTCTTGTCAAGGGGTTCACTTCAAGGTTTTCTCGGTATAATTTTCAAATTAGCTGACTGAAATTTCTTCATTGACTCTTCAGCAATACCCACCAAAACAATCTGTATATGAGAGCAAAGATTGTAGACATTTCAAGCTCAACATAATGTTACCAAGAAAACGTTGCACAGCAGTATCACAGATAACGCCGTACTTTTTGCTGAAGGTCAGGCATGTTCACAGTAAGAAGGAAAATTTGGGTCTCTACTGGGTTCGGGAGGCTACTGTTTTGGTACAAGAAATAATGCAACATAAAGTGTGCTAAGCTGCATAAGTTTTTTGCGCTTGAAAAGAGCACTATGGCGGTCTGTGTAGTACTTAGAGTGTTAACCTCAGCAAGTGTCACTTTTTTGCTTACAATTTTACTCGAGTTGCATTCTGTTCTTAGCAGGAGCAATAATGGGAGGAGACCGTAAGCGCGAGATCTGGCCTTGTCCCTATGATATGGGTCAAAATTTCTATTTTTAGAACAAATCGTGTCATCCCGCGGGGCGCGCGCGCGTACTGCCGCGAGGATTTCGCGAGGACGTCGCGCGGAGAAATATAAACAAAATGGCGTCCAAAATAACCTCTGCAAGTGAAGTAAACACTGGCTTTCTTTCATCAGTTTCTATTCCTAATTTACGTCAAGGTCTCCTTGAGCACTTCTTTGAATGTAGCCATGAAAGTGAGGATGATTCAAGTGATTCGGATGTCTGCAGTAGTATTTTTTTTCGGACAAATCCAGTCGCGAAGACTCGTTAAACATGTCGTAAGAGGAATCACACAGTGGTCAAGACAATTTAGTAAACGTTTCACAGCGAAGCGATATGGGCAACCAAAGAATACAGAATGACAGCAAAAAAGGAGAAAACATATTTTTGCCGAAATACGATTGTATACCCCATTTCGACCTTTCCTTGATGTTTTTTTGTAAGTTACATGTGACTTTCATATCAAAGACATATAAAATTACATATATATTGCAGAATGAAAATATTTTCATTTAAGTCACTTATCCGACTAATGCTGCTCCAAAATATTTCTTTTAGTATCCTGTATTATAATTCGCAGTGTAGCTAAAACATTGTTGAAAAGTGGGGAAAGATCGGAAACTTCCAGCAAAAGTTGTAATGAAGCAGAAGAGGATTCATTTTTTTTCGAATTAAAAAAAAAATCTACCTATTTTTCTTCGTTTATTTTCAAGTTGAAAAAAAGCAGCATATGTGCAAAAGGCTTTATCTGGTTTCGTGTGTCTAGTCTCGATGAAACCGATTCGAGACTAAGATAGCTACCTTTCGTCTTCAATTTTGGAGCGCTTTGAAAACGCTCTTGTTACAGTAAATTATTCACACTACCCGCATTCTCAAGATTATTTAGCACCTGGAAATAAACATGCCACGGTTAAAATTGCGGCTGAGCTTTGTATTCATGCATTTTATTTAGCAATGAATGTGGTATGTGGTGTGCCATGTTCAATTCCAGGTGCTAAATAATCTTGAGAATGCGGCAAGTTTGAATAATTTACTGTTACCCGAGGGTTTTCAAATGGAAGACGCGGAGTAGCTATCTTGGCAAGCAAAATTCGACGCATTTCATCGAGACTAGATTCACGAAGGTAGACAAAGCCGTTTGCATATATGCTGTTTTTTCTCATACTTAAAAATATAAGAAAAAAAATCCGTAATTTTTTTTATTTCTAATTTCCGCACCGTAAACCTCTTCCTCCTCATTTGTTTACAACTTTTGCTAGGAGTTTCCGATCTTTCCATACTTTTCAGCAACGCTTTAGTTGGCATTGGCTTTCAAATAATCTATGGGATCTTAGCATAGCTTGAACGTTGTTGTAGCTCCCAATTATACACGAGCATAATATTTTGAAGCGAAAGTTCAACAGTCAACTGTGCAGCAATTTCTACTCAGCCGATTTCATTGAAACTTGCTCGCACTAAAAATTGGATAATTTGAACTTGTTGACTTTGATAAGAAAAAAATTATCGTCCCGTTTAGAAAATATTCGCGTTTTTTTTCATAAATATATTTTTTCAAAAGCGCTAATATCTCGTGATCGTTTGCCTTGTTTGCTCTTTATTTTAAAGCTTTATAAAATTTGAATATTTGTTTTTCGATTTCTAAAAATCAGAAAAATCGGGTGAGGTTCATATGCCCAAAGCTTGATTTAGAAAAGAGCACCTCCTTTCCCCAGAAATAGCCGCGGGCCACATCTTAACCAAAGTACAATCCAAATGTAAACGAGTCATGGTGAATTATCTTACTGAGAACACTTCTCTAGATTAGTCCTGTGCTTAACTGACAAAAAAATCCAGGAGATAAATTTAGCACGATACGGAAGCTGCACAGCCTAATGTATAAATAGCGTCCGTACAAAATTTATGGTTCACAGAACGACTGATTAATTTTTCGTTCTCAAGTTTAAACACAGAGTCTTTTGCGGCAGATTTACTCGCGAATCACATGATACTAGTCACGCAACTCCGGCAACATCGACGCGAGAACCCACGCATCCGCGCGTGTCTGCCTGTTCTAAAAATATAAAAATTGTCTCGTATCATAGGGTGCGTGGATGTCGCGCTTACGGTCTCCTCCCATTATGGCTCCTGGTTCTTAGTTATATCTTTTCACTGAAACTATTAAAAGACACCATGTGATTGGAAATGGAAGATCACTGGCATCATCAACGTTTAAACCGGTGGGCTCAAAACACTGAGTTAAATTAAGAGAGTATGAAGTGAGAGAATAAATCCCCCACATAGGCCTTATTCCAAAGGTAATTTCTCTTAAGTTATTTTTAGAAATGGTACCCAGTTCACCCGCGGATGCTAACGCGCGTTGCGTGGATGTTCTCGCGTGTTTTTTCAGAGACGATCAGAAACGCAATGGCAGGGAATGTTGTGTGAAAGTAGCTTGTATTCATTTTGTCGGCGAACTTAAATACAAAACATTCCCATATAATGATCTGAGGGTCATTGGTTCAAGTCCCATATCGGGCGACTATGTTTTATAGAACAACAAGAAACAATGCAACATAAAGTGTGCCAAGGTGCATAAGTTTGTCGCCGCTTGAAAGGAGCACTATGGTCTGTGTAGTACTTAGGGTGTTAACCTTATCAAGTGTCCCTTTTTTACTTCCAGTTTTACTCGTTTTGCATTCTGTTCTTAGTCATATTTAAAAACTAAAAATCAAAGGTAAGACCATGTGATTGGAAATGGAAAATCATTGACATCATCGACGTTTTTTCAGCTTCTTTTTCGAAAACAAAACGTTTTGACGTTAACACATGTAGTGTAGTGAATTCTTTTAGATGGAGACCACAATAGATTTTAGTATCAAAAAGCCGACGGAGCGATATCCACAGTTGTACCTTATTCTTTTATTCGTCTATCTTAGTTATCCTGTCCAAGTATCAAACATAGTGAAACCTGACAAGAAGCAAATGGTGCAGGGTCAAAAAGTGAGTTAAATTTAACATGTTAAAATATATTCCTTGCTTGCCGTATCTGAGATATATCAGTAAGAAAGACAGACAGTATTCACTTTCTACGATGAAAAGAAAGGCTCTCGATTTTATAAAAAAATATGAACAAAATATGTCCCGTGTGAGGATCGAACTCACGACCTTCAGATTTCTGAACCAGATTATGAGACTGACGCGCTGCCTACTGCGCTAACGAGGCACTTGCGATATTGTTGTAGAAAGCTAGCCATCATTAGCGACAGTGGTTAGCTCAGCCGGTTAGCTCAGTCGGTAGAGCATCAGTCATGGGTTCAAGTCCCATATCGGGCGACTATATTATTGTTTTGATTTTGAACAACAAGAAACAATGCAACATATGAAGTGTTCTTTGGTGTATAAGTTTGTTGAAACTTTAAAAGAGTACCATATATTTCATCTCTGTTACTTTTTGTGTTAACCTTATTAAGTAATAAGTACCACCGAGGCGTGTTCCTTACCAAGATACAATTTTACCCGTGTCAACTGAGAGACGGTGTGATCAGAAATTCAAAGTCGCTGACCTTCATCAACGTTTTCTCGTGATCTTTGTTAGAGTTTGACACTGGATGTCATCAGGTGACTTTGTTCAGTCCAACGCTCCTTTCCTCACAATTTTACAGCAATGTTTTTCGTCTTGTGATTTCATATTGCACAGTCGTCTAGTGAAAACTTTAGTCATGGAAATCACAATAGGTCGTAGTTAAAAATAGAGTTATCCTTAGCAGTTTCCAAATTTGTTATCCGTCTGTTGAGCTTATCTTGGCCGAGTATTAAACAAAACGAAACCTAATTAGGCCCAGTTCAGACGTCGTGCTTCTGCCGTGCTGAACTTATTATTATAACTGCAATTAGGTTCGACTGTAGTACCGCACAAACACGACTCTGATTCAGACGTCGTGCCAGAGTCGTGCCAAATTCAGGTCTTACTGACGCCACGTAACAATTAGTCAGCGGTGATCAAACTAAAATGGTGCCGTAACTACCCCCGTAAAATACATTTTCTATAATTTATGAATTTTGTTTGGCACGGCAGAAGCGCGACGTTTGAATCACTGCAGTGCTAGAGTCGTGTAGCACGGCAGAGCTTGTCGAACTTAATTGCTTTGCCGAACTTAATTTTAAGTTTGATTCAGACGTCGTACTTCTAACGTGCTCTTGTCGAACTTAATTCCTGAATTAAATTCGACACGGCAGAAGCACGACGTCTGAACTGGGCCTAAGAAACGACTTACGAGATAGCAACAGCTGAGTCGGGTGACAGCTCTCGCACGGCATGCTAAACTAGAGGACCAGTAGAATTACAAGCTTACGATAGCTGCTACAGCAACAGGTGAGTTCAAAAACGTGAGCCAAATCTATAAACATATCAAAATATATTCCTGTTTCCTATATTTGAGTTAAATACAGACAGTATTTGATGGCTATTGACGATGAAAAATCAAAAGAGCCGGACAAAATATCAAAAATATGCCTCGTGTGAGGATCGAACTCACGACTTTCAGATTTCTGAACCAGATTATGAGACTGACGCGCTGCCTACTGCGCTAACGAGGCACCTGCTGACTTGGCATTCAGTTGTGACATAGTGACAGGTTGCACCTCGCACGTTGATTGGCTATCGGCAAAAGCGAGGTATTTTATTTTATTTTATTAGCGGAAATTGGAACTACAAAGTGCAGTGTTTTCTCCGATACTGCCGCGCAGTGTTTGTTAGTGACATTTTGTTGAGCTTGAAATGTCTACAATCTTTGCTCTCAGCGAGACGATCGACTGACATTCTTAGCTATATACAGTTTGTTTTGTGGGCATTCTGAGTCATGGAAGATATTTCAGGCAGCTTCTTTGAAAATTATACGGAGAAAACCTTGAAATGAACCGCTTGACAAGAAATTTTACTTAGGAAAGATTAAGGTTTATTCGTTTGTCTCACGATGGAATCGCTTTGGTTGTTGATCGTGACGTTTCGACTGCAATACTGCTAGTCTTCATCAGGCGATGAGGTCGATTGTTTACGTGTCGCTATTTGTAGCACGTTGGTTCGCTGCTATTGGCGCATTTCGCTCCTCATTATCTGATTATTATTCCGACTGTTAGATGTTGTTCCCTCATAGGTCCGCTTTGTTGTTGATCGGCTGTTGATCGTAGGTATCCAAGCTTCAGGAATTTCGATTCCACTATCTCTCTTGATTTCGTTTCAAATGGGAAGATGCCCCGTTTCATTAGCGTGTTCTGAAACTGCGGAGTTTTGCTTTAGAACAAACCGTATATCTCTGTCGTGTTCTTTAATCCTTTCATGCATCGCTCTCCCTGTTTCACCAATATATACTTTGCCGCATTCACATGGAATCTTATAGACGACACCATCTTGTTTTGTTGGTTCAGGGACGTCTTTTGGTCGCACTAAGTGAGACCTAAGAGTTGTGTCCGATTTGAAGATGGCGCGTACGCCTTGTTGTTGTAGGCAGCGGCGGAGAACCTCTGAAACACCTTTAACGTAGGGTAGCACCGCAGTAGATTTAAATTCCTGTGTGGGTTCTTTGCTGGCTGTTGGTCTTGTCTTTGTGAGTTCCTTTTTGAAGGAGGATATCAGTTTGAAACAAGTACCGATGATGAATGTTTCTTTTCTTCAGAGATAACTGATGGTTTTATCGTGAGGTGTTATAGACACTTGACGATACCACGTTTCACTGACTGAGGATGGTGTGAATCATAGGCTAGGTACTGGTCAGTGTGGGTAGGCTTTCTGTAAACACTGGTGGTCAGAAGACCGTTTGAATCCCTTGAAACTGACGTGTCGAGAAAGGGAATAGTGTTATCTTTCTCAATTTCCATGGTAAAACGAATAGTAGGCTGTTGACTGTTTATATGTTGTAGAAAGCCGTCTACAGTCTACGGTATAAAAAAATATAATTTATCGACAGTCAGACAGACGCGTTGAAACATAAAACCCGCGTGTCGATAATTAATATGTTGCATTATTTTTTGTTTTAAAAAGTGTAGTCGCCTGATATGGGACTTGAACCCATGACTCTCAAATTTAAAGTCTGATGCTCTACCGACTGAGCTAACCGGGCAGCTCGTACTCAACGCAGTGCTCTACGCTTCTGTTTTTTTGTTTGAAAATATTAGCGCACATTTCACAACACCAGTAATAACTTCTGGTCAGTGAACTTACAGTCAGTCATCGGGCCCTAGTCAGGTTCCATTACAATGCACTGTATTGATGGCTGATATATCAGATATGCGCAATGATAAAATCACAAGACATAAATTTCCTTAAAATTGTGAGGAAAAGAGAGTCACTCAGAAACCACAATCTCACGGGTTTTAAAGCTTCAATAAAGACCGATAACGCAATTTTAACTTCGCATTTTTTGGAGGACAGCACTTAAAACCAAATATTTTCGTGACGGGTGTTTCCTGTAATAAATTTTAACCAACAGTTTTTTTCTATTCGTGTGACGGTTGTTTTGCGTTTTTCAATTGAAATTTTTTACGCTCAATGGATGATGAATTTTTCTCTAAAGTCCTGCATTTGATATACCAGGAATCAATCTTAGAGTGCAATATAATGGGACCAGAAGAACCCGACGACCGACTGTAATCTTCCTCGGTCTGTAGGATGAGAAATCCCGCAACTAGCACAGTTCTAAAGGATTTAATTTAGCAAGAATTGAAAATAATTAATAATCAATAGCGTAGAACATTGCATATGGAGTACGAGCCGCCCGGTTAGCTCAGTCGGTAGAGCATCAGACTTTTAATCTGAGGGTCATGGGTTCAAGTCCCATATCGGGCGACTATATTTTTTGTGTTTTGAAAAACGAGAAACAAGTGCCCCTTTCTGCGTTACAATCTTACTCATGTTGCATTCTAATTAACAATTAGATTATGAGCTCGAGATTTCTATGAGGTGATAGTTGATGAGGCCGCAGGCCGAATCAACTATCACCTCATAGAAATTGAGAGCGAATAATCTAATTGTTTTAGTAGAATTCTAACTGAAATAAACGCAAATAATGGTTTCTAATTATTTTTCTACGCATTATCGAACTATTAAACGCTTTAACAAAATCGCACGCATTGAATTGTCCTTGGTAAATTTGCAGTTGTTTACGCGCGTGCACCCGTTTTTCAATAATTTCAATCTTTTAAAGTCAAGAAACCGCTAATGTCCTTCTTTTACGGTCTTCTCGGGAACTTTTTTATCCATTTACATCTAAACTTCCTTCCAAAACTTCGGAAAAACGATAAAAACGTCGCAATTTGTGGACGACCTTCGGCAACTGCACACTAACGGCTGATAGTGTTCAATAGCTCAGCCAATCACATTGCAGCATTTGCATTAGTGTACTAGTAGAATTCTACTGATCTCAGTTATATCGTTTCGCTGAAACTGAAGAGACCGTGTGATTGGAAATGTAAAATCAGTGACATCATCGACGTTTTTTTCAGCTTTTGCTTCCTTGCTGCAGTAGTATCGATAACAAAACGTTACGTTAACACATGTAGTGAATGCTTTTAGATGGAGACCACAATAGATTTTACTATCAAAAAGCCGACGGAGAGTTATCTACAGTTGTACCCAATTCTTTTATTCGTCTATCTTAGCTATCCTGGACAAGTATTAAACATAGTGAAACCTGACAGAAAACAACAGCCGGTGCAGGGTCAAAAGAGTGAGCAAACTTTAATGCATTAAATATATTCGTTGCTTCCCGTATCTGAGATTAATCAGTGAGAAAGACAGAAAGTATCTGCTGCCCACTATAAAAAGAAAATAAACCGGACAAATTATCAAAAATATGCCCCGTGTGAGGATCGAACTCACGACCTTCAGATTTCTTAACCAGATTATGAGACTGACGCGCTGACTACTGCGCTAACGAGGCATCTGTAAATGCCGAAATCTGCGTTACAATCTAATCTTAGTTATATAGTTTCGCTGAAAGATTCCCATATCGGGCGACTATGTTTTTTAAATTTAATTTTCAACAACAAGAAACAATGTAACGATTGGCCATGGGTGCATAACTTTTTTTTTTGGTCGTTGAAACTTGAAAAGAAAGAGCACTATAGTCTCTGTAACTTTGGGTGTTTAACTCATTAAGCTCCAACTACCACCGAGGCGTGCCCCTTTCTTTCTTCGCAGTACACAATTCTTTTATCTGTCTGTTGAGCTTATCTTGGCCAAGTATTAAACATAGCGGAACCTAAAAAGAAACGACATACGAGAAGACAACACCTGAGTCGGGTAGCAGCTCTTGCAAGGCCTCATATGAATGGCTCGCTATGCCCATAGCAACTGCTTCACTAGAGGAGCAGTAGAATTACAAGCTTACAAGAGCTGCTACAGCAACATATTAAAATATATTCCTTTTACCCCATATTTGAGACAAAAGAATAAGACAGACAGTATTTGCTGGCTACAATGAAAAGGAAGGCTTTCGATTTAAAAAAAAAACGTACAAATTATAAAAAATATGCCCCGTGTGAGGATCGAACTCACGACCTTCAGATTTCTGAACCTGATTATGAGACTGACGCGCTGCCTACTGCGCTAACGAGGCATCTGCAAGGTGGCCTCACAAACTTTGCCATCATCAGCGAAAGAATTCAGAATTAAATAGATTCTTGATGTGAAAGGCAAAATGGGATAACAGCTAAAAGTCCTAGAATTACTTTAAAGCTAAACGTTATTAAAAGAAAATTTTCGTTGCAAGACGAATATTGATGTGTTTACTTATTTATTTATTCATTTATTATAAAGTGCTACAAAGAACTGAAATTAAAGACATTAAACAATAAATTAAACAATAGCATCGAACACTGAGTTATACACGCAGTGCAAATGAGCCGCCCGGTTAGCTCAGTCGGTAGAGCATCAGACTTTTAATCTGAGGGTCATGGGTTCAAGTCCCATATCGGGCGACTTTAATTTTGAACAACAAAGTTTGTATGTTGAAACTTGAAAAGAGCACTATAGTCTCTGTTACTTTGGGCGTTTACCTCGTAAAGTTTTAACTACCACCAAGGCGTGGCCCTTTCTAGGTTACAGTTCAAAAAAGAGTTATCCACAGCAGTATCCAATTTTGTTTTCCGTCTGTTGAGCTTATCTTGACCAAGTATAAAACATAGCGTAACCTAATAAGTAACGGCATACGAGAGGGCAACAGCTGGCTTTCGAGAGCTGCTACACTACAACAACAGGTGGGTTCAAAACAGTGAGTTAAATTGATCATAATTATTAAAATATATTCCTTTTTTCCTATATTTGAGATAAAAAAAGAATAAAACAGACAGTATTTGCTGGCTACGATGAAAAGAAAGGCTTTCGATTTTATCAAGAAAAACGTACAAATTGTCAAAAATATGCCCCGTGTGAGGATCGAACTCACGACCTTCAGATTTCTGAACCTGATTATGAGACTGACGCGCTGCCTACTGCGCTAACGAGGCATCTGCAAGGTCGACTCACAAACTTTGCCATCATCAGCGAAAGAATTCAAAATTAAATAGAATTAAATAGATTCCTGATGGAAAAGTCAAAATAGGACAACAACTAAAGGTCCTAGAATTACTTTAAAGCTAAACGTTATTAAAAGGGTCATGGGTTCAAGTCCCATATCGGGAGACTATGTTTTATTGAACTACAAGAAACAGTGCAACATAAAGTGTGCCAAGGTGCATAAATTTGTTGCCGCTTGAAAAGAGCACTACGGCGGTCTGTGTGGTACTCATGGTGTTAACCTCATCAAGTGTCCCTTTCTTGCTTACAATGGTGTTAACCTCATCAAGTGTCCCTTTCTTGCTTACAATTTTACTCGTGTTGCATTCTAATCTTAGTTATATCTTTTCACTGAAACTAAAGAGGCCGTGTGATTGCAAATGGAAAATAATTGACATCATCAACTTTTTTCAGCTTCTTTTTCAGTTCGTTGTGACATCTAAAGTATCGATAACAAAACGTTACGTTCACGCATGTAGTGAATGCTTTTAGATGGAGACCACAATAGATTTTAGTATCAAAAAGCCGACGGAGAGTTATCCACAGTTGTACCTCATTCTTTTATCCGTCTATCTTAGCTATCCCGGCCAAGTATCAAACATAGTTAAACATGACAAGAAACCACAACCGGTGGTCAGAAAAGAGTGAGCTCAATTTACGAAAGACAGACAGTATTAGCTGGCTACGATGAAAAGAAAGACTCTCGATTTTATCAAAACAGATGGACAAATTATCAGAAAGATGCCCCGTGTGAGGATTGAACTCACGACCTTCAGATTTCTGAACCAGATTATGAGACTGACGCGCTGCCTACTGCGCTAACGAGGCATCTGTGAGAAGGAAAACCTTAACCATCATTAGCGTAGGAATTTCAAACAGCCCATTCACAAGTTGTTTCCGTTATTGACAGAAGAAAAAAGACCTTTTGACTCAAGAAGACCTTGTACGAGAGAGATGCAAGGAGCATTTTCGAAAGGTCTTAAACAGGCCTTTGCCTGCAAATGTGGCCATTCCAGAAGGCTGTCTTTTGGTCGAGGGTGAAGAGTGTTTGGCCATTGATACTGTACTGGGCCCTTCACTGTTGAAGAAGTTCGGGCTACAATAAACCACTTAAAGAATGGAAAATCACCAGGAGTTGATGGCATTGCTGATATTTTGAAAGCGGATTCTGAACCTTGCTGCAGTAAACCTTTGCAGTTTGTTGGAACTTATTCAAAAAGATAAGAAAGAAGAAGACTATCCCTTGCTAGGCACGAGTTTGTGAAACTGAAGCCAAATTGGAGTTTAACAACTTATCGATCACAGACCAAACTTAACATTTTCAGGAGTAATGTTCTAGCCGTTCTGTTATATGGTGCCGAAGCCTGGAGGATGACAAAGAAAGATGCTTGTAGGTTGAGCATCGATGGACAAGTCCCAGAGAAGATGCTTGAGAGCTTAGGAATGTTTAGAAGTTATTGGCCAATGAAGATTTCGAACCATGGGCTATACCAGAGAGATGATCAAGGTTAGGCGGTGGAAATGGTTAGGCCACGCCCTGAGAATGGAGAGCAATAACAACGCAAAAGTGTCCTTGATGTGGGCACCTGAAGGTAAAAGAAAACAGGAAGGCCCAGAATGAGTTGGCGTCGGACTGTGGAGGACGAAAGGAGGAGACTTGGTTTTGGCTCGTGAAAGGAGCTGGAAGCTGTGCTGAAGGATTGTGCAAGAAAGGAATTGACATGCGGCCTTATGCACCACCTGGAGGTGCAAATTGTCAACCTCATAACGCTCTTACTAACTACCACCACTGAGGCGTCTTTTTAACTCGTGTTTCGCTCAATTAGCCGCCTATCGAACGTATCCTGGCCAAACATCAAACATAGTGAAAACTGTCAAGAAAGCGCTACTGATGGGCTCAAAAGAGTTTCCTCTATTTGAGATAAATAAATGTCTATTAGCTTCATTATAACTAGAAGTCATTACCTGTAGCACTTCCGTGCGTTAATATTATCACATGCATGCCTTATAAAGAACGGAAATTAGTAAGCAGCATAGAACACTGAGTTACACATGCTTAATAAGCAGCATAGAGCACTGAGTTATGCTCTGCACTGCGTATGAGCCGCCCGGTTAGCTCAGTCGTTAGAGCATCAGACTCTTAATGTGAGGGTCATGGGTTCAAGTTCCATATCGGGCGACTACGTTTTCTTTTTTATCTTGAAGAACAAGAAACAATGCAACATATTAAGTGTGCTTAGGTGCATAAGTTTGTCTTTCTCGCATCAGTACAGTACAATATAATGGAATTAGATAGCCCCGATGACTGGCTATTGGCTTCATTGTGACCAGAAGTCATTACCTGTTGACTTCAACAAGGTCTCCGTAATTGACAAAGGCAGTTTCCGAATAAGAAAAACGCTAGAATCGTGGCATTCCATGGTGACTCCAAATGCTGACAACAATTCCTGCTCACTCCCTGGGCAATACATTTTTACTCGCATTCATAATTAATTTACATAGTCCATTAGTTTTTATTCTTACACATTTATATTCATATTTCGTCATTCATTTTTACCCGTTGAAGACTGTAGATCAAACAGTCAGAAAGCTTGTTCTTTTAAATGTTTTTAGCCAGAGATCGTTTTTAAATTTGTAATAGTGAAAACTGTGGAGAAAGCGCTACTGGTGGGATGGTGGGCTCAAAAGAGCTTCCTCTATTTGAGATAAATCAGTAATTAGAAAGCCCCGATGACTACTTGCTATTAGCTTCATTATGACTAGAAGTCATTACCTGTAGCACTTCTGTGCGTTAATATTATCACATGTATGCCCTGTAAAGAACGGAAATTAGTAAGCAGCATAGAACACTGAGTTACACATGCTTAGTAAGCAGCATAGAACACTGAGTTACACAGGCAGTGCGCATGAGCCGCCCGGTTGGCTAGTCGGTAGAGCATCAGACTTTTAATCTGAGGGTCATGGGTTCAAGTCCCATATCGGGCTACTTTGTTTTTGTTTTAATTTTGAACAACAAAGTTTGTATGTTGAAACTTGAAAAAAGCTCTACAGTCTCTGTTACTTTGGGTGTTAACCTCATAAAGGTTTAACTACACTGACCACCGAGACGTGGCCCTTTCCTGGCCAAGTATAAAACATGGCGTAACCTAATAAGTAACGACATACGAGAGAGCAACAACTGGCTTTCCAGAGCTGCCACACTACAGCAACTGGTGTAATATATGCCTTTTCTCAGATATTTGAGATATATAAAGAATAAGACAGGTAGTATTTTCTGGCTACGATGAAAAGAAAGGCTTTCTGTTTTACCCAAAAAGGAACAAATTATCAAAAATATGCCCCGTGTGAGGAACGAACTCACGACCTTCAGATTTCTGAACCAGATTATGAGACTGACGCGCTGCCTACTGCGCTAACGAGGCAACTGCTGTCTTGACCTTAAATTGTGACATAGTGACAGGTTGTACCTCGCACGTTGATTGGCTATCGGCAAAAGCGAGGTATTTAGCGGAAAGTTCGACTACAAAGTGCGACGTTTTCTGCAATACTCAGTGCCATTATGTCGCAATGTCTACCTTTGTTGTTGATCGGCTGTTGTGCTTTTTGATCGTAGGTATGCAAGCTTCGGGAATTTCGATTCCACTATCTCTCTTGATGTTGTTTGGATTAAGTCTTATATGGATAGCCTCCTTGACCCTACGTGTGTACCAGTGAGGGTCACGATCAATAAACTTGATTTCGTTTCAAATGGGAAGATGCCCCGTTTCATTAGCGTGTTCTGAAACTGGGGAGTTTTGCGTACGAGCAAACCGTATATCTCTGTCGTGTTCTTTAATCCTTTCATGCATCGCTCTCCCTGTTTCTCCAATATATACTTTGACGCATTCACATGGAATCTTATAGACGACACCATCTTGTTTTGTTGGTTCAGGGACGTCTTTTGGTCGCACTAAGTGAGACCTAAGAGTTGTGTCTGATTTGAAGACGGTGCGTACGCCTTGTTGCCTTGTTGTTGTAGGCAGCGGCGGAGAACCTCTGAAACACATTTAACGTAGGGTACGTAGCACCGCAGTAGATTTAAATTTCTGCGTGGGTTCTTTGTTGGCTGTTGGTCTTGTCTTTGTGAGTTCCTTTTTGAAGAAGGATATCCGTTTGCAACAAGTACCGATGACAAATGTTTCTTTTCTTTAGAGATAGCTGATGGTTTTGTTGAGAGGTGTTAAGCTCGGTCGTATAGACACTTAACAATACCACGTTTCACTAACTGAGGATGGTGTGAATCATAGGCTAGGTACTGGTCACTGTGGGTAGGCTTTCTGTAAACACTGGTGGTCAGAAGACCGTCTGAATCCCTTGAAACTGACGTGTCGAGAAAGGGAATAGTGTTATCTTTCTCAATTTCCATGGTAAAACGAATAGTAGGCTGTTGACTGTTTAGATGTTGGAAAAAGCCGTCTACAGTCTACGGTATAAAAAAATAAAATTTATCGACAGTCAGACAGACGCGTTGAAACATAAAACCCGCGTGTCGATAATTAATATGTTGCATTATTTTTTGTTTTAAAAAATGTAGTCGCCTGATATGGGACTTGAACCCATGACTCTCAAATTTAAAGTCTGATGCTCTACCGACTGAGCTAACCGGGCAGCTCGTACTCAACGCAGTGCTCTACGCTTCTGTTTTTTTGTTTGAAAATATTAGCGCACATTTCACAACACCAGTAATAACTTCTGGTCAGTGAACTTACAGTCAGTCATCGGGCCCTAGTCAGGTTCCATTACAATTTACTGTATTGATGGCTGATATATCAGATATGCGCAATGATAAAATCACAAGACATAAATTTCCTTAAAATTGTGAGGAAAAGAGAGTCACTCAGAAACCACAATCTCACGGGCTTTAAAGCTTCAATAAAGACCGATAACGCAATTTTAACTTCGCATTTTTTGGAGGACAGCACTTAAAACCAAATATTTTCGTGACGGGTGTTTCCTGTAATAAATTTTAACCAACAGTTTTTTTCTGTTCGTGTGACGGTTGTTTTGCGTTTTTCAATTGAAATTTTTTACGCTCAATGGATGATGAATTTTTCTCTAAAGTCCTGCATTTGATATACCAGGAATCAATCTTAGAGTGCAATGTAATGGGACCAGAAGAACCCGACGACCGACTGTAATCTTCCTCGGTCTGTAGGATGAGAAATCCCGCAACTAGCACAGTTCTAAAGGATTTAATTTAGCAAGAATTGAAAATAATTAATAATCAATAGCGTAGAACATTGCATATGGAGTACGAGCCGCCCGGTTAGCTCAGTCGGTAGAGCATCAGACTTTTAATCTGAGGGTCATGGGTTCAAGTCCCATATCGGGCGACTATATTTTTTGTGTTTTGAAAAACGAGAAACAAGTGCCCCTTTCTGCGTTACAATCTTACTCATGTTGCATTCTAATTAACAATTAGATTATGAGCTCGAGATTTCTATGAGGTGATAGTTGATGAGGCCGCAGGCCGAATCAACTATCACCTCATAGAAATTGAGAGCGAATAATCTAATTGTTTTAGTAGAATTCTAACTGAAATAAACGCAAATAATGGTTTCTAATTATTTTTCTACGCATTATCGAACTATTAAACGCTTTAACAAAATCGCACGCATTGAATTGTCCTTGGTAAATTTGCAGTTGTTTACGCGCGTCAGGCACCCGTTTTTCAATAATTTCAAGCTTTTAAAGTCAAGAAACCGCTAATGTCCTTCTTTTACGGTCTTCTCGGGAATTTTTTTATCCATTTACATCTAAACTTCCTTCCAAAACTTCGGAAAAACGATAAAAACGTCGCAATTTGTGGACGACCTTCGGCAACTGCACACTAACGGCTGATAGTGTTCAATAGCTCAGCCAATCACATTGCAGCATTTGCATTAGTGTACTAGTAGAATTCTACTGATCTCAGTTATATCGTTTCGCTGAAACTGAAGAGACCGTGTGGTTGGAAATGTAAAATCAGTGACATCATCGACGTTTTTTTCAGCTTTTGCTTCCTTGCTGCAGTAGTATCGATAACAAAACGTTACGTTAACACATGTAGTGAATGCTTTTAGATGGAGACCACAATAGATTTTACTATCAAAAAGCCGACGGAGAGTTATCTACAGTTGTACCCAATTCTTTTATTCGTCTATCTTAGCTATCCTGGACAAGTATTAAACATAGTGAAACCTGACAGAAAACAACAGCCGGTGCAGGGTCAAAAGAGTGAGCAAACTTTAATGCATTAAATATATTCGTTGCTTCCCGTATCTGAGATTAATCAGTGAGAAAGACAGAAAGTATCTGCTGCCCACGATAAAAAGAAAATAAACCGGACAAATGATCAAAAATATGCCCCGTGTGAGGATCGAACTCACGACCTTCAGATTTCTTAACCACGACCTTCAGATTTCTTAACCAGATTATGAGACTGACGCGCTGACTACTGCGCTAACGAGGCATCTGTAAATGCCGAAATCTGCGTTACAATCTAATCTTAGTTATATAGTTTCGCTGAAAGATTCCCATATCGGGCGACTATGTTTTTTAAATTTAATTTTCAACAACAAGAAACAATGCAGCGATTGGCCATGGGTGCATAACTTTTTGTTTTGGTCGTTGAAACTTGAAAAGAAAGAGCACTATAGTCTCTGTAACTTTGGGTGTTTAACTCATTAAGCTCCAACTACCACCGAGGCGTGCCCGTTTCTTTCTTCGCAGTACACAATTCTTTTATCTGTCTGTTGAGCTTATCTTGGCCAAGTATTAAACATAGCGGAACCTAAAAAGAAACGACATACGAGAAGACAACACCTGAGTCGGGTAGCAGCTCTTGCAAGGCCTCATATGAATGGCTCGCTATGCCCATAGCAACTGCTTCACTAGAGGAGCAGTAGAATTACAAGCTTACAAGAGCTGCTACAGCAACATATTAAAATATATTCCTTTTACCCCATATTTGAGACAAAAGAATAAGACAGACAGTATTTGCTGGCTACAATGAAAAGGAAGGCTTTCGATTTAAAAAAAACGTACAAATTATCAAAAATATGCCCCGTGTGAGGATCGAACTCACGACCTTCAGATTTCTGAACCTGATTATGAGACTGACGCGCTGCCTACTGCGCTAACGAGGCATCTGCAAGGTCGACTCACAAACTTTGCCATCATCAGCGAAAGAATTCAAAATTAAATAGAATTAAATAGATTCCTGATGGAAAAGTCAAAATAGGACAACAACTAAAAGTCCTAGAATTACTTTAAAGCTAAACGTTATTAAAAGAAAATTTTCGTTGCAAGACGAATATTTATTTGTTTATTTATTTATTTATTCATTTATTATAAAGTGCTACAAAGAACTGAAATTAAAGACATTAAACAATAAATTAAACAATAGCATAGAACACTGAGTTATACATGCAGTGCGCATGAGCCGCCAGGTTAGCTCAGTCGGTAGAGCATCAGACTTTTAATCTGAGGGTCATGGGTTCAAGTCCCATATCGGGCGATTATGTTTTATTGAACTACAAGAAACAGTGCAACATAAAGTGTGCCAAGGTGCATAAATTTGTTGCCGCTTGAAAAGAGCACTATGGCGGTCTGTGTGGTACTCATGGTGTTAACCTCATCAAGTGTCCCTTTCTTGCTTACAATTTTACTCGTGTTGCATTCTAATCTTAGTTATATCTTTTCACTGAAACTAGAGAGGCCGTGTGATTGCAAATGGAAAATAATTGACATCATCAACTTTTTTCAGCTTCTTTTTCAGTTCGTTGTGACATCTAAAGTATCGATAACAAAACGTTACGTTCACGCATGTAGTGAATGCTTTTAGATGGAGACCACAATAGATTTTAGTATCAAAAAGCCGACGGAGAGTTATCCACAGTTGTACCTCATTCTTTTATCCGTCTATCTTAGCTATCCCGGCCAAGTATCAAACATAGTTAAACATGACAAGAAACCACAACCGGTGGTCAGAAAAGAGTGAGCTCAATTTACGAAAGACAGACAGTATTAGCTGGCTACGATGAAAAGAAAGACTCTCGATTTTATCAAAACAGATGGACAAATTATCAAAAATATGCCCCGTGTGAGGATCGAACTCACGACCTTCACCGGTGGTCAGAAAAGAGTGAGCTCAATTTACGAAAGACAGACAGTATTAGCTGGCTACGATGAAAAGAAAGACTCTCGATTTTATCAAAACAGATGGACAAATTATCAAAAACATGCCCCGTGTGAGGATCGAACTCACGACCTTCAGATTTCTGAACCAGATTATGAGACTGACACGCTGCCTACTGCGCTAACGAGGCACCTCCTGTTTTGACATTCAATTGTGACATAGTGACCATGGTGATAAGTTGCACCTCGCACGTTGACTGGCTATCTGCAGAAGCGAGGTATTTAGCGGAAATTGCGACTACAAGTGTGGCGTTTTCTGTGATACTGCCGTGCAATGTTTTCTAGTAACAGTATGTTAAGCTTGAAATGTCTACCATCTTTGCTCTCAGCGAGACGATGGAGTGACATTCTTAGCTATATACAGTTTCTTTTTGTAGGTATATTCGGAGTCATGGAAGAAATTTTAGGCAGTTCTTTGAAAACTATACCGGGAAAACCTGACCCCTTGAGAAGAAATTTTACTTATACCGAATAGCGCTACGTAACTGTAATCCTTATTCAGTCTACGGTATAAAATATTATAATTTATCGACAGTCAGACAGAGGCGTTCAAAAATATTACCCGCGTGTCAATAATTATGTTGCAAAATTACAAAAAAAACGTAGTCGCCCGATATGGGACTTGAACCCATGACCCTCAGATTAAAAGTCTGATGCTCTACCGACTGAGCTAACCGGGCGGCTCATACGCAATGCAAAGCATAACTCAGTATTCTATGCTACTTATTCATTTCAGTTCTTTACAGGGCATGCATATAATAAAACTGAACACACAAAAATCCTACAGGTAATAACTTCTGGTCATAATGAAGCTAATAGCCAGTCATCGGGGCTATCTAATTTCATTATATTGTACTGTACTGATGCAAGAAAAACAAACTTATGCACCTAAGCACACTTTATATGTTGCATTGTTTCTTGTTCTTCAAAATAAAAAAAAACCCCAGTCTCCCAAAACCATTAAAGGGTTTGCAAATTGACCCTTTTTAAATTAACGATCTTGGTGATATTTTGAAGAAGTGCGTCTGTTGCGAAAATAATTTTAAGTGTTGCCATCTTTTATGCAAAACTTAGCCCTGGAAGAGGCATTTGAACCCGTCGTACGGCAAAACGAAAAGATCAAAAAGCGGAATTCGAACGTGCGTGGGGCAAAAAGAATCAACCTTTTAATCGATAGATTTTTTTCATTTTCTCACAAAACGTAGATAATCGTTAACAAAAGTGATCTGTTAAGAAAAAAGTAGGGGTCACCGACCATTTAAGCTAGCAAACTGCAAGTGAAGTTATCGCAACGGCTACTCACCCTATATCTGGTTGGGAAGTTTACTCAGCGCGCGCGCTCGATGCATGACGTGGCGTAGCGTTGCAACAGGAATAACGTGCGCAGTAAGGATGCGCATAAACAATTAGCGCGAACGTCCTTAATTGGCTGGCATTTAGTTGTGACATAGTGACAAGTTGCACCTCGCACGTTGATTGGTTGAAAGTGTGGTGTTTTCAGCGATACTGCCGCGCAGTGTTTGTTAGTGACATTTTTTTGAGCTCGAAATGTCTACAATCTTTGCTCTCAGCGAGACGATCGACTGACATTCTTAGCTATATACAGTTTGTTTTGTGGGTATTCTGAGTCATGGAAGAAATTTCAGGCAGCTTCTTTGAAAATTATACCGAGAAAACCTTGAAATGAACCGCTTGACAAGAAATTTTACTTAGGAAAGATTAAAGTTTATTCGTTTGTCTCACGATCGAGTGGCTTTGATTTGTTGATCGCGACGTTTCGACTGCAATACTGCTAGTCTTCATCAGGCGATGAGGTCGATTGTTTACGTGTCGCTATTTGTAGCACGTTGGTTCGCTGCTATTGGTGCATTGCGATCCTCATTATTATTCCGACTGTTAGATGTTGTTCCCTCATAGGTCCGCTTTGTTGTTGATCGGCTGTTGATCGTAGGTATCCAAGCTTCAGGAATTTCGATTCCACTATCTCTCTTAATTTCGTTTCAAATGGGAAGATGCCCCGTTTCATTAGCGTGTTCTGAAACTGGGGAGTTTTGCTTTAGAACAAACCGTATATCTCTGTCGTGTTCTTTAATCCTTTCATGCATCGCTCTCCCTGTTTCACCAATATATACTTTGCCGCATTCACATGGAATCTTATAGACGACACCATCTTGTTTTGTTGGTTCAGGGACGTCTTTTGGTCGCACTAAGTGAGACCTAAGAGTTGTGTCCGATTTGAAGATGGCGCGTACGCCTTGTTGTTGTAGGCAGCGGCGGAGAACCTCTGAAACACCTTTAACGTAGGGTAGCACCGCAGTAGATTTAAATTCCTGTGTGGGTTCTTTGCTGGCTGTTGGTCTTGTCTTTGTGAGTTCCTTTTTGAAGGAGGATATCCGTTTGAAACAAGTACCGATGATAAATGTTTCTTTTCTTCAGAGATAACTGATGGTTTTATCGTGAGGTGTTATAGACACTTGACGATACCACGTCGGGCGACCATGTTTCCTTTTTTTAATTTTGAGCAACAAGAAAGAATGCAACATATAGAGTGTGCTTGGGTACATAACTTTTGTTAGTTGAAACTTGAAAAGAAAGAGCACTATAGTCTCTGTAACTTTGGGTGTTTACCTCATTAAGCTCTAACTTTTAAAAAAAATTATCCTTCGCAGTACCCAATTCTTTTATCCGTCTGTCAAGCTTATCTTGGTCAAGTATTAAACATAGCGGAACCTAACAACAAACGACATACGAGAAGGCAACAGCTGAGTCGGGTAGCAGCTCTTGCAAGGCCTCATATGAATGGCTCGCTATGCCCAAAGCAACATATTAAAATACATTCCTTTCCCCCCATATTTGAGACAAAAGAATAAGACAGACAGTATTTGCTGGCTATTGGCGATGAAAAGAAAGGCTTTCGATTTTATCATAAGAGCCGGACAAAATATCAAAAATGTGCCCCGTGTGAGGATCGAACTCACGACCTTCAGATTTCTGAAACTGATTATGAGACTGACGCGCTGCCTACTGCGCTAACGAGGCATCTGCAAGGTGGCCTCACAAACTTTGCCATCATCAGCGAAGGAATTCAGAATTAAATAGAATTAAATAGATTCTTGATGTGAAAGGCAAAATGGGATAACAGCTAAAAGTCCTAGAATTACTTTAAAGCTAAACGTTATTAAAAGAAAATTTTCGTTGCAAGACGAATATTTATTTGTTTACTTATTTATTTATTCATTTATTATGAAGTGCTACAAATTAGTGCTACAGAAATTAAAGACATTAAACAATAAATTAAACAATAGCATAGAACAATGAGTTATACATAGAACGCACATGAGCCGCCCGGTTAGCTCAGTCGGTAGAGCATCAGACTTTTAATCTGAGGGTCATGGGTTCAAGTCCCATATCGGGCGACCATGGTTTTTTTATTTTGAACAACAAGAAACAATGCAACATATAAAGTGTGCTAAGGTGCATAAGTTTGTTTGTTGAAACTTGAAAATAGCGCTATAGTCTCTGTTACTTTTTGTGTTAACCTCATTAAGCTCTAACTACCACCGAGGCGTGTCCCTTTCACGATTACAGTTAAAAAGAGAGTTATCCATAGCAGTTCCCAATTCTGTTATCCGTCTTTCGAGCTTATCTCGGCCGAGTATTAACCTAATAACAAAAGACATACGAGAGGACAACAGCTGAGTCGGGTGGCAGCTCTCACAAGGCCTCATATGAATGGCTCGCTATGCCCCTAGTAACTGCTACACTAGAGGAGCAGTAGAATTACAAGCTTACAAGAGCTGCAACACTACAGCCGACAGGTGAGTTCAAAAAAGTGAGCCAAATTTAACGTGTTAAAATACATTCCTATTTCCTATATTTGAGATAAAAGACTAATACAGACAGTATTTGCTGGCTACGATGAAAAGAAAGGCTCTTGATTTTATCAATAGAGCCGGACAAATTATCAAAAATATGCCCCGCGTGAGGATCGAACTCACGACCTTCAGACTTCTGAACCAGATTATGAGGCTGACACGCTGCCTACTGCGCTAACGAGGCACATACAGTGTCAGGTTGCACCTCGTACATTGCCGCGCAATGTTTGATAGTAACATCATGTTGAAATGTGTACCATGTTTGCTCTCAGCGAGACGGTCGACTGTCATGTTTAGCTATATACAGTTTGTTTTTGTGGGCATTCTGAGTCATGGAAGAAATTTCAGGCACCTTTTTTTGAACATTATACGGAGAAAATCTTGAAGTGAACCCCTTGACAAGACATTTTACTCAAACCAAATAGCGCTACGTATAATACGACAAACTAAATTTTGCAGAATTTTTTAAAAGTGAGACCGTAGGGTGAGTCAAAATACAAAATAACAAAAGAAGAGGGACAAAAATATGCCACGTGTGAGGATCGAACTCACGACCTTCAGATTTTTGAACCAGATTATGAGATTGACGCGCTGCCTACTGCGCTAACGAGGCATCTGTACGGTGAAATGAGAAACTTAGCCATCATTAGCGACAGTGGTGGCAAGTTAGACAAATTGTACGGGAGAAGTCGAGTCATTCTGAACTCCGCTTTAATAGTCTCGCACGTTTCGAAATAGTATTTTTGATGTCAAACAAAAGACATAATAGATGGAATGCACTCATCAAATCAATGATATTTTTTCTCAAAAAATCCTGTATCTGATATATCAGACATCAGTACAGTACAGAGGGTCTGAATGGGGGTAACTCGATAAAACTAAACACTTAATTTTTAGGCTCTGTAACATGAAACCGTAAAATTTTAAGCATTTTAACACTAACAGTAAAAAATTCACTCTAACAGTAAATTTTATCCAGAAAGAAACAAAAACGGCTTGACAAAAGCCAACAATTCTTATTTAGTATATCAAGACAATTTCCGCAATTTTCCAACGATTCCCGACCATTTCGGAAGATTTCCGAAGACCAACGATGATCACCGGGAACTACCGAAGATATCCGAAGGCTGTCGAAGGTATCAGAACAATATTGAAGATTTCCGAGGAGAAATCCGAATTTTTTTTTTATCTTTTCATCGCTATATTCACATATGAAAAAGATATATTTCTGACAGCGTAAAGATACGATTTTTTTTGTAGAAATTTAAGACGAATTTCATTAAGTTCTTTTGTCTAGCTTTATAGTTTCTCAATTGGTTTTAAAACTTTCTAATGAACTAGAATTAACAATCTCGGGAGGCAAGGAATTCCATTGGCATATGGACCTTGCAAAAAAAGAAAACTTTCCTACCCCTTACCTCCCAAGAGGCATAGTCACATGGTAGAAATTTAACTCCTCACAATATCACGTGGCAGAATTCTCAAAGAAATGAGCTAGACCAAAAACTTGGCACTTATGCAGGTATCAATGTAAAGACGTAGAGGTGGTGGTGGTAGGGGGGGATTGGGCAGAGGTGGGGCATTTGCATTTTTTGGCAATTCTTTAAATGTGATCAAATGTCCCACCTGGGTGAAAAAAGAAAAAAAAACATACAGATCTTTAATGTGTCAGTAATTTAGACCATGCTTCTTGAAAAACAAATTCAAATGGCCTTATTCTGGGGAAAATGTGAAATCAAATTCCCCAGGATGGGGACAACAGTAGTGCTCAAATGTCCCACATCTGCTCGATCCCCACCCCTCCCTCTCCATCTTAACATTGATACCTGCATTACCATTTATTTCATTTTGTCCTTCGTCTTCTAGAAGAAATGGAATTTCCATCTGCCACTGCTGTTGAGTTACTATGCTGAAGTTTTCAGTTAAACCCTTTGAAATACGCTTTAATCGCAACATTTTAAGATCAAAGTCCACCATTCCAAATTTCATCGCAAGCTCTTTGAGCCAAGGAACTCCGTAAGATCCTTCTTTTTTTTTTTTTTCACTACTATAGCACTTTATTTAACAATCAATACACAGTGAAACATTATACAGTATAACATTACATTACATTACATTACGTTATGTTACAAGAAACCAAGCACTTTACAAGACATTTCCTATAATACACTACTAAATCTTAAATCAAACTAAAATGGAAGGGAATTTTTAACAAAAGTACCTATTTCGCTAAACGCCTCTACAACAATTGAAAATACCTTGGATAAGAGGAGAAACTATTAGATATCTATTCAGTTTCTATTTATTTAATCTGTTCTATTTTGTATTTATAAACAATTTTCTTTATAAAGTCTGAGATCAGTAGTGATTCATTTTGAAGTTTTCTTTTGTAAATGTAGTAATTCATAAATAGAAGGGTGTAATTAAGTTTCCTCTTTAAGCTATGTGATGTGTTCATCAAGCCAAATAAAACCTCTTTCGTCGTAAGAGCGAAAGAAGAATTGTTATTTAAATTGAACCATTGTAACACCTTATCAGTAAAAGAAATTGTGAAGTGACAATTAATTAACGAATGATCTATAGAATCCATTTCTCCACAGTAGATGCAGTCTCCGTCTTCCTTGATCTTGAATCTGAAAAGCTCCTTTTTAGTTACAAAAATCCTATGAATGACCTTGAAATGAAATTCTCGCAATTTATTTTCTTTAGAGGTTTCACGAATTGATTGAAATATTTGATTCCAGCAGATGTTTTCGGAAGTAATCGATTTTTCCCAGCGCTTTCCCAGCGCTTTGAGAAGCAAGGCCAAAAGTGACACTACTTCTGTGTCTTTCAAATGCGAAATCTTCCCCGTTCCTGTAGAAACTGACCAACACTTTGACAACACCGGAGGAAAATCCTCTCGGTGCTGCCATGTCTAGAGACTAAAGAATGGTGGGCTCTTAGTGCGAGATTGGTCTCCAGTACTCCCCGAGTTTCCCAGGTTTCTTTCCGGCATAACTCGTAAGAAAAGACCACAACCGATATATCGAAGCTCAAAGTTCACGATTTTTGAAGAGCAGGTAAAAATTTACAGTGCTCTAAGACTGAAAAAACACTCCAAACACTTAACAGTGTTTTTTCCGGAAACAGTAAACATTAAAAAAAGTGGCCAATATAACAGAAAACACTAAAAAATATGGGCAAATAACACTAAACACTAAACCCCATTCATACCCTCAGTACAATGTAATGGAATCGGATAGGCCCGAGGCTGTAAGCTGCATTATGACCAGACGTTGTCACCTGTAGGACGTCTGTGCATTAATATTATTATATGCATGCCCCTTATAAAACTGAAATTAATCAGAAGCGTAGAACACTGAGTTATGCAATGCAGTGCGTATGAGCCGCCCGGTTAGCTCAGTCATGACCCTCAGTCTGAGCGTCATGGGTTCAAGTCCCATATCGGGCGACTTTGTTTTTGTTTTAATTTTGAACAACAAAGTTTGTATGTTTGTATGTTACTTTGCGTGTTAACCTCATGACCACCGAGGCGTGGCCCTTTCTAGGTTACGCTCAAAAAAGAGTTATCCACAGCAGTATCCAATTTTGTTATCCGTCTGTTGAGCTTATCTTGGCCAAGTATGAAACACGGTGTAACCTAATAAGAAACGACATACGAGAAGGCAACAGCTGGCTTACGAGAGCTGCTACACTACAACAACAGGTGGGTTCAAAAAGTGAGCTTAATTTATCATATTAAAATATATTCCTTTTCTCAGATATTTGAGATACATAAAGAATAAGACAGATAGTATTTTCTGGCAACGATGAAAAGAAAGGCTTTCTCTTTTATCCAAAAAGTGACAAATTATCAAAAATATGCCCCGTGCAAGGATCGAACTCAAGACCTTCAGATTTCTTAACCAGATTATGAGACTGACGCGCTGCCTACTGCGCTAACGAGGCACCTGTAAGTGCCCCACTCTGCGTAACAATCTTACTCATGTTGCATTCTAATCTTAGTTATATCGTTCCGCTGAAAGAGTCCCATATCAGGCGACTGTTTTTTTTAATTTTGAGCAACAAGAAACAATGCAACATATAGAGTGTGCTTGGGTGCATAACTTTTGTTAGTTGAAAATTGAAAAGAAAGAGCACTATAGTCTCTGTAACTTTGGGTGTTTACCTCATTAAGCTCTAACTACCACCGAGGCGTGCCCCTTTCTATGTTACAGTTAAAAAACAATTATCCTTCGCAGTACCCAATACTTTTATCCGTCTATTGAGCTTAGTATTAAACATAGCGGAACCTAACAAAAAACGACATACGAGAAGGTAACAGCTGAGTCGGGTAGTAGCTCTTGCAAGGCCTCATATGAATGGCTCGCTATGCCCATAGCAAGTACTTCACTAGAAGAGCAGTAGAATTACAAGCTTACGAGAGCTGCTACAGCAATATGTAAAAAATATTCCTTTTCCCCCATATTTGGACAAAAGAATAAGACAGACAGTATTTGCTGGCTACGATGAAAAGGAAGGCTTTCGATTTAAAAAAAAACCGTACAGATTATCAAAAATATGCCCCGTGTGAGGATCGAACTCACGACCTTCGGATTTCTGAACCAGATTATGAGACTACAAAGTGCGACGTTTTCTGCGATACTTGTTAGAAACATGTTGAAATAATCAGCGAGACGGTCGACTGTCATGTTTAGCTATATACAGTTTGTTTTTGTGGGCATTCTGAGTCATGGAAGAAATTTCAGGCACCTTTTTTTGAACATTATACGGAGAAAACCTTGAAGTGAACCCCTTGACAAGACATTTTACTTAAACCGAACAGCGCTACGTATAATAAGACAAACTAAATTTTGCAGAATTTTTTAAACGTGAGATCGTGGATTGAGTCAAAATACAACGTAACAAAAGAAAAGGGACAAAAATATGCCCCGTGTGAGGATTGAACTCACGACCTTCAGATTTCTGAACCAGATTATGAGACTGACGCGCTGCCTACTGCGCTAACGAGGCACCTGTAAGGTGAAAACAAACCTTAACCATCATTAGCGTAGGAATTTCAAACAGCCCATTCACAAGTTGTTTCCGTTATTGACAGAAGCAAACAGACCTTTTGACTCAAGAAGACCTTGTACGAGAGAGATGGAAGGAGCATTTTCAAAAGGTCTTAAACAGGTCTTTGCCTGCAAATGTCGCCATGGCAGAAGGCTGTCTTTTTGTCGAGGGTAAAGAGTGTTTGGTCATTGATACTGGGCGCTTCACTGTTGAAGAAGTTCGGAAAATGGAAAATCACCAGGAGTTGATGGCATTGCTGATATTTTGAAAGCGGTTTCAAACCTTGCTGCAGTAAACCTTTGCAATTTGTTGGAACTTATTCAAAAAGATAAGAAAGAAGAAGACCATCCCTTGCTAGGCACGGCTTTGTGAAACTGAAGCCAAATTGGAGTTTAACAACTTATCGATCACAGACCAAACTTAACATCTTTAGTAAACCCCTTGACAAGACATTTAACTTAAACCGAACAGCGCTACGTATAATAAGACAAACTAAATTTTGCAGAATTTTTTAAAAGTGAGACCGTGGGTTGAGTCAAAATATAAAGTAACAGAAGAAAAAGGAACAAAAATATGCCCCGTGTGAGAATCGAACTCACGACCTTCAGATTTCTGAACCAGATTATGAGACTGACGCGCTGCCTACTGCGCTAACGAGGCACCTGTTAGGTGACATCAGAAACTTAGCCATCATTAGCGACAGTGGTGACAAGTTAAGCTTACATGGAAGAAATTTCAGCCAACCATTTCCCCTCAAATTTTACGGAAGAAGTCGAGTCATACTGAACTCCGCTTTAATGTCAAACTAAAGATATAATATAGGTGAAATGCACTCATCAAATCAATGTTTTATTTTCTCCAAAAATCCTGTATCTGATATATCAGACATCAGTACAGTACAATGTAATGGAATCGGATAGGCCAGAGGCTGTAAGCTGCATTATGACCAGAAGTCATCACCTGTTGGACTTCTGTGCGTTAATATTATTATATGCAGGCCCCATAAGAACTGAAATTAATCAATAGTATAGAACACTGAGTTATGCAATGCAGTGCGTATGAGCCGCCCGGTTAGCTCAGTCGGTAGAGCATCAGACTTTTAATCTGAGGGTCATGGGTTCAAGTCCCATATCGGGCGACCACATTTCCTTTTTTATTTTGACTTGAACCCATGACCCTCAGATTAAAAGTCTGATGCTCTACCGACTGAGCTAACCGGGCGGCTCATACGCAGTGCATTGCATAACTCAGAATTCTATGTTACCTATTAATTTCAGTTCTACATGGGGCATTCAGATAATAAAACTGAGCACATAAAAGTCCTACAGGTAATAATGACTTCTGGGCATAATGAAGCTTATAGCCAGTCATCGGGGCTATCTAATTCCATTATATTGTACTGTACTGATGCGAGAAATACAGACTTATGCACCTAAGCACACTTTATATGTTTTCATTGTTTCTTGTTCTTCAAAATAAAAAAAACATAGTCGCCCAATATGGGACTTGAACCCATGACCCTCAGATTAAAAGTCTGATGCTCTACAGACTGAGCTAACCGGGCGGCTCCTGAGCATTAGGTTGTATAACTCAGTGTTCTATGCTATTGATTAATTTCAGTATTTTATGGGCATGCTTATAATAATATTAACGCACAGAAGTCCTACAGGTGATGAATTCTGGTCATAATGGAGCTTACTATAATTAGTAATCAATAGCGTAGAACATTGACCAGTGAATGCGAGCCGCCCGGTTAGCTCAGTCGGTAGAGCATCAGACTTTTAATCTGAGGGCCATGGGTTCAAGTCCCATATCGGGCGAAGACCTTTTTTTGCCATTTTGCATTTTGACTCACCCCACGATCTCGCTTTTAGAAAATTCCTCCAAAATTTAGTTTGTCTTGCTATACGTAGCGCTATTCAGTTTAAGGTGGCCCGCGGCTATTTTTTGGGAACGGAGGTGCTCTTTTCTAATTCGAGTTTTGGGCATGTAAACTTCAACCGATTTTTCTGATTTTTGGCCATCGAAATAACAAATGTTTAAATTTTATACAGCTTAAAATTATAGGGCAAACCAGGCAAGCGATCACGAGATATTAGCGCTTTTGAAAAAATATATTTATGAAAAAAACACGAGTATTTTCCAAACACGACGACAGATTTTTTCCTAATTAATGTCAACTAGATCAAATTTTCCAAGTTTTAATGTGAGCAAGTTTCAACGAAATCGGCTGGGTAGAAATTGCTGCACAGTTGACTGTTGAACTTTTGCTTCAAAATATTACGTTTGTGTATATTTGGGAGCTGTTACAACAACGTTTAAGTAATGCTAAGATCCCATGGATTATTTGAAAGCTTAATGCCATCTAAAACGTTGCTGAAAAGTATGGAAAGATCGGAAACTCCCAGCAAAAGTTGTAAATAAATGAAGAGGAAGAGGTTTTCGATGCTTAAATTGTGAATTTTAAAATATTCGTTTGTCTCGAATTAAAAAAAATCTACCGATTTTTTTTCTTTTGTTTTTAAGTATGAGAAAATACAACATATATGCAAACGGCTTTATCTAGTTTCGTGCGTCTAATCTCGATGAAACTCGTCGAATTTTGCTCGCCAAGATAGCTACTTCGCGTCTTCCATTTGAAACCCTCGCTTGACAGTAAATTGTAACAAGAGCGTTTTCAAAGCGCTCCAAAATGGAAGACGAGAGGTAGCTATCTTGGCGAGCCAAATTCGACGAGTTTCATCGAGACTGGACACACGAAACTAAATTAAGTTGTTTGCACATATGCTGCATTTTGTCATACTTGAAAATAAAAGAAAAAAAAATTGGTAGATTTTTTTTTAATTCGAAAAAAATGAATATTTCAAAATTCACAATTTGCACACCGTAAACCTCTTCTGCTTCATTTGTTTACAACTTTTGCTGGGAGTTTCCGATCTTTCCATACTTTTCAGCAACGTTTTAGATGGCATTAAGCTTTCAAATAATCCATGGGATCTTAGCATTACTTAAACGTTGTTGTAACAGCTCCCAATTATACACAAGCATAATATTTTGAAGCAAAAATTCAACAGTCAACTGCACAGCAATTTCTACCCAGCCGATTTCGTTGAAACTTGCTCATATTAAAACTTGGATAATTTGAACTAGTTGACATTAATTAGGAAAAAATCTATCGTCGCGTTTGGAAAATATTCGCGTTTTTTTCATAAATATATTTTTTCGAAAACGCTAATACCTCGTTATCGTTTGCCTTGTTTGCCCTATAATTATAAGCTTTATAAAATTTGAACATTTGTTATTTCGATTGCCAAAAATCAGAAAAATCGGTTGAGGTTTACATGCCCAAAACTCGATTTAGAAAAGCACACCTCCGTTCCCAAAAAATAGCCGCGGGCCACCTTAAGTAAAATATCTTGTCAATGGGGTTCACTTCAAGGTTTTCTCGGTATAATTTTCAAAGAAGCTGTCTGAAATTTCTTTTATTACTCTGAATGCCCACAAAAACAAGCTGTATATAGCTAAGAATGTCAGTTGATCGTCACGCTCAGTGCAAAGATGGTAGACATTTCAAGCTCAACAAAATGCAAAATGTTACTAAAAAAGCATTGCACGCGGCAGTATCGCAGAAAACGCCGCACTTTGTAGTTGCAATTTCCGCTAAATACGTCGCTTTTTCCGATAGCCAATCAACGTGCGAGGTGCAACCTGCCACTATGTCACAACTAAACGCCAAGACAGCAGGTGCCTCGTTAGCGCAGTAGGCAGCGCGTCAGTCTCATAATCTGGTTCAGAAATCTGAAGGTCGTGAGTTCGATCCTCACACGGAGCATATTTTTGATAATTTGTCCGGCTCTATTGATAAAATCAAGAGCCTTTATTTTCATCGTCAGTAGCCAGCTAATACTGTCTGTATTAGTCTTTTATCTCAAATAGGAAACAGGAATATATTTTAATATGTTTAATTTGGCTCACTTTTTTGAACTCACCTGTTGCTGTAGCAGCTCTCGTAAGCTTGTAATTCTACTGCTCCTCTAGTAAAGCAGTTACTAGGAGCATAGCGAGCCATTGTTTTGAGGCCTTGTGAGAGCTGCCACCTGACTCAGCTGTTGCTATCTCGTATGTCTTTTTTTATTAGGTTAATACTCGACCGAGATAAGCTCGAAAGACGGATATCTGAATTGGGAACTGCTATGGATAAGTCTCTTTCTAACTGTAACCTTGAAAGGGGCACTCCTCGGTGGTAGTTAGAGCTTAATGAGGTTAACACAGAAAGTGACAGAGTCTATAGCGCTATTTTCAAGTTTCAACATACAAACTTATGCACCTTAGCACACTTTATATGTTGCACGTGACTGAGCGTAGACAGTAATACGATTCCTCATATAGGTGACTGATTTGCGATTGTAATGACATTCACTCGTGACTACCGCGAGCACGATGACCTAAGAATAAAGACAGTTAAGAATAGTTGTTCGCCTGTTTACTTTGACCTCGTTAAAACTTCTGGTCATAATAAAGCTAATAGCCCGTTATGTTGTACTGTGTTGATGTCTAATATATCAGATGCAGGATTTTTAGCAAAAAAACCTATCACACCGTCCTTTGAAAAAAGAAGAAGATATAGCTAAGATAAGAATGCAACACGAGTAAAGTTGTAAGCAAGAAAAAGTCACTTGATGAGGCTAACACCCTAAGCACTACACAGACCGCCATAGTGCTCTTTTGAAGCGGCCACAAACTTCTGCACCTCAGCACACTTTATTATGCTACATTATTTCCTGTACAAAAAAGGAACGGTCGCCCG
The DNA here is from genome assembly GCA_963693305.1 of Meandrina meandrites. NCBI lineage: Eukaryota > Metazoa > Cnidaria > Anthozoa > Scleractinia > Meandrinidae > Meandrina > Meandrina meandrites. The sequence goes on along the minus strand of OY855903.1, from coordinate 14,343,929 downwards.
ATATGGGACTTGAACCCATGACCCTCAGATTAAAAGTCTGATGCTCTACCGACTGAGCTAACCGGGCGGCTCATACGCAGTGCAAAACATAACTCAGTGTTCTATGCTATTGATTAATTTCAGTTCTTTACGGGGCATGCGTATAATAATACTGAGCACACTAAAATCCTACAGGTAGTGACTTCTGGTCATAATGAAGCTTATAACGAATACAATTCTAAGAAAGAAAAAGTCACTTGATGAGGCACCCTAAGAACTACACAGGCCGCCATAGTGCTCTTTTCAAGCGGGAACAAACTTATGCAGCTTAGCACACTTTATGTTACATTACTTTCTGATGAGGCACCCTAAGCACTACACAGGCCGCCATAGTGCTCTTTTCAAGCGGGAACAAACTTATGCAGCTTAGCACACTTTATGTTACATTACTTTCTGTACAAAAAAGGAACAGTCGCCCGGTATGGGACTTGAACCCATGACCCTCAGATTAAAAGTCTGATGCTCTACCGACTGAGCTAACCGGGCGGCTCATTTGCACTGCATGTATAACTCAGTGTTCTATGCTATTGTTTAATTTATTGTTTAATGTCTTTAATTTCAGGTTCTTTGCAGCACTTTATAGTAAATGAATAAATCAATCAATCAATCAATCAATAAATAAGTAAACAAATAAATATTCGTCTTGCAACGAAAATTTTCTTTTAATAACGTTTAGCTTTAAAGTAATTCTAGGACTTTTAGTTGTTATCCTATTTTGCCTTTCCCATCAAGAATCTATTTACTTCTATTTAATTTTGAATTCCTTCGCTGATGATGGCAAAGTTTGTGAGTTCACCTTACAGATGCCTCGTTAGCGCAGTAGGCAGCGCGTCAGTCTCATAATCAGGTTCAGAAATCTGAAGGTCGTGAGTTCGATCCTCATGCACACGGGGCATATTTTTGATAATTTGTACGTTTTTTTTTTTTAAATCGAAAGCCTTCCTTTTCATCGTAGCCAGGAAGTACTGTCTGTCTTATTCTTTTGTCCAAATATGGGGGGTAAGGAATATATTTTAATATGTTGCTGTAGCAGCTCTTGAAAGCTTGTAATTCTACTGCTCTTCTAGTGAAGCACTTGCTATGGGCATAGCGAGCCATTCATATGAGGTCTTGCAAGAGCTGCTACCAGACTCAGCTGTTGCCTTCTCGTATGTCGTTTCTTCTTAGGTTTCGCTATGTTTAATACTTGGCCAAGATAAGCTCAACAGACGGATAAAAGTATTGGGTACTGCGAAGGATAATTTTTTTTAACTGTAACCTAGAAAGGGGCACGCCTCGGTAGTAAACAAACAAAGTGACAGACTATACACCGAATGCAAATATGGCGGACCACTCGGTCGGTGCCTGGGACGAGCTGCTTGAAAACACCCAAAGGCGTGACAGAGACTATAGTGCTCTTTCCTTTCAAGTTTCAACTAACAACAAGTTATGCACCCAAGCACACTCTATATGTTGCATTGTTTCTTGTTGTTCAAAATTAAATTAAAAAACATAGTCGCCCGATATGGGACTCTTTCAGCGAAACGATATAACTAAGATTGGATTGTAACGCAGATTGGGGCATTTACAGATGCATTGTTAGCGCAGTAGGCAGCGCGTCAGTCTCATAATCTGGTTAAGAAATCTGAAGGTCGTGAGTTCGATCCTCACACGGGGCACATTTTTGACAACTTGTCCGTTTTATTTTCTGTTAATCTTGGCCACCGGATACTTTCTGCCTTTCTTACTGATCAATCTCAGATACGGGAAGCAACGAATATATTTGAGTCATTAACGTTAGCTCACTCTGTCGACCCTGCACCGGCTTTTGTTTTCTGTTAGGTTTCACCATGTTTCAAACTTGGCCGGGATAGCAAAGATAGACGAATTAAAGAATTGGTTACAACTGTGTATAACTCTCCGTCGCCTTTTTGATACTAAAATCTATTGTGGTCTCCATCTAAAAGCATTCACTACACTACATGTGTTAACGCTTTAACGTTTTGTTATCGATACTACTGTCACAACGAAAGAAAAGCTGAAAACGTCGATGCTGTCATTGATTTTACATTTCCAGTCACACGGTCTCCTTAGTTTCAGTGAAACGATATAACTGAGATTAGAAAGCAACATGATTAAGATTGTAACGCAGAAAGAGACACTTGTTTCTCGCTGTTCAAAACCAAAAAAAATTATATTCGCCCGATATGGGACTTGAACCCATGACCCTCAGATTAAAAGTCTGATGCTCTACCGACTGAGCTAACCGGGCGGCTCGTACTCCATATGCAATGTTCTACGCTATTGATTATTAATTATTTTCAATTCTTGCTAATCTTTAGAACTGCTAGTTGCGGAATTTCTCATCATACAGACCGAGGAAGCTTACAGTCGGTCGTCAGGTTCTTCTGGTCCCATTACGTTGCACTCTAAGATTGGTATATCAAATGCAGGACTTTTGAGAAAAATTCATCATCCATTGAGCGTAAAAAAATTCAATGGAAAAACGCCACACAACCGTCACACGAACAGAAAAATCGTTGGTTAAAATATATTAGAGGAAGCACCCGTCACGAAAATATATATGGGTTATTGACCAAGCGTGAGGTCAAGATGGCGGGATATTGGCCGAGTATCCTGCCATCTTGACCGAACAAGCTTGGTAAATAAAGGATTTATTATATGACTTTTTTCCAGCACTGAAAAGGAAGCCAGCTGCACGCACAATCAATGGCGCACGCTAAACCATTTCATTGGTTTAAAAGTTTAATGACTGTCAAATTCTTGAATGAATCGAGACGAAGTAAAACGATGCGACAACAGCGAAATTCACCTCATTTTAACCCTCAAAAGGACATTGAAATGGCTTAAATTTGCGAAACAACGTTGAGTTTGAAGCCTTAAAAGAAGAATGTCCATTCCATCTGGCCGCCAGCTTTTGATTATTGGACGTTTTGCATAGTATTTGCTCGCTTCTGGCGCTTTAGTGGTGCAAACCTGCGGTGACATACGCGAGCTAAATATTGAAATTGTGATTGTTGAAAGCGTTTGAGATTTTAATACCACTTCACAGGAAAAGCTTGAACTTTTCTACATCATTAATTTGAATGCTCGACTCACCCTTACTCGACGTGAGCGTTAGAGGCTTCGGTGAAAAGATGTTAGGTTCGCCGTGCCGTCCCCTTTCTGCCATTTTTGAAGATGTTACACAAACGACAAGTTTGCAGAGCACTTTACTTTATGCTTCAGGTATGTCACTGATTTCAGTCTCTCCCTTTTTCGCCAAACATGTCTTCAAGTCGCTTTGCGTTTTAATTTTTTGTGGTCTCCATTTACATGTAAAAGCATTCACTACATGTGTGAACGTAACGTTTTGCTATGGATACTTAAGATGTCACAACGAAAAAAGAAGCTGAAAAAAGTTGATGATGTCATTGATTTCCCATTTCCAATCACACGGCCTCTTAAGTTTCAGTGAAAAGATGTAACGAAAATTGAAATACGAAACGAGTAAAATTGTAAGCAAGAAAGGGACACTTGATGAGGTTAACACTTTAAGTACTACACAGACCGCCATAGTGCTCTTTTCAAGCGACAACAAACTTATGCACCTTACCCTTACCAAACTTTATGTTGCATTATTGCAACATATTATTTATGTTGCATTATTATGTTGCATTGTACAAAAGAAGTAGTCGCCCGATATGGGACTTGAACCCATGACCCTCAGATTAAAAGTCTGATGCTCTACCGACTGAGCTAATCGGGCGGCTCCTTCGCATCAGTATGCATTACTTAGTGTTCTATGCTATTGTTTAATTTCAGTTCATTATAGCGCATTTTTAAAAATATTAGCGCACATTTCACAACACCGGTAATAACTTCTGGTCAGAGAACTTACAGTCAGTCATCAGGTCCTAGTGGTTTGATTACAATGCACTGTATTGATGTCTGATATATCAGAAACGCACAATGATAAAATCATTAGTCAAAATTTCCTCAAAATTGTGAGGAAAAGAGAGTCACCCAGAAACCACATAGAAACGTTGATAGTGGTCACTGACTTCCTATTTCCAATTTCACGGGCTTTAAAGCTTTAATTAAAGGAGAAGTTCACTCCAGAATGGCCATTTATTTTCTTTACGCCAATAAAAAGTTTATACAAAAATACGTTATTCACCAAAATTTCAGCTTCCAACGAGCGCTAAATCCCCACGAAATCTTTCTCTAAAGTAGGCCAAAATTCGACAACTGAACGCCGCCATCTTGGAGCTAGTAATGTATGCGTGACGTCAAAGAGCTCAGCCTGAAGTTTAGCGGGAAAATTTAAATACTTCAAACTCCTTGTTTCTTTAAAGTGGCTTTTGTTTGTCAAAATGCCTGTCTGAAAGGAAAGAAAAGGTGAAAGGTTTTTTTGTATCTCTGGGAGCTCTGTTTGAGAAACATGGAGCTGCACAAACAGGCATTTTGACAAACAAAAGCCACTATAAAGAAACAAGGAGTTTCGAGTATTTAAATTTTCCCGCTAAACTTCAGGCTGAGCTCTTTGACGTCACGCATACATTACCAGCCAGGCCACTTTGCTAAGGACTGTGCTGATGATCCTGTTCCTGCTGCTTCGCCTTCTGCTCCTGCCGCTTCACCTCCCGCTCCTGCTGCTCCGCCTCCTGCTCCTGTCGCTCCGTCTTCTGTTCCTGTCGTTTCTGAGGATGATCCTCCAAGCCACCCTGTGCCTGCTGATGTGCCCGCTGAAGATGATGATGACCCTGATTACGTCCCATCTGAAGCCGAGATGTCCTCCGCTTCTTCGGAGTGGGTTGATGAAGACCTCCCCAGTGGCGATGATGAGGTGGCTTCGCAGGCTTCTTCTGTGCCTCCTTCTCGCCTTTCTCCCTCCAGTGTGCCTGGCTCCCCTGCTGCTAAGTCTGCCTGTGTTCGTGGTCGGCGTCCTAGGTTCAAACCTAAGCCTATTGTCGTCACTGCTCGTCCTCGTAAGTCCCCAAAGCCTGTTCCCGCTGATCTACCGCCTGCCCCGTTTCATTAGCGTGTTCTGAAACTGGGGAGTTTTGCGTACGAGCAAACCGTATATCTCTGTCGTGTTCTTTAATCCTTTCATGCATCGCTCTCCCTGTTTCTCCAATATATACTTTGACGCATTCACATGGAATCTTATAGACGACACCATCTTGTTTTGTTGGTTCAGGGACGTCTTTTGGTCGCACTAAGTGAGACCTAAGAGTTGTGTCTGATTTGAAGACGGTGCGTACGCCTTGTTGCCTTGTTGTTGTAGGCAGCGGCGGAGAACCTCTGAAACACATTTAACGTAGGGTACGTAGCACCGCAGTAGATTTAAATTTCTGCGTGGGTTCTTTGTTGGCTGTTGGTCTTGTCTTTGTGAGTTCCTTTTTGAAGAAGGATATCCGTTTGAAACAAGTACCGATGACAAATGTTTCTTTTCTTTAGAGATAGCTGATGGTTTTGTTGAGAGGTGTTTAGCTCGGTCGTATAGACACTTAACAATACCACGTTTCACTAACTGAGGATGGTGTGAATCAAAGGCTAGGTACTGGTCACTGTGGGTAGGCTTTCTGTAAACACTGGTGGTCAGAAGACCGTTTGAATCCCTTGAAACTGACGTGTCGAGAAAGGGAATAGTGTTATCTTTCTCAATTTCCATGGTAAAACGAATAGTAGGCTGTTGACTGTTTATATGTTGTAGAAAGCCGTCTACAGTCTACGGTATAAAAAAATAAAATTTATCGACAGTCAGACAGACGCGTTGAAACATAAAACCCGCGTGTCGATAATTAATATGTTGCATTATTTTTTGTTTTAAAAAATGTAGTCGCCTGATATGGGACTTGAACCCATGACTCTCAAATTTAAAGTCTGATGCTCTACCGACTGAGCTAACCGGGCAGCTCGTACTCAACGCAGTGCTCTACGCCTCTGTTTTTTTGTTTGAAAATATTAGCGCACATTTCACAACACCAGTAATAACTTCTGGTCAGTGAACTTACAGTCAGTCATCGGGCCCTAGTCAGGTTCCATTACAATTTACTGTATTGATGGCTGATATATCAGATATGCGCAATGATAAAATCACAAGACATAAATTTCCTTAAAATTGTGAGGAAAAGAGAGTCACTCAGAAACCATAATCTCACGGGCTTTAAAGCTTCAATAAAGACCGATAACGCAATTTTAACTTCGCATTTTTTGGAGGACAGCACTTAAAACCAAATATTTTCGTGACGGGTGTTTCCTGTAATAAATTTTAACCAACAGTTTTTTTCTATTCGTGTGACGTTTGTTTTGCGTTTTTCAATTGAAATTTTTTACGCTCAATGGATGATGAATTTTTCTCAAAAGTCCTGCATTTGATATACCAGGAATCAATCTTAGAGTGCAATGTAATGGGACCAGAAGAACCCGACGACCGACTGTAATCTTCCTCGGTCTGTATGATGAGAAATCCCGCAACTAGCACAGTTCTAAAGGATTTAATTTAGCAAGAATTGAAAATAATTAATAATCAATAGCGTAGAACATTGCGTATGGAGTACGAGCCGCCCGGTTAGCTCAGTCGGTAGAGCATCAGACTTTTAATCTGAGGGTCATGGGTTCAAGTCCCATATCGGGCGACTTTATTTTTTGTGTTTTGAAAAACGAGAAACAAGTGCCCCTTTCTGCGTTACAATCTTACTCATGCCCCTTTCTGCGTTACAATCTTACTCATGAGGTGATAGTTGATTCGGCCTGCGGCCTCATCAACTATCACCTCATAGAAATTGAGAGCGAATAATCTAATTGTTTTAGTAGAATTCTAACTGAAATAAACGCAAATAATGGTTTCTAATTATTTTTCTACGCATTATCGAACTATTAAACGCTTTAACAAAATCGCACGCATTGAATTGTCCTTGGTAAATTTGCAGTTGTTTACGCGCGTCAGGCACCCGTTTTTCAATAATTTCAAGCTTTTAAAGTCAAGAAACCGCTAATGTCCTTCTTTTAGTCTTCTCGGGAATTTTTTTATCCATTTACATCTAAACTTCCTTCCAAAACTTCGGAAAAACGATAAAAACGTCGCAATTTGTGGACGACCTTCGGCAACTGCACACTAACGGCTGATAGTGTTCAATAGCTCAACCAATCACATTGCAGCATTTGCATTAGTGTACTAGTAGAATTCTACTGATCTCAGTTATATCGTTTCGCTGAAACTGAAGAGACCGTGTGATTGGAAATGTAAAATCAATGACATCATTGACGTTTTTTTCAGCTTTTGCTTCCTTGCTGCAGTAGTATCGATAACAAAACGTTACGTTAACACATGTAGTGAATGCTTTTAGATGGAGACCACAATAGATTTTACTATCAAAAAGCCGACGGAGAGTTATCTACAGTTGTACCCAATTCTTTTATTCGTCTATCTTAGCTATCCTGGACAAGTATTAAACATAGTGAAACCTGACAGAAAACAACAGCCGGTGCAGGGTCAGAAGAGTGAGCAAACTTTAATGCATTAAATATATTCGTTGCTTCCCGTATCTGAGATTAATCAGTGAGAAAGACAGAAAGTATCTGCTGCCCACGATAAAAAGAAAATAAACCGGACAAATTATCAAAAATATGCCCCGTGTGAGGATCGAACTCACGACCTTCAGATTTCTTAACCATGACCTTCAGATTTCTAAACCAGATTATGAGACTGACGCGCTGCCTACTGCGCTAACGAGGCATCTGTAAATGCCGAAATCTGCGTTACAATCTAATCTTAGTTATATAGTTTCGCTGAAAGATTCCCATATCGGGCGACTATGTTTTTTAAATTTAATTTTCAACAACAAGAAACAATGCAACGCTTGGCCATGGGTGCATAACTTTTTTTTTTGGTCGTTGAAACTTGAAAAGAAAGAGCACTATAGTCTCTGTAACTTTGGGTGTTTAACTCATTAAGCTCCAACTACCACCGAGGCGTGCCCCTTTCTTTCTTCGCAGTACACAATAATAATAATAATTTATTCAGCTCATAATGGAGTTTACAGTTTTGTTCGTATTCTTAGTAAAATAGAGGTGAGGTGTTACAGGAATTCGTAGTTAGTTAAGTATTGAGCTGGGGAGCTAAATGAACCGGTAGGTTTTCAAGTTAGCTCCCCATACAGTTGATGTTATCGATAGTAAAAAAAGAAAACAGGTAATTAATAAGTTATAATAGAGAGAAAAACTTGCGAAAATCTACAAACTTAGTCTGGTGAAGAGTCAGTTTAGTTTTTGTTCTGACAGGAGGTAACGTTTTATTTTCTTGGGAAATGCTAATACACTTAAGTCTTTAAAATAAGATGGAAGGTCTTTCCAAATATCAATTGCCATGAAAGTGACGGATTGCTTTCCTACATTAGTGTTAACTCTATGCTTATAAAAATTCTGTTTGGCTGTATATCTTGTGTTGTATCCATGCATATTTTTAGCATATTTAAATATATCGTCAAATACTCTAGGGAGAAGGCCATTATGCCATAAATGTGCGAATTTCAATATTTCGAGACGATAAATGTTGTCTACTGTCAGAACGTCTAGTAGATTTAACAAAGGTTTGGCACTTTCGGTTTCTTTGCCAAACGTTTTTGAGTAGAACATTAATCTTATTATATGGTTTTGCTTAACTTGTATTTTTTTAATATGCGTCTTATATACACTTCCCCATGCTAAAATGCTATATGATATGTAAGGATAAATTAGATTATAGTAAAGTTCTTTTATCTGTCTGTTGAGCTTATCTTGGCCAAGTATTAAACATAGCGGAACCTAAAAAGAAACGACATACGAGAAGACAACACCTGAGTCGGGTAGCAGCTCTTGCAAGGCCTCATATGAATGGCTCGCTATGCCAGTAGCAACTGCTTCACTAGAGGAGCAGTAGAATTACAAGCTTACAAGAGCTGCTACAGCAACATATTAAAATGTATTCCTTTTACCCCATATTTGAGACAAAAGAATAAGACAGACAGTATTTGCTGGCTACAATGAAAAGGAAGGCTTTCGATTTAAAAAAAAACGTACAAATTATCAAAAATATGCCCCGTGTGAGGATCGAACTCACGACCTTCAGATTTCTGAACCTGATTATGAGACTGACGCGCTGCCTACTGCGCTAACGAGGCATCTGCAAGGTGGCCTCACAAACTTTGCCATCATCAGCGAAGGAATTCAGAATTAAATAGATTCTTGATGTGAAAGGCAAAATGGGATAACAGCTAAAAGTCCTAGAATTACTTTAAAGTTAAACGTTATTAAAAGAAAATTTTCGTTGCAAGACGAATATTTATTTGTTTACTTATTTATTTAATCATTTATTATAAAGTGCTACAAAAAACTGAAATTAAAGACATTAAAAAAAAAAATTAAACAATAGCATAGAACACTGAGTTATACATGCAGTGCAAATGAGCCGCCCGGTTAGCTCAGTCGGTAGAGCATCAGACTTTTAATCTGAGGGTCATGGGTTCAAGTCCCATATCGGGCGACTTTAATTTTGAACAACAAAGTTTGTATGTTGAAACTTGAAAAGAGTACTATAGTCTCTGTTACTTTGGGCGTTAACCTCGTAAAGTTTTAACTACCACCAAGGCGTGGCCCTTTCTAGCTTACAGTTCAAAAAAGAGTCATCCACAGCAGTATCCAATTTTGTTTTCCGTCTGTTGAGCTTATCTTGACCAAGTATAAAACATAGCGTAACCTAATAAGTAACGGCATACGAGAGGGCAACAGCTGGCTTTCGAGAGCTGCTACACTACAACAACAGGTGGGTTCAAAACAGTGAGTTAAATTGATCATAATTATTAAAATATATTCCTTTTTTCCTATATTTGAGATAAAAAAAGAATAAAACAGACAGTATTTGCTGGCTACGATGAAAAGAAAGGCTTTCGATTTTATCAAGAAAAACGTACAAATTGTCAAAAATATGCTCCGTGTGAGGATCGAACTCACGACCTTCAGATTTCTGAACCTGATTATGAGACTGACGCGCTGCCTACTGCGCTAACGAGGCATCTGCAAGGTCAACTCACAAACTTTGCCATCATCAGCGAAAGAATTCAAAATTAAATAGAATTAAATAGATTCCTGATGCAAAAGTCAAAATAGGACAACAACTAAAAGTCCTAGAATTACTTTAAAGCTAAACGTTATTAAAAGGGTCATGGGTTCAAGCCCCATATCGGGAGACTATGTTTTATTGAACTACAAGAAACAGTGCAACATAAAGTGTGCCAAGGTGCATAAATTTGTTGCCGCTTGAAAAGAGCACTATGGCGTTCTGTGTGGTACTCATGGTGTTAACCTCATCAAGTGTCCCTTTCTTGCTTACAATGGTGTTAACCTCATCAAGTGTCCCTTTCTTGCTTACAATTTTACTCGTGTTGCATTCTAATCTTAGTTATATCTTTTCACTGAAACTAAAGAGGCCGTGTGATTGCAAATGGAAAATAATTGACATCATCAACTTTTTTCAGCTTCTTTTTCAGTTCGTTGTGACATCTAAAGTATCGATAACAAAACGTTACGTTCACGCATGTAGTGAATGCTTTTAGATGGAGACCACAATAGATTTTAGTATCAAAAAGCCGACGGAGAGTTATCCACAGTTGTACCTCATTCTTTTATCCGTCTATCTTAGCTATCCCGGCCAAGTATCAAACATAGTTAAACATGACAAGAAACCACAACCGGTGGTCAGAAAAGAGTGAGCTCAATTTACGAAAGACAGACAGTATTAGCTGGCTACGATGAAAAGAAAGACTCTCGATTTTATCAAAACAGATGGACAAATTATCAAAAATATGCCCCGTGTGAGGATCGAACTCACGACCTTCAGATTTCTGAACCAGATTATGAGACTGACACGCTGCCTACTGCGCTAACGAGGCACCTCTTGTTTTGACATTCAATTGTGACATAGTGACCATGGTGATAAGTTGCACCTCGCACGTTGACTGGCTATCTGCAGAAGCGAGGTATTTAGCGGAAATTGCGACTACAAGTGTGGCGTTTTCTGTGATACTGCCGTGCAATGTTTTCTAGTAACAGTATGTTAAGCTTGAAATGTCTACCATCTTTGCTCTCAGCGAGACGATGGAGTGACATTCTTAGCTATATACGTTTCTTTTTGTAGGTATATTCGGAGTCATGGAAGAAATTTTAGGCAGTTCTTTAAAAACTATACCGGGAAAACCTGACCCCTTGAGAAGAAATTTTACTTATACCGAATAGCGCTACGTAACTGTAATCCTTATTCAGTCTACGGTATAAAATATTATAATTTATCGACAGTCAGACAGAGGCGTTCAAAAATATTACCCGCGTGTCAATAATTATGTTGCAAAATTACAAAAAAAAATGTAGTCGCCCGATATGGGACTTGAACCCATGACCCTCAGATTAAAAGTCTGAAGCTCTACCGACTGAGCTAACCGGGCGGCTCATACGCAATGCAAAGCATAACTCAGTGTTCTATGCTACTTATTCATTTCAGTTCTTTACAGGGCATGCATATAATAAAACTGAACACACAAAAATCCTACAGGTAATAACTTCTGGTCATAATGAAGCTAATAGCCAGTCATCGGGGCTATCTAATTCCATTATATTGTACTGTACTGATGCGAGAAAAACAAACTTATGCACCTAAGCACACTTTATATGTTGCATTGTTTCTTGTTCTTCAAAATAAAAAAAAAAACCAGTCTCCCAAAACCATTAAAGGGTTTGCAAATTGACCCTTTTTAAATTAACGATCTTGGTGATATTTTGAAGAAGTGCGTCTGTTGCGAAAATAATTTTAAGTGTTGCCATCTTTTATGCAAAACTTAGCCCTGGAAGAGGCATTTGAACCCGTCGTACGGCAAAACGAAAAGATTAAAAAGCGGAATTCGAACGTGCGTCGGGCAAAAAGAATCAACCTTTTAATCGATAGATTTTTTTCATTTTCTCACAAAACGTAGATAATCGTTAACAAAAGTGATCTGTTAAGAAAAAAGTAGGGGTCACCGACCATTTAAGCTAGCAAACTGCAAGTGAAGTTATCGCAACGGCTACTCACCCTATATCTGGTTGGAAAGTTTACTCAGCGCGCGCGCTCGATGCATGACGTGGCGTAGCGTTGCAACAGGAATAACGTGCGCAGTAAGGATGCGCATAAACAATTAGCGCGAACGTCCTTAATTGGCTGGCATTTAGTTGTGACATAGTGACAAGTTGCACCTCGCACGTTGATTGGTTGAAAGTGTGGTGTTTTCAGCGATACTGCCGCGCAGTGTTTGTTAGTGACATTTTGTTGAGCTCGAAATGTCTACAATCTTTGCTCTCAGCGAGACGATCGACTGACATTCTTAGCTATATACAGTTTGTTTTGTGGGCATTCTGAGTCATGGAAGAAATTTCAGGCAGCTTCTTTGAAAATTATACCGAGAAAACCTTGAAATGAACCGCTTGACAAGAAATTTTACTTAGGAAAGATGAACGTTTATTCGTTTGTCTCACGATCGAGTCGCTTTGATTTGTTGATCGCGACGTTTCGACTGCAATACTGCTAGTCTTCATCAGGCGATGAGGTCGATTGTTTACGTGTCGCTATTTGTAGCACGTTGGTTCGCTGCTATTGGTGCATTGCGATCCTCATTATTATTCCGACTGTTAGATGTTGTTCCCTCATAGGTCCGCTTTGTTGTTGATCGGCTGTTGTGCTTTTTGATCGTAGGTATCCAAGCTTCAGGAATTTCAATTCCACTATCTCTGTTGATGTTGTTTGAATTAAGTCTTATATGGATAGCCTCCTTGACCCTACATGTGTACCAGTGAGGGTCACGATCAATAAACTTGATTTCGTTCCAAATGGGAAGATGCCCCGTTTCATTAGCGCGTTCTCAAACTGCGGAGTTTTGCGTACGAGCAAACCGTATATCTCTGTCGTGTTCTTTAATCCTTTCTTGCATCGCTCTCCCTGTTTACCCAATATATACTTTGCCGCACTCACATGGAATCTTTTAGACGACACCGTCTTGTTTTGTTGGTTAACGGTCGTCTTTTGGTCGCACTAAGTGAGACCTAATGGTTGTGTCCGATTTGAAGACGGTGCGTACGCCTTGTTGTTGTAGGCAGCGGCGGAGAACCTCTGAAACACCTTTAACGTAGGGTAGCACCGCAGTAGATTTAAATTCCAGCGTGGGTTCTTTGTTGGCTGTTGGTCTTGTCTTTGTGAGTTCCTTTATGAAGAAAGATATCCGTTTGAAACAAGTACCGATGATAAATGTTTCTTTTCTTCAGAGATAACTGATGGTTTTGTCGTGAGGTGTTTATCTCACTGACTGAGGATGGTGTGAATCATAGGCTAGGTACTGGTCAGTGTGGGTAAGCTTTCTGTAAACACTGGTGGTCAGAAGACCGTTTGAATCCCTTGAAACTGACGTATCGAGAAAGGGAATAGTGTTATCTTTCTCAATTTCCATGGTAAAACGAATAGTAGGCTGTTGACTGTTTAGATGTTGGAAAAAGCCGTCTACAGTCTACGGTATAAAAAAATAAAATTTATCGACAGTCAGACAGACGCGTTGAAACATATAACCGGCGTGTTGCATTATTTCTTGTTTTAAAAACAGTGGTCGCCCGATATGGGAATTGAACCCATGACCCTCAGATTAAAAGTCTGATGCTCTACCGACTGAGCTAACCGGGCGACTCATACACTATACATGTATAACTCAGTGTTCTACGCTTCTGATTAATTTCGGTTCATTATAGCACATTTTTAAAAATATTAGCGCACATTTTACAACACCACAGTCAGACATCGGGCCCTAGTGGTTCCATTACAATTTACTGTATTGATGTCTGATATATCAGGTCTATCAGATATGGGCAATGATAAAATCACCTGAAGACATAAATTTCCTCAAAATTCATGAGGAAAAGAGAGTAAATCAGAAACCACAATCTCACAGGCTTTTTAGCTTCAATAAAGACCGATAACGCAATTTTAACTTTGTATTTTTTGGAGGACAGCACTTAAAACCAAATATTTTCGTGACGGGTGCTTCCTCTAGGAAATTTTAACCAACATTTTTTCTATTCCTGTGACGGTTGTTTTGCGTTTTTCAATTGAAATTTTTTACGCTCAATGGATTATGAATTTTTCTCAAAAGTCCTGCATTTGATATACCAGGAATCAATCTGAGAGTGCAATGTAATGGGCCCAGAAGAACCCGACGACCGACCGACCGACGAGACCTGCTACAGCAACACGTGAGTTCAAAAAAGTGAGCCAAATTTAACATATTAAAATATATTCCCGTTTCCTATATTTGAGTTAAAAAACTAATACAGACAGTATTTGCTGGCTACTGACGATGAAAAGAAAGGCTCTTGATTTTATCAAAAGAGCCGGACAAATCATCAAAAATATGCCCCGTGTGAGGATCGAACTCACGACCTTCAGATTTCTGAACCTGATTATGAGACTGACGCGCTGCCTACTGCGCTAACGAGGCATCTGAGAAGTGAATGTCGAAACCTAGCCATCATTACCGACAGTGGTGGCAAATTAGGCTTACATGGAAGAAATTTCAGACAACCACTTCTCTACAAATTGTACGGGAGAAGTCGAGTCATCCTGAACTCCGCTTTAATAGTCTCGCACGTTTGGAAATAGTATTTTTGATGTCAAACTAAGGACAATAGGTGAAATACACTCATCAAATCAGCGTTTTATTTTCTCGAAAAATCCTGTATCTGATATATCAGACAGCTGTACAGTACAATGTAATGGAATCGGATAGGCCCGAGGCTGTAAGCTTCATTATGACCAGAAGTCATCACCTGTTGGACTTCTGTGCGTTAATATTATTATATGCATGCCCCATATAGAACTGAAATTAATCAATAGCATAGCACACTGAGTTATGAAGGTGATATGTGATCTTCGCAGTGAATTTCCAATTTAAGCAATTGGAATAAAGAAGCCTGAAAAAAAAATCAGGGCTTCAACGGGATTCGAACCCGTGACCTCCGCGATACCGGTGCGATGCTCTACCAACTGAGCTATGAAGCCACACATTGGGAGCGAGGTCAATTGTGAGTTCATATTTTCCCGTGAAAGGAGTGAAATGACGTAATGTATATGAAATGATTCATATGTGAACTGCGGATATATATGAAGGTGATATGTGAAGATCACATATCTGCGAAGATCACATATCACCTTCATATATATCCGCAGTTCACATATGAATCATTTCATATACATTACGTCACACTGAGTTATGTTTTGCATTGCCTGTGAGCCGCCCGGTTAGCTCAGTCGGTAGAGCATCAGACTTTTAATCTGAGGGTCATGGGTTCAAGTCCCATATTGGGCGACTATGTTTTTTTTTTTTATTTTGAAGAACAAGAAATAATGCAACATATAAAGTGTGCTTAGGTGCATAAGTTTGTTTTTCTCGCAACAGTACAGTACAATATAATGGAATTAGATAGCCCCGATGACTGGCTATTAGCTTCATTATGACCAGAAGTCATTACCTGTAGGATTTTTGTGTGCTTTTTGACCAGAAGTCATCACCTGTTGGACTTCTGTGCGTTAATATTATTATACGCATGCCCCGTAAAGAACTGAAATTAATCAATAGCATAGAACACTGAGTTATGTTTTGCATTGCATACGAGCCTCCCGGTTAGCTCAGTCGTTAGAGCATCAGACTTTTAATCTGAGGGTCATGGGTTCAAGTCCCATATCGGGCGACTTTTTTTGTTTTAATTTTGAACAACAAGAAACAATGCAACATATAAAGTGTGCTTATGTTCATAAGTTTGTTTGTTGAAACTTGAAAAGAAAGAGCACTATAGTCTCTGTAACTTTGGGTGTTTAATTACCTACTAGAAGATGGTTTTCCATCACGGTAATAAAGTTTTTATCTTATCTTATCTTATCATGTTCTATAAGAAAATAATGCACGCTTGAGGTCTAGAAAAGCTGCTAGTGGATGCCCGAACCGTTAGGCGAGGCCATTCAGCTGCTTTTCTAGACCTCAAAAGTGCATTATTTTCTTATAGGACATAGGAAAACCATCTTCCAGTGGTTTAGAATATAGCATAGAAATGCAAATAATTAAAAAAAGAAACACTTTTGCGCGCGTGCTGATCTGAATGAACAAACACTACGCCAAGAAACCTGACGACAGCAATCAAATCCATTTTAATGCTGTTTTGCTGTCGAAAGTGAATTTCTATATCGCTGTACTTACCTTGAAAAACCTTTGCAGCCCGTTTTGTGTTTGCTTTGCGCTCTTAGAGTACGATTCCGTAACAATTTTGTTTAAATCAGTGTCTTGCAAGTTTGCAAAGCGGCCGCCTTCCTGGCACTCACTGCTCAACAACTCGTCCACGTCTTCATCTTCCCAGTCACCGAAACGTAATTCAGGTGAACTGTTTTTAGCGGCCGTAATTAAGGAAATAAAATGACAACTTTAAAAGATTGTTGCCCCCATGTTTTTGAATTCGTAACGCAGCAATAGTTGCATCCGGGGTACCGGGCTTCTATAGTTTTTAGCTATGTTCTATAAAAAAAATAATGCCCGCTAGAATTCCATTGCGTGTATACAGCGGCTATATTCTAACTCATTATATTTAAGCTCTAACCACCACCGAGGCGTGCATATTTCTATGTTACAGTTAGAAAGAGAGTTATCCTTCGCAGTACCTAATTCCTTTATCCGTCTGTTGAGCTTATCTTGGCCAAGTATTAAACAAAACCTAATAAGAAACGACATACGAGAGGGCAACAGATGTGAATGGCTAGCTATGCCCCTAGTAACTGCTTCACTAGAAGAGCAGAAGTTACAATCTTACGAGAGCTGCTACAGCAACAGGTGGATTCAAAAAGTGAGCTAAATTTATCATATTAAAATATATTCCTCTTTTCCTATATTTGAGATATATAAAGAATAAAACAGACAGTATTTGCTGGCTACGATGAAAAGAAAGGTTTTCGATTTTATCAAAAAAAACTACAAATTATCAAAAAAATGCCCCGTGTGAGGATTGAACTCACGACCTTCAGATTTCTGAACCAGATTATGAGACTGACGCGCTGCCTACTGCGCTAACGAGGCATCTGTGAGAAGGCAAACCTTAACCATCATTAGCGTAGGAATTTCAAACAGCCCATTCACAAGTTGTTTCCGTTATTGACAGAAGAAAAAAGACCTTTTGACTCAAGAAGACCTTGTACGAGAGAGATGCAAGGAGCATTTTCGAAAGGTCTTAAACAGGCCTTTGCCTGCAAATGTGGCCATTCCAGAAGGCGGTCTTTTGGTCGAGGGTGAAGAGTGTTTGGCCATTGATACTGTACTGGGCCCTTCACTGTTGAAGAACTTCGGGCTACAATAAACCACTTAAAGAATGGAAAATCACCAGGAGTTGATGGCATTGCTGATATTTTGAAAGTGGATTCTGAACCTTGCTGCAGTAAACCTTTGTAATTTGTTGGAACTTATTCAAAAAGATAAGAAAGAAGAAGACTATCCCTTGCTAGGCACGACTTTGTGAAACTGAAGCCAAATTGGAGTTTAACAACTTATCGATCACAGACCAAACTTAACATTTTTAGGAGTAATGTTCTAGCCGTTCTGTTATATGGTGCCGAAGCCTGGAGGATGACAAAGAAAGATGCTTGTAGGTTGAGCATCGATGGACAAGTCCCAGAGAAGATGCTTGAGAGCTGAGGAATGTTTAGAAGTTATTGGCCAATGAAGATTTCGAACCATGGGCTATACCAGAGAGATGATCAAGGTTAGGCGGTGGAAATGGTTAGGCCACGCCCTGAGAATGGAGAGCAATAACAACGCAAAAGTGTCCTTGATGTGGGTACCTGAAGGTAAAAGAAAACAGGAAGGCCCAGAATGAGTTGGCGTCGGACTGTGGAACACGAAAGGAGGAGGCTTGGTTTTGGCTCGTGCAAGGAGCTGGAAGTTGTGCTGAAGGATTGTGCAAGAAAGGAATTGACATGCGTCCTTATACACCACCTGGAGGTGCAAATTGTCAACCTCATAACGCTCTTACTAACTACCACCACCGAGGCGTCTTTTTAACTCGTGTTTCGTTCAATTAGCCGCCTATCGAACGTATCCTGCCCAAACATCAAACATAGTGAAAACTGTCAAGAAAGCACTACTGGTGGGCTCAAAAGAGTTTCCTCTATTTCAGATAAATAAATGGCTATTAGCGTCATTATAACTAGAAGTCATTACCTGTAGCACTTCCGTGCGTTAATATTATCACATGCATGCCTTATAAAGAACGGAAATTAGTAAGCAGAATAGAATACTGAGTTACACATGCTTAATAAGCAGCATAGAGCACTGAGTTATGCTCTGCACTGCGTATGAGCCGCCCGGTTAGCTCAGTCGTTAGAGCATCAGACTCTTAATGTGAGGGTCATGGGTTCAAGTTCCATATCGGGCGACTACGTTTTCTTTTTTATCTTGAAGAACAAGAAACAATGCAACATATTAAGTGTGCTTAGGTGCATAAGTTTGTCTTTCTCGCATCAGTACAGTACAATATAATGGAATTAGATAGCCCCGATGACTGGCTATTGGCTTCATTGTGACCAGAAGTCATTACCTGTTGACTTCAACAACGTCTCCGTAATTGACAAAGGCAGTTTCCGAATAAGAAAAACGCTAGAATCGTGGCATTCCATGGTGACTCCAAATGCTGACAACAATTCCTGCTCACTCCCTGGGCAATACATTTTTACTCGCATTCATAATTAATTTACATAGTCCATTAGTTTTTATTCTTACACATTTATATTCATATTTCGTCATTCATTTTTACCCGTTGAAGATTGTAGATCAAACAGTCGAAAGCTTGTTCTTTTAAATGTTTTTAGCCAGAGATCGTTTTTAAATTTGTAATAGTGAAAACTGTGGAGAAAGCGCTACTGGTGGGATGGTGGGCTCAAAAGAGTTTCCTCTATTTGAGATAAATCAGTAATTAGAAAGCCCCGATGACTACTTGCTATTAGCTTCATTATGACTAGAAGTCATTACCTGTAGCACTTCTGTGCGTTAATATTATCACATGTATGCCCTGTAAAGAACGGAAATTAATAAGCAGCATAGAACACTGAGTTACACATGCAGTGCGCATGAGCCGCCCGGTTGGCTCAGTCGGTAGAGTATCAGACTTTTAATCTGAGGGTCATGGGTTCAAGTCCCATATCGGGCTACTTTGTTTTTGTTTTAATTTTGAACAACAAAGTTTGTATGTTGAAACTTGAAAAAAGCTCTACAGTCTCTGTTACTTTGGGTGTTAACCTCATAAAGGTTTAACTACACTGACCACCGAGACGTGGCCCTTTCCTGGCCAAGTATAAAACATGGCGTAACCTAATAAGTAACGACATACGAGAGGGCAACAACTGGCTTTCGAGAGCTGCCACACTACAGCAACGTTAACTGGTTGGTTCAAAAAGTGGGCTAAATTTATCATATTAAAATATATGCCTTTTCTCAGATATTTGAGATATATAAAGAATAAGACAGATAGTATTTTCTGGCTACGATGAAAAGAAAGGCTTTCTGTTTTACCCAAAAAGGAACAAATTATCAAAAATATGCCCCGTGTGAGGATCGAACTCACGACCTTCAGATTTCTGAACCAGATTATGAGACTGACGCGCTGCCTACTGCGCTAACGAGGCAACTACTGTCTTGACCTTAAATTGTGACATAGTGACAGGTTGTACCTCGCACGTTGATTGGCTATCGGCAAAAGCGAGGTATTTAGCGGAAAGTTCGACTACAAAGTGCGACGTTTTCTGCAATACTCAGTGCCATTATGTTGCAATGTCTACCATCTTTGCTCTCAGCGAGACGATCGACTGTCATGTTTAGCTATATACAGTTTGTTTTTGTGGGCATTCTGAGTCATGGAAGCAATTTCAGGCAGCTTGTTTGAAAATAATACGGAGAAAACCTTGAAGTGAACCCCTTGACAAGACATTTTACTTAAATAGCGCTACGTACAATAAGACAAACTAAATTTTGCATAATTTTTTAAAAGTGAGACCGTGGGGCGAGTCAAAAAACAAAATGACAAAAAAAGGGACTAAAATATGCCCCGTGTGAGGATCGAACTCACGACCTTCAGATTTCTGAGCCAGATTGATAGACTGACGCGCTACCTACTACGCTAACGAGGCACCTGAACGGTGACATTAGAAACTTAGCCATCACGAGAGAAGAAATTTCAGCCAACCACTTCTCCGCAAATTGTACGGAAGAAGTTGAGTCATTCTGAACTCTGCTTTAATAGTCTCGCACGTTGTGAAATAGTATTTTTGATGTCAAACTAAAGACATAATAGGTGAAATGCACTCAGCAAATCAGCGTTTTATTTTCTCCAAAAATCCTGTATCTGATATATCAGACAGCAGTACAGTACAATGTAATGGAATCGCATAGGCCCGAGGCTGTAAGCTTCATTATGACCATTCTCGTCCCCATAGCCCTTTTCGCTTCTCTTAGCCGGCGGGGCCTTGGCACGAGAAACGAAGGGCTCTGGGTACACAGGATTTCCAGTCCTAGATTCTAGGACTTCCGGTCTTCATGCATGTAGTCGTGATGCTTCTAAAGACTGTGTGGGACAGTCATGACGATTTTAACTTCCGCTCAAGATTTCTTTGCTTCAAACAGCCAATCAAAAAAATTCGAATTAATTCAAAAATCCTATGTCCCCAGAGCCCTTCGTTTCTCGTGCCAAGGCCTCAGCCGGTAACAAGAAGCGAAAAGGGCTATGGGGACGAGAATGCATTATGACCAGAAGTCATCACCTGTAGGACTTCTGTGCATTAATATTATTACATGCATGCCCCATATAGAACTGAAATTAATCAGAAGAATACAACACTGAGTTATGCAATGCAGGGCCTATGAGCCGCCCGGTTAGGTCAGTCGGTAGAGCATCAGACTTTTAATCTGAGGGTCATGGGTACAAGTCCGAGTTCGATCAAACAACAAGAAACAATGCAACATATAAAGTGTGCCTTGGTGCAAAAGTTTCGTTGTTTGATCGAACTCGCGACCTACAGATTTCTGAACCAGATCAAAAGCGGATTCTGAACCTTGCTGCAGTAAACATTTGCAATTTGTTTAAACTTATTCGAAAAGATAAGAAAGAAGAAGACCATCCCTTGCTACAACCAGTTTCAAAAAGGGTTGAGACATACTTGATCAAGAACGCCATTTGCGATATTTTCATATTGTTGCCTTGCATCGCCCCCTTTCCCCATGATCAATGTTGTCCGAATTTCAGGATTATATTTAAACCTTTAAGCAGTAACTTTGAAATGGGGAGGGGGGTTCAGAATAAGATGTACTTGTTTATTTTTTGATCGAGGGCATGTTTTATAAAAACGAATACAATTTTAGGGTGAGTGTCTCATCAATTTTGAAACTGGTTGTAGGCACGCTTTTGTGAAACTGAAGCCAGATTGGAGTTAAACAACTTATCGATCAAAGACCAAACTTTACATCTTCAGGATTAATATTCTAGCCATTCTTTTATGTGGTGCCGAAGCCTGGAGGATGAAAAAGATGCTTGTAGGTTGGGCAAGTCCCAGAGAAGATGCTTGAGAGTTGGGAATGTTCAGAAGTTATTGGCCAATGAAGATTTCGAACCATGAGCTATACAGTAAAGCTGAGATGTTACCTGTATCAGAGATGATCAAGGTTAGGCGCTGGTAGTGGTTAGGCCACGTCTTGAGAATAGAACGCAATGACAACGCAAAAATGTCCTTGACGTGGGCAGCTGAGAATAAAATAAAAAGGGAAGGCCCACAATGATTTGCCGTCAGAATGTGGAGGACGAAAGGAGGAGGCTTGGTTTTGGCTCGTGGAAGGAGCTGGAAGTTGCGGTGAAGGATTGTGCAAGAAAGGAATTGACATGCGGCCTTATGCACCACCTGGAGGTGCAGGACGGATGATGATGATGATGATGATGATGATGATGATGATGATGATGATGATTCACAAGTTGTTAACCTGATAAAGCTCTTACTAACTACCACTGAGGCGTCTTTTTAACTCGTGTTGCGTTGTGACCTTAAATTAGCCGCCTATCGAACGTTTCCTGGCCATAAATCAAAGAGAAAACTTTCAAGAAAGGGCTACTGATGGGCTCAAAAGGGCTTCCTCTATTTGAGATAAATCAGTACGAAAGACAGGCTGTATTCGCTTGACAAATTATCAAAAATATGCCCCGTGTGAGGATCGAACTCACGACCTTCAGATTTCTGAGCCAGATTATGAGACTGACGCGCTGCCTACTGCGCTAACGAGGCACATGCCTGTTTGATTAAGAAATAAGCCATCATGTAATGGCATCGGCGGCAAGTTAGTCGTACATGGATGAAATCTAAAAAAACATTTACAAATTGTATGGAGAAAATCGAGTCATACTAAACTCTTTTTTTTTGTCGCGCACACGTGTCGATTAAATAGAATTCTTGATATCAAAGACAAAATAGGATCACATCTGTTACGTAAACCTATACGATTAATGCAAGGAAAATGTCTTTGCCAGATTTATGAATTCCTTGTCACAACCCCAGTCTCATGACCAAAACCTTTAAGTTTTATGAAATTTGCGCTTATATTATTATTATTAGCGCTACAAAGAACTGAAATTTATCAATAACTTAGGGCACTGAGTTGTATATTTATTGTGTAAGAGCCGCCCGGTTAGCTCAGTCGGTAGAACATCAGACTTTTAATCTGAGGGTCATGGGTTCAAGTCCCATATCGGGCGATGACCTTTTTTTTTGTCACTTTATATTTTAACTTGCCCCACGGTGTCACTTCTAGAAAATTCTTCCAAAATTTAGTTTGGCTGAAGCCCAGGCATGATCACAGTAAGAAGGAAAATAGGCCACCTTAGGCCATCTTACAGTTGTCTGCTTAGTAGCCTAGCTTTTGAATGGTAGCGAGGCTGGAGGTGACCTTGCAATCATACAAACCTCTCTACTTTTCTCATGTAAATGCAAACCATTAGCATCAGAACAACTTGATTAACAAAACAAAAGTAGTGAGGTCTGTATCAAAACAAGGTCACGTCCAGCCTCGCTACCATTCAAAGGCCTGGTTTCTGAGCAAACAACTTGAAAAAGGTCTATTTGGCTCTCTACTGGGTTCTACCCATTCTACATTTCGGTTTAGTCGAGAAGGCCAGACATGGTCGCGTTTTGTAAAAAATGGTCAACTAACCAACCTCGTCCCCAGGGCTTTTCCCGTCCACGAAGAAAGGAAAAGCCGTGGGAACGAGGTTGTCAACTAACGTCTTATTTACATAAGATGCTGTCAAAACTAGATCGTGTCGCTTGCGGCTTCATGTAAGCACACGCTTCAGCTTTCCTTTGGTTCATTGATCTGTGTCCGGCAAACTATTTGCTGCCCTTTCTGTTCACACGGATTTGGATTATTGCTTGTTTTGGCCATGTTTTCACAATAATTCCACTTTGGTCAAGCTTTAAATCGGTGCATATACCGCCATAAACAGCAGATATAGTCCTTTTGCAATCATCAGTTGTTGATAGGTACCCTTCAGAATATAAATTGAGCGAATTATGCATTTCTTGGCCAATATTGATCGCCATCAGTGTTACTGAGGCCGTGCCACGCTTTTAGTGCCCGACCACAGTTGGTACTTGAGCACCGGCAAAAAAGGGCGTTGCGTTCAGACACAGAAAACCAAAGTGCCCAAGTACCCTTACAAGGTCGAGACCTTTTACTCGGGCATGGTGCCCGTGGGTACTTGAAAAAATAGTATGTTCAAATTAGTGCCCAGCGAGAATCGTACTCGGGCACTGTGCCCAGGCGCCAAGTGTAAAAACCTCCTTAATCCGTTTCCATTTCCATTCGTTTCCAGTTTTACGGTTTTGTGAGAGTTAAACGTTTGTTCCAGGCGCATGCATTTTACATGTCATTACTAATACGCCGCATCGATCAATTCTCAAATCTAAATCTGATTGGAAGAGAAATGAGGTTGACTTAAGTCTTCTATTTTATCTGTTTTGATCTAACTTAAAAGAAATTACCGCAAAAACACGCACAATATGTGAGAAGGTAGATCTACCTTAATTATATATTATGTTTTGCCAAATCTGGGGATTGACTGTGATTCGGTTTCAAAATATTTTTATCGGTATCTTGGTCTCTGGCCCTGTTGTATATAGATAAGTTTTCTTATCTGCTAAAGAGTAAATATACAACAAACCCTAAAATAAATATTCATTGCTTTCACTAATGCACTATCATGTTTATTTATAAGTTGTCTTCTTAATGGATTAGACTGGAATAATAACTTCTAAAGAAAGATCAAATTTCAATTCTTATTGTTAATGGTCACGTTTTGCCCAACACCTCAAACATGAACCTTTTTTTATAGTTTTTTTACTTCATTTCTGAACGAATGAACGTTTTAGTTTAAAAAAACAAAAAATATTCCCTTAACGACAAAGCCATCTGCAATTATTTTGTTTGTGAGTGTGCGACATAGTCAATTTGCGTGGTAAAAAAGCCCGAAATTAAAGCTATTAGACAAAACTGTTGAATTTGCATATCCGATAGTTCTGTCTCTCAAAGCTAACAATAAGCAAGCTCTTCTTGCGTTTTCTACATTAAAACAAAACGAAAAACAAACAGCAGTGATAGAAAGGAAAAACTGTTTTCTTTACGAATGACTCACTTTGTAGGACAAAACAATAACCAAAGAATGGTTCGATATTTCGTAAAAAAAGAAACAAATTGAAATTTTCCACCTTTGTTTAATTATGTATAGATGTGTGGAAACTGTATTCATAATGAAATTGACCGCCGTATTTATAGAATCTTTGAATTCGTCGTTTGTATTTACATATAGATATTACTTGTTTTCATTTCAAGTTGTGTTAGTAGGCCGATAGGTATACATAACATATATTCACAATGATATAGTTGATAATAACACAAACAACTTTAAAAGGCGCGCACTGAACATCGATGGTAAATTTTACGAAATGCAGCCCTCTTTACTCTAGCGAATAACACACTCGCTTAGAATCGCTTGTTTAAAACTCGTAGGAACTGTCTTTGGTAATGAAAATTGTCACTGGAGTCGCAGACAGCTTTTTTTCTGAGCCTGTGACTCATGAGACCACGATTTGCAGTGTCTCCGAGCCCCACTTTGCGTGTGCGAGCTTCTCTGAGTGGACCGTTATTTTCCGTTACGGGATTCTCCGTGTTCGTTTCTGTCGAAAAGTCCGCTGTAAAACTCTCCACATAACTTCGAGTTGCCCCGCCATAAAAGAGCATGTTCTTAGCTCTTGGGGGTTCGAACTCTTTCTCGGTTTCGCTGTCCAACATGTGTCGCCCGGAAAAAGAGAAACTGCTACTCGTTCTCAATATGGTTTCCTCTTTGTTTAGCGCGTTTGTTATCCGTTCGGATCGGAATATTGGATTCTTTGTTGTCAATTCGCCACAGCTATCCTCGCCTCCTGAATAAGAATGCCGCTTCTGTTCTGTGTCCGACGCAAAATTGTAGCTGTAGTGTAAGATACGGTTCTCGTCTCCATCCACTTGAGTTTTCATTTTCAGTGCGTTGTACACGCTCTCGCCGAGTTTCGAAATTGTCAAATTTCTGTTAAGTCGCTTCATTGACAGTTCGACTTCTGTCTTTTAGTAGTTGAGACGCTCTTAATCCCGTAGCATCCACCCGACTGGCGACTCACTACTCACCCACACTTTGCCTTATACGTGCATTTGTTCGTCTTGTCTGCGTCATTCATGAACACAGGGCGCTGTTTATATTAATAACTCATTTCCGCGGTGCGAACTTTCACCTGCCATATTCGTTCCATTTTTATTGTTCATTTGTGTTGACGCCGCTAGTTCAGAATTCAGTGATTGCCGCGATAACGACTTGAATCATTGCTAGTTTAATACAATTTCAAGAGGTCTTTTTTCATTAATAACATAAAAGTATCGATAAACGCAGGCGATAACTATAAAAAGCACGTGCGCATGAGGAAGACCCGACTGAGAGCACGTGCGAGTGTCCAATATCGTCATCACAAGTGATGCAATTTGCTTGAGTTTACACAAGTGTTAACGTGATGCAAACCTGGAAAATTAATTTCTGTATAACCAACTGGCGACGCTGTTGAATAAATGGATAAGAAAAAAAAAGATTGTCTAGAAATCTTTTTCCATATCTTCAAAGTCCCCCGCAAGATTCAATGATTTCTGTATAAAAAGAATTGATAACCATTTCAGATCAAATTTACTGCTATATAAAACTTCAAAATTTGAACGCTAAACTTAAACGCTAAAATAATAAACGACCCTAAAATGATAGTTTATCAATCCACCTCCTTTTTACGTAACGCCGGCACTTCTAATTTTGTTTTTCTATTTTTGTCGCATTAAATTTTCCACATTTCAATCTTTATTTCTAGCTGATTCCGTACATTTAATGGATTTTATGCTTTTTAATTACCTAAGTTGAAAGCTCTTTTGCCTTGTCAATTTACCTAAAACATTTTCAATTTGCATGAGATCGACCCCTTGATTCCGATGACGCTACAAGAATCTCTGATAAATGAAAAAAATAAACAAACATCACATTGTTATTTAGACATTTTTCACGTCTTATACTAAACTCATTCAACGTTCTTTGTATTTTCATTGTGTGTTTTTCACACCTCTTGCTCCTCCGTGACTTGTTTCAGGATCTCTAATTTCCTAAAAACTTTAGCCGTGGGCGTTCTTCAGTTTTGGATTCATGTTCGTGTGCGTCACCCCACTCCCCATCCCCCACCCCTCCCCCGACCTCCCCCCCCCCCCCCCAAAAAAAAGGGGGCGGGCGTGATTAGATAAGAGCATGGGGTTCAATAATAATTCGAGGGAGCGCTGGCCAGTAACCAACAACAAATACGGCGGAGGACACTGACAAATCACGATACAATCTCGTTCCCAGAGTCCACAGGCTCCACGGTCAGCGGTTTAGTCGCCGGGTGAAACTCTGCGGAAATGGAATTTTTTTTCCCACGAATTCATGGGTTCCGGTTGTTGTGCGCATGCTTAGCTAGTAAAACGGAAGTGAAAATATCGGGAAAAACGGAAGGCTCAGTGGCGCAGACCAGAAGGATCGCGGCCTCTGGGGACGAGAATGGGGTCAGTATAAAAATCTGAGAACTCCACTCTCTCGATCGCGATATACGACTCGATATACAACTCGTAAAGTCAAGTGGATCAACGCTTTTATGGGTGATTTAAAGGCTCCTTTGAAGAAAAAACAGCTCAACGGGAAAACTGCGATAGATCGATAGTGCTGTTTGAAAGCAAAACATGCACGTCAGATTGTCTGGATTGTGTAAGCTCCTGGAGGACAAACGTAAACAAAGGGAGTCGTAATGCCAAGTTGTATACGAATGTATTTTTTTCTCTGGAAGAAATCTTTCGAGGAAGGCCAGTGGTCGAATCTACATTTACACACAGCATTGTAAACGACGGCCGTGAGAGCACGGAGCAACTGCACGTCGATCGAAAGCTCATTTCGAAAATCAAATTTTCATTGAAATGCAATCGAATAGGCAGGTAAGCAATTATGTGCCGTAGTTTCCACTACAGTGGGAGACTACAGTTGTAAGATTGGTTTCACCAAAAAAGCTGGAACTTTTGCGGTCCGTAGCAATAACAGATATGTAGCGGTTTGGTTGTCATCCCATAGAACTTCTTGCTCGTTTGTCATCGGTTTTACGAATGATGCAGGTTTCGCTCCCAACCGATTTCGCACCCACCGAGTTCGCCCCCACCGATTTCTAACGTAGTCACGCTTTTCTCATGCTTAAAGAACGAGAAATATTCTAGATAGTTTTACTCATATTTATTCATTTTCCCTCTGTTGTTGACGAAGTTCCTCCGGTACATTTTCGTCATGACTTAAAATCGAAAATCTCATCTGGCATTTGTAACTCATTAGACAAATGATGAATTTGTTTTATCTTTAAAGTGGTACTATGATCAAATTTTCACCCCTTGCAACTTTAGGTGTTTCAAAGAGTATTAAATGAAAGATTAAAAATGCCGTTTACCGTTTTCAAATATCTATTTTAGTTCCAGAGATATTTAAGCTTAAAAAAATCGTAAAATATGCAAATTAGGGAACTGATGATGTCATCTACTCAACCCAATTTTTTGTCAAGTACAAAAATTAAGTTATCTCGGTCATTTTTCTGCAGAGACCAATGAAACTTGGCAGACTAATAGTTCCTCAGGTGACACACCTACAGCTGTAATAAAATTTTGTTCCCATGGCAACTCACTCTTTTCCAGTCCCCATCAATTTTATTTTAATATTTCAGAATTTTTCAGTTCGAAAAAATTAAACCCAGGCAAGACGTCTGCCAAATCCATTGATATGCCTGCTAGATCTCGCATGTAAAGCATTATTTACAAATATTAACGAAGAATGCCAGAATTGGCCAGAAAGGTGTTAAGCATTTGGGGGATCTGGAACCTAGTATGTTGCCATGGTAACCAAGTTGTCAAGTACATATTGTGAAACACAACTAGCAGAGTGTTACTGCAAAGAATCAGAGCCTTTCAATACAAATTGGCTGAGATATCACTTTCTTAGTATTTAATCAGAATTTGGTTGAGTATATGACGTCACTACTTTGCTAATTTGCATATTTTAAAAACTTGAATATCTCTGGAACGAAAAGAGGTATTGAAAAACAGTAAACGGCATTTTGCTTCTCATGTAGAGTACTTGTTAATATTTTAAAACGGCTGCGAAAGAAAACATGCGAATTTCATCATAGTAGCACTTTAACCGAACTATTTGTAGATAAAAGTGACTGTTTAAAGCATGTATAAAATGCTGTCACTTATCAGAAAAATATGGCCTTGCAACATTTATGAATACAGTGTAATTGTACTTTATTTTTGCTGAAATTAAAGTTCGCCAAGGGTGTTTCTTTGAACTGATTTAGCTATTTGTAACATTCACTGAGTGCTACCATGTGAATATTGGTTGAATATGGTATTGGTTTTCTGTACATAGCCTACCCCCAACTGCATGCAGCCAGCACAGCCCAAGAAATACTGCTTGTGTGTCATAGATTGCTTGAATGGCTTGTTGTGTTACCCCATTTCTGTAGCATAAGTGACTAGGCATATCTCTTCTTCCCCTGTCCCCCCGGATGGAATATTAGTCCATTGCAGGAATACTGCCAAAAGTATATTTGTTGGAACCCATTTATATTTGAGAGTTAAGTGTCTTTCCCAGAACACAACGACCTGGCTGGGGCTTGAAACCTGGACCATTCAATCCAAAGTTTAGTGGTGGGGCCTTACATTAGCCCACTGTGCCCCCCATCTTGTTTGTTGTACTACAGGTTTTTTTGGCAAGTTACATAGATTTGATTTGATTCGGCAGATTCACCAAAACAAATATTTGTGAAATAAACATATCTTGCAAAGACCCCTGAAACTCCACAAGACTGTCAAGAGGTGTGGGCTGGAATAAACACCACCCAGTAACTTGTACAAAACACAAAATGATAAGCAGTCAGAATGAGTGGCAAAATGTCAACTTTATTCTCATGTTACAGTTGGTGGACATAGGTGTCTATTGGTTGTAATTTAGCCAACTGCAGGACCTGCAAAGATAAATTAAAATATATCTATGATCACAAAAGGCGCTTTATGGTGTGAGTCCTTGAAGCCATTAGAAAGAAATGATTGTGTAACAATTGCAATAGGGGATGATAGGACAGCACAACTCTTGGTTAAGTCTTCATTTGAGCCTAGTGGCCTATAAGTCCATCCAGGTTTCCACAGTCTTAAGCAGTTGGTGGTTTGGCTGGGGTGGTGGTAAAGGGGTAATTTTAGAATAAATTATTGTAGGAACCAAGAGAGAGAGAGAGTTATATCTTTTCCATCTGAGACCAAAAGGTAAACATTGTAAAAGTATATCAACAAGCAAAGTGCAGTTTTCTAAGCAAGGACTGGTGTTTGAACTTTATATCATGCCCTTTCAAGGTTCAGTGTGGTTCACAATTTTTTCACATACCATTACCAACTGTCTAAAGAAATTCTCATAAACAGTTGCATGCCCTGTTGCAAATATGGAAGTTTTCTATTTCCTTTATTACAATAAATACTCTACATAATCAATGTCCGATAATTTTCAATATAAAGAATATTCCTGCATAACAGCTGATAACAGCCGGCGTTGCACACAGATGCAGTCGCCGGGATGTATTTACACTTAGAAAAGCACCAGAATTTACCAAAAAATCGGAGTTGTATAAAAAAACACATCAGACAATTTCCAGCTCCTCGATTGAAGAAAATACTATTAAAAAACCGGGTGAAAAATGGGTGAATACCAAAATCTAAAGCTAGATTTTACCTACCTTGAAAACTAAACGGGAAATGGAATCATAAATCGCGGTTTAAGGCCAAGATACTGCAAAACACAAACGAAGGAACTCCAAAAATCTCGGCAAAATGGCCGCTAAAGCTTCATAAGCAACTTCCGGAAATACGTCTGAGTTCGAAGGCTATTGTATTGAAACAGCCAATCAAAAAAATTCGAATTAATTCGAATAATTCCATTTCCCCAGAGTTTCACCCGGCGACTAAACCGCTGACCGTGGAGCCTGTGGACTCTGGGAACGAGATTGATCACGATATTTTTCGCAACCTCGTTCCCAGGGCTTTTCCTTTCTTCGTTGGGGAATAGCCCTGGGAACGAGGTTGTATTTTTCAAAAACCGAGTTCAGTAATTGTTTTATCATTCGATCATCACTGAATTTATTTTGCACAATTACCTTCAATTCGGGAACTGTGAACTGCGCGCTACCTTGCTGAAATATTACAGAAGAAAAGTATAACTTCATCTTCGATGATACGTGCTGGTGTTCATCAAATCCAGTTCCCTTCAGATATTGCCAAAAAGGAAGAGAAAATGCATGGAATGATAACATAGTTTTTTCGCGCGAAAATTACTGCTATTTTACAATAATAGATAAAACTTCTTCAGTCGTCACTCAGGTGCTATTCTCTCTGGGAGTCCTCATGCACAAACGCTCCTAATTGCGTTGAGATCCCACTTTCTCATTCCCGCACTTCTGTATATCCTCAAGGGAATCTGCTATGCATATTTTTTACGCGAGTTAAGTATAAATAGTCCTGCTTTATCCTGTTTATTCCTCTCTTCGTTAAAACGGACGCCAGACATCACATTGTCGCTTGGTTTACCCTGCCGCCATCGCTGCGCCCTTTCTCGCTCTTTTGTTTTTCGTCTTTCCTTATGGCTCAAGTTCCCGTTAATGCCGAAAGTAGCATGATTCCTGGTTTTGGAGCTCTTTTGGCGGTTGTGCGGACAGAAGACGAACCGGCCGCTCAAATTGCTTAGGAGACAGCTTTTTCTCGCTGTGGCTGCAGCTCCGCCGGGCAGGTGAATTATTTCTTTATTGTGCTTATCAGTTCCCGGTGTATTTTCCGTAGTTTCGCTTTCTAATCATTCGCTTTGTATTTCGCTGGGCATTACTCGGTTTTCCGGCTCCTTGTGAATTGTACTTGGTTTTCGTGCCCACGTGGTCACGATTTTTCATATCCCTTCGCGTCTGTTTTTTAAGGTGTGGTAATTTAGTTTCGCGTCTGTGTGACGTCTGTGTGCCAGTCGTAAGCTAACCGCTGATATGCCTTCGAAGGGGTTGTCTAATACCCTTAATTGCTCTGTCCCTGGACGGGGTATTTCGAGGTTGCTTCGCGGTTGGCTTTTTCCCTTTTAGAACTGTCATTTCAGCAGAGGCCATTATTTTAATCGTATTTTCATTGTAGGCGCTATGGTTGGTAGCCTGCTCGTTGTTATGTTTCTTCAGAATGAAGTATCGCTTTATACTACCCTATAGTGCTATTGGAAAGGGGAAAAGTCACGCGTCGCAGGCCTCATTCCACCACTTCCATGGTTTGTAAGGGAGACGCTTGTGGTTTATATGATTGTAATCAGTTTTCTCCCAGTCTTGCCTTTATTTTTTGCTCACCTTTTTGTCGTTATACTATCATTATACTAGAATTGATTAGAACTGTGAGCAAAAATCTTTTTTTGAGTTTTGGGGAGAGTTGCGTATTTCTGCATGCGTTTGATAATTTTGGGTTATTGGTTTGCCATTTGGCTTCCGGGAAGTGGCCGCCGTAGGGCTCGCCTCTTCCCATATCTTATCTCAACTTGGGGCGTTTGGGAGTGGGGGCTCCCGGTGAGAATTTATTACTATCAAACGGACATTCGCACAGCATGACGTAATGGTTCGTGTGCTCGTAAGCGCGTGCACGCTATGTACACAAAACGACAGCAAATGATGTAGAAAATATTGCTTTTTGGGGGAACGTTTGTTTCCGTAAAAGAGAGTTATATTTTATTAACTGCTCCCTGGTGGAATTCCATTGAGGAACAATGGAATTACAATAAAAATTCCTAGTTGTTGTATGAACTGAGCGTGCGGCTTGCTGTTTTCCGTTTGAAACCGTGGAATGCAGTTTCTAAACGATTTTGATCTTAGTCAATGGAAGCCTAATCATCTAAAACTAACTTTAGAGAATGATGCAGATAAAACAAGGGTAATTTTCACTACCATTGCCAACATTCAGCAATTAAATCTCATCCCCTCCCCTACAAGGTTTTTGTCGCACTCAATGTCACGAGCTGATCAATGACGTCACAATGCATAAGTGACAATTATCGAATCAAATGTTATCAGTGTAAGAGATGCTGTGCGGAAGGAAGGCAAAATGAATTTTCCCCCGCTTACCCTACCGGCATCCCCTCCCAAACGGGTTGTAAAGAATTCCGATAATTACACGAAGTAAGTTCGCGTTTCAGACGTCCAACCATAAGCTTTTAAACAGTGTTTGTCAGTTTATCTGCCATTTTTCCATTACACGGTTTTGCGTTGTAATCGAGAGACTTTTTCTTCAATTCCAGGGTTCACGACCATTCAGAATCGTTAATCACCTCCAGCACTTTTGACAACTTCAAAGGTTTCTTGAACTGGGGCTTCATTCTGCTGGTAAGTCGCAAGACAAGTTAGAATAAAAAAATCCGTTGAACGCGGTGTCGGATTTATTAAGGCATTTTAATGCGGTCAATCACGGGCTAAGCGCGGTTTCATGAGGTCCTCGGCTCAGGTAGGTCGCGAAAATAAGTGAGAATTGATAAGTAATTTAAAATAACACAAGAATGTTTTGTCTGTAAGGTTGACGCGAAAATGCGACTATTTTTTCCGGCGCAGTTCTACGAAAATACTGCTACCATAAATACTCGCTACTGATTGTTGTTAAGTATAGCTGAACAACTCAGTTTAACATTTTAGCCGGTTTTGGAAATGGCCGAAATACACTCTTTCTTTCTTATAAGAACCTTTTTTATAAGAACGTTGAGGCTGAGATTTGCCCAAATTTTAAGAACATGCTAAGAACATACCCAAGGCTGAGAGTCGGAGAACATCTTTATTTTGCCCATTTGTTTTAATATTTTGTAAAATGAGCAGTATAAATAAATGCAAAACTGTGGTCTCAGTAACAGTAGTTAACTGAATGGTTAAAAGGAATTTGTCCACGGCACCAGATCACAGGGAGCAGGCCGCGCAAGCATGTCAAGAGCAACTTGATACACCGCATTTGGCAAACAAAGCTGTTCGATAGGTTTTCTGGTTTCGTCTGCATTGATTTAATGAAATACTACAACATGTAACTTAAGAACGTCTTAAGAACACTTTCAGCCTCAAATTGTGAAAAAATAAGAACGTTCAGCCTCTGTGCCAAAATTAGACGTTCTTATATAAAAAAAAGAGTGTATCCAGAAAGAGAGCTAATCTTCTTGTGCCGCCATTTGTAATAAAATTTGGTGAATCTGACTTAAAGCTCTCGTATAAAAACTTCTGGAAGATAAGTGTCATAAGACCTTTCGATGACCCTTTGATAGGTGGGAAAGAGACTGTTTAATATGGGCTATAACTGTAACAGCTCCTGTTAATTGAAAACGGAATATTATTATCGAAGAGCGAAGCTTGAAGGGACCAGGAATAAAAAAACCAAGAGAAAATGATATAGCTCCATGAAACAAACGAATAAATAAATAAATAAATAAATAAATAAATAATAAATAAATAAACAAATAAGGAAACAAGCGAAACGGGTAGTTTCTAGAAAAAACTGTTATCGCATCCATGGAATGCTAGTCCATTACAGTCTGATTCCCCTGTATCTTATTTTCTACTGTGCTTCAAACAAGAAAGGGCTGTTTTCAATTGTAAAACAGATTACGATGAGTTGACCAAACACAAGAAGCAGCTATTTCAAAATTCCAGATCGCGGAAAGATAAGAATGACAAGGAACTTCCTTATTTGTAATTCCGTGCCAGCAAGCACGAACACGAATTCACCACCACTCAGCTCCAGTAAGTCACTACCTCTCTGGAACCTCTGTTTTCATTCGCCCGTTGTAAACACTACCTCTATTGTTATTCAGGGCTAGGGGCTTTGTTATGACGTGTTATCTATTGTTTTAAGAACCAATGAAGTATCTCGTTCCGAGAGGTAGTGGGCGACCCCTCGGCTCATTTGTACACCTGGAGGGAGGTACTGGGAGAGTAAAGTGTCTTGCCCAAGAACACAACTTAGTAACCCAGAAAAGGGTGACCTGTATTTAATAGTAATAGGTAGTTCAGAAGTTGCCACCTTCTTTTTCAAGTGGCTGTACTTGTCTAGAAACAAGCCCTCACTTCGAAAAACATCTTATTACGTTTAACGTAATATTCAAGCATTAAATAAGAAAAGCTGACCTGTTCGTTCATATTTCGGTTTTATTACAAACGCGTCTTCAAAATGGGACGACAAAGTCACACTATGCTACTAGCTTTCTATATAAATGTCAGCAAATAATACAATTAGTCGCTTCAATTTTGATCCAAGAGAGTGAGTAATAAATAACGATTCCAAGAAACATAATTATTTGTCGTTCGAGTTCTTTGACTGAATCGAAATCAAGACAAGGTTTTTTTGTAACACCACTGTTGGATGTGATGATCATCATGAAGTCTACCCATATACTTACTTATAATTTTGTCAATCGATCGTTGGAATATGGAAGAATTGGAATCGGTGTCGTAATTTGTGCTGTCCTTTGCAGCCTGGCCTGGTCAAGTAAGCCACACCTTTTGCGACTCAACGTGCCGTGCCGTGCCGTGCCGTGCCGTGGTTTTGAGAGGTCAAAATTATATCTTTATGACTTCACAGTGCCGTAGCAAGGGTAAAATAACCGGGGGGGAACACGCGAGCGCCGGAGGCGCGAGCCGCTAGGGGGGTCTGGGGGCAATCCCCTGCAGAAATTTTGGAAACCTAGAGGCTTGGAAATGCTATTTACAGCGTTCTCCAAGTGCTATTTGTGATTTACGCATATCGCGAATTATTTACTTCCTACACTGTCTCGACAAACCAGTGCACATTGAAGAGAGTATAACACTTGCAGCGTCCATTACAAAATAGAACACCGACTGTCTCTGTATCTTGAAACCAGCAAATGTTTCACCTTTCAAAGTCGTCACAGTAAGTTCGTAGTTATTAAACTGTCTGAGTTGCCTTAGAGGCAAACGCAGACTTCATCGACAGGTCGTTATTTGAAAACTTCCCAAACAGGTGCTTCCGCCGCTGGTTGACATTTCAGACATTTTTTCACATTGTTGTCACGATTTCTGGTTTATTTTAGTTTTTGGCTGTTTAATGTTGTTGTGCATCACTCTACATACGTTAAAAAATGAAAAGAAGTACAAATGTTATTGTTTCAAACCTCTCGGGAGATAATATTTTATTTTCAACATTTTATACAGGTCTGTTTTTACCTTTTGGGAAAACACTGGGGGGGGGGGGGGGGGCACGGGGCCCCTTGCTACGACACTGCTTCAGGTTTCTCAGTGCGAGTAAAGAGCTATGTAGTATGTGGTCACGTGCAAGAAAATATTCTGGTCGCGCGAAAATTGGGGCCAGAGCAGAAAAGGAATTTTCGCGCGACCAGAATCTTCACTCGCACGCGACCACATAGCTCTTCGCTCGCGCGGGAATGCTTGCTACGCAGGCAACGTTTCTAAAGGTTATTATTTTTGACCAACATTTAACTTATATTCACTCCCGATGGAAGAAAATAGTTAATAAGATCAAGACGCAAAAAGGAAAGATTACTGCGTACCTAGGTGTGTTTATATTTCCTTCTATATAATTAATGCATTGATCTTTATATTCCGTGTTAATGGGAAGGTGCTAGCAACCAAATATTGTTGTGTTTCTCATTCGTAGTTAGCTGGCTTGTAAGGTCTTAGAGCGTTTTCTATCCTTCAGCTAGTAAAAAAAATGCGAACTTGCTTGAATTCGGCTTTCGAAATTGAATTTCGGCTTTTTGCCATGTTTGCTGCGCTCGGTCCATACTGCCACGACCTCGGGCCAATATTACCCAGTACGGCCCTCGCGCTGGGTTAGTAAGAGGTTATTATTTATAGAAATAAATATCCTTTTAGAGAATAGTGTATTAGGCTCGTTTCAGACACCGTACTTCACATGGGCCGAATCGAATTAGCTAAATTAAGTTCAAGTGAAGTACGGCGTCTGAATCAATTCGGAGCCGGCTGATTGAATTCAATATCTTGCATTAATATTCAACAAATTCGCGCAATGCCCATGTATGGTCAGAAAGTAGTTGTTATCTGGCCGTCATCAGTACATAACAGATTCCTTCGATATACGCAGGTTGCCAAGATTCGTCCGAAATTTTGCAAAGCGCTGCACAACCACAGTTTCTCTCCCTACGAAAAGCGTTTTGTTGGCATTTTTTAGTAATAAAACAATTGTCCTACACGAATCGTCTGGTTTTAGCCAACTCGGCCTACGACCACGTCAGCTAATTATCAAAGTATAACAAGAAATGACAAAAAAGTACCAGAAATAATTTAGTCAGTTTTATACTGTCGACTTTTCCTAAAGCTCAAGAAATTCTAAGATGTCATCGGCAGTTTGTTGTTGTCCAGCCAAGAACAACGTTTGAAGGATTTTAGTCTTGATAGATCACGATAAAGATTATTTAAACTTGAGAGGATAACGCAGGTAAAAAAAAGAGTAAAAACGACCGAGTTTCATACGCACTTCCATCTTTCAGCATCTTATTTATTGCGAATTAATTAATTAGTATTCCCTCCCATGAGAAGATTGGAAGTCTCACTTTTTCCTCCAATGTCGTTGAAAAGCACAAGATTTGTCACAGCAACAATTTAAACACTATGCTACCCCACACACCTGACAGATTTTTTTTATCGCACCCATATGTCGCTGCCATGGTCTTTCTCCTCTAAGACAAGGGAGGAAAAGGAGAGAGAGCCTGGTAGCGAGGTTGGCCGGTTGGCCACGCACGAGCTTGTTATCGACGTCACAATGCTTAACCGGCAACATTGTCGAATCAGTCAAATGCGATGAGCGGTCACGTGTGTTTTGCAGACGGAATTTTAAGCATCTACATGGTGACATTTCCGCCTTTGACAGTGACACCCCCGCCCAAACGGGTGAGGAAACCCTCCGACAAAAAGTAAGTTTGCGTTTTGGTCCAAAAACAATCTTTTTTTTTCTTTCCGTCTTGAGTTTATTCGTCAGCCTCGCGTTTATCGTCCGGCCATTCTTTTCTCAAATTTCAGGGTGCACAGCCTCTCCGAGTCGTTGATCACTGAGAATGGTTTCGAAAAGTTTAAAGGATTGATTAATCTGGCATTCGTGCTTTTGGTAAGTTAAAGAGGTCATGTAATTTAAAATGAAAAAAGAAAGATTCCCGCGGAATTTCTACAAGCGCATCCCGGTGGTTAATACATTTTGCGGGTGGAGGTTTTGCGCTCTGTTAGAAAACTTGCTGAGGAATTCCTGCAAAGTATTTCTGTTTTTGCGACAATAATTGCGCTATTAGGCAAAGGCTCGCATCTAATTGGTTGAAAAAGAAAGAGCAATCGATCCCGTTTTCCCTTTTTCGCGCCAAATAAAACCGCGACCGCTGTATCCACTCATTCCCAGTCTATTTCACACTCGTGTATCAGTCAAAATCATAAAAAGCACCCAAAACCGATAAAAATTCACGGTTCATCGACAACTTTACGCCAGAAACAACAGAGAAAAGCATTAAGGTAAGATGATAAGTAGCCTCACTCAAACAAGCGAAAGAATGCCGTAAAGAACGCCTGGCACATTTCAATTTCTCTCGCTCAAAGTTTTGTGCAGTTATAGATGAAAAACCTGTAGCTAGCTAGCTTTGCATTTCTTTTCTATTTGGAAAAAACTACTCAGTGGAGTACTGCCTAAAACTATTTTTTAATTTGCTGCTTGAACTAATTAATGCATAGATGGAATGAGGCCATCCTAAGTAAACTAAGAACAAACGAAACGGCGAAATCACCGAAACGAAACGAAACGCGAAACAAACTTATATCAGAAACCCATAAGAGTTGAACAACTCCTTTAATATGAGTTTTTGCTTCTATAGAGTACTGCCCTAACCAACAAATAAAAGCTAAAACTAAAAGCGAACCGCAAGCAAATCGGATTTTACAAATGTAAAGCTAACCGCAAACCGCAAGCAAGTTTCGTTTCGTCAGTCGGCTGGTTTCATTCATTGTTTCGGGTTTTTATAGTACATAAGCCTTGCCTATTTTTACAATGCAATACTTGTTCTCTCCATGTTGATTCACGAATTCGGGTCTTTTTTTAATAGAGTATACATCTACAATTCAGTAAAAATCTTACAGCATCACGATCAGGATCATAAAACCATTAGAAAAAAAGAAAAGTTCAAAATTTAAATTTGCTATAAAAACACTAAACGAGTCGACAACCTGGACTTAAGGTGGTTCATAACAGTTTAGTCAGAATTAGACATGCCCATTTTAGATGTTCTATCACAGCTATACCAATAATTTTTAGGAAAAACTTTTAGTACAAACTTGTACAAGTTTTACCAATGAACAAATTGACGTCATTGTGACGTCAAAAATCGTTGCCATGGCAACGTCATATGAGGTCAAAGATACCCTATTTTGGACCTTTTGAGGCTAATAGCTCAAAAACCACTCGGTGAAAGTTCTTGTTTTTGATATATTTTCATCCAAATGACGAAAGAAAAATTTTTGCAAATTTTTAAAAAATTCTGTAGGTAGGATTTGAAGCTACGTCATTTTTTCACTAATTTAAGGTGGCTCTAAACCCTACCTACAGAATTTTTTTAAACATTGTTAGATTGTTTGTTTTGCCCAGTAGGCAAACATATATGAAAAACAAAAACTCTCACCGTCTAGTTTTTAAGTTATTAGCCTCAAACTGTAAAAAATAGGGTATCTTTGACCTCATATGACGTTGCCATGGCAACAAATTTTGACGTCATAGCAACTGCAATTTGTTCAGTGGTAAAACCTTTACAAAGTTGTACTAAAAGTTTAACCTCAAGGTTATTAGTGTAGCTGCAATAGAATACCAAAGACAGGAATATCTAACCCCCTTCGAGCCACCTTAAAAGAATTCATAGATCTGTATTAAAAATAGTATGCTGTAACATAAGCTTACAAAGAGAATACAAAACTCGGAAAGCTTTTTATTTACAACTTTGGTAACTTTGGTGGTTTGTTTGGAAGGACAGGTCCCCCCCTTTCCCGCTTCCGGGTCGTATAATTTTAATCATTCGCTAATTGTTTTTTTTGTTAGAACAAATAATATCGCTATATTTGTAAAAAAAAATGTAATAAATTAATGACAAACAATACTGCAAGGCTGATCGTACTACATGAAAAGTAAACTCTGTGAGACACCAACACGACTAGAACCGATATAGTGGGATTGCAACCGCGGACAGCTGTTATAAATTAATACATGATCAAATCAATAAATAAGCAAGACAAATATCGGCAAATATTCGCCAAAGTGGCTGCCAAAGTGCGCTTTGCATGTGGTCGAGCCGCAGTTTATCTAACCAGCGGTTTCGAAATACGAATTGTGGATAGGTACTTCATGTATAGGGATGCGTCAGGGCGATGTATTGGGTCCATGTCGGGAGGGGGTAGTACCAGAAAAAAATCGTTTATTTGATGAGCAGTTTAAAGAAGATTTTTTTATTCATCGCCATTGCAGCTAATCAAGAAATGCGGAACACAATTTGATACCTAAAGTCGGGCCAAAACGAGCGAATTCAATAACTTTTAACTTCAAAAAACTATATTTACCCTCTCCCGACCCCTAGAGCGATTCCAAGGCATTCGCTGTCACGTGCTGAGTTGTTGATATCACTGATCACTGGTTCAAAGGTGATATATGCTCAGGAGAAAGTAAACTTTTCTTCAGAATCATGAGTTCTGCCACGTTACGACGAAGATCACCGTCCAAACGACCGGAAAAGACTACAGAAACAAAATCTAAAACAAAGACTTTCGATTATGGAAGACGGTAAGTTGCGTCTTCGCATTTTCAGATGGAATCTTCGTTCGTGAGAAATTGAGGCACAGTTTTTTCACGGAGCCCCCAGCTCACGAACACATTGAAAGCGCTTGTTCTCTCAAATTCCAGGGTTCACAGTATTGAAGAATCTCTGTTAACATCAACGAGTGGTTTTGACAATTACAGAGGGCTAGTGAACTTGTGTCTTATTCTGCTGGTAAGAGAAAAGATTTTGAAGTACATGTACATACAGATAGCATATTCCCGCCGAAATTGAAATATCGATTCTCTTCCTATTTTCGATATCAATTTTGCAAAAGCAACCAGTAATTTCTGCCTGTGCAGGAAGAATAAAAGGCTCCAAAGGTTGTTTTAATTCATGAAAATGCGGTGTCATTAATTAGTCAATCACAACCTGGCCAAGCTGTATAGTTCGAAGACAAGATCAGTGTTTATATCTTACCTGTTTGTTGATATTGGGAAGTTATAAATTTTGGTTATGATTCCCTTTTGGCAAAATTTTTTTTTTCATTTTTATAGTTCATTTTAACAGTCCATTATACATGTGATTGTTAGATCCGTTTTTTTTAAAATAGATCAAAATTTACTGTAGCACATCATGCACTGTGATTGTTCAGATCAAGATGTTCTTGAGTGGATCTTTTTTGTTGTTGAAGGGCAAATTTGACTGTTTTTCCTCTGTCAGAATCATACGTTTAGTTATAAGTGTGCCTAAGTGGTTGGGCTAAATCATAAATGCCTTGCAAGGCAGTTGCGTTCAGAATAGTTCAGCTCAATCATAATTTATTTAACTTTTTTTGCCCGAGTCACAATTTTACAGTTTTGTCACATGGTATTTTTTTATCCAAAAGCAGTGTGGCAGGTGTTGTGGTTTAATGTGGCTATTCATTTGGCTCCAGAGTAAGATACCTCAGTGTTCAATCCCCTGTCATGTGATGTTCTTGGGTCAAATGTTGTTCACTTTACTCTCCCTTTGTCTCCTATAAGCAATAGAACATAAATAAATAATCAGAAATGAAAATGAGAAGTTCAAGTTAGTTAACATTTATATGCTGCCAGAATGCTGCATTACAACTTTGTGTTGATTAAAATGCATCATTCAGAAATAGGTGAACCTGCTGGCATTTGTATGCCAAGGGCTCAGGGTATTCCTTTGGGTAATGAGGCCCTGCCAGGGTAAATTCCGACAACCAACATGGGCCAAAAAGTAGCGACGGCGCTTAAACGAAATAGCGACAAACGACTGATGAAGCCAAATGTATGTCGCTAAATTTCCGACAGCGTTGTGTGGCCTTGACAAAACGCCGACACGAGACTTTTTAAAATTCCGACAGGCGACCTGGGACACCCCCCTGGCAGGGCCTCGGTAATGTCTTCAGCAGCCACGAAAATCATGACAAGCAGTGTTCCGTCATATTCATTTCATTTGACTTGAAGAAAGGTGTTCAAGGCTTCATACCTCAGTTGGTACAGTATGCACTGGTATTGCAGAGGTCATGGGTTCAAATCCCATTGTAGCCTTGAAAAATGCAATTGCTTAAATTCCTTTCATGCTACGAGGATCATTTCACTCATTTCATAAATGGAAGACTGATACAGAGAAATAAATCTACAAATTGGGAATAAAAAATGAACAAAATAAGTTAGAGGTAATGGTACATGTAATTTTTGTTTCTCTGATGCTGTCATGAAATGTTTAGAAGGTAATGATTGACTGCATACATATTTCGCTTTTTTACCGGCATCTAGTGCCCTACTGCTGCAGAACAAATACTGCTCTCAGATACTTTGCTTTTCTTTATTGGTTTAATTTTTGTTATTATCTTGTCAGTTTACAGCTAATTAATACATGTATGTCTGAGGTAAGATGGTACAGACTATCATTTTGTGTATGTGCTACTTAGTAAAGATTATTTTTTAATACGATTGCAGATTTTATCAAACTTCAGAGTTGCGTTGGACAATGTACTGAAGTAAGTTTGAATACTTTTTGAATGTGTAAATGAAGTTTTTAAATCTATTCAGTCATTTACTTGCAATTTTCTTAGAGATAAATCAAATTATAGTTGTGTTTGGCTGCTATATATTTGAATGTTGTTCAGTCATAAGGGCTTCATAATATTACTGTCTGCTAAATAGTTGAACCCTAGCCTGCCATCTCAAACTCTCAAGGGAAAAGAAAAATATTTTTGAGAAAGTGGGGAGTTTGAGGTAGCTGATAGTAAATGACTAAAAAAGCAAATCAAAAAAGTGATATCGAATGGAGCTTGAGATAGCAATGACTAATCTTCAAGATCACTAAGTTCTGAGTGAAATAAACCTCACTTTTGAAGATTCACAAAATTCAACTGTTTCTGTTATGTTCCATAACATTCGCCACTTGCATTGGATCTATAAGAACCCCATAATTACATCATGTAGGTATGACGTCTTTATTGACCCTGTGCAAATAACCAATTTATTTCTGGATCTTAGTTCCAAACTTTACTTAGGGCCTCTTTTTTATTGAGCCCAGTAAAATAAAATTGGCCTTTTTCAACCTGGTGCAAGTAACGACAATATTTCTGGATCTTCCAGATATCGATTTGTTACCAGCTGTACTGGGTTGATAGACCCAGATCACTGTTATAATCTGTAAGTTCATTGTTGATGCTTCCTGTGTACTTGTTATAAAAATTCTTATAAATTATTTCCTCTGAAATTGGATTTAGTGAGTGGTCTCTGGTCGTGATAAAGTTAAATTTTTAACCATACAGACAAATAACTGTACATGAGGTTGTATTGAGTACCTAATTAAGTAAAATTCTCTTATTATCAAGTCAGTATTTAAAGTTGTTTCATATAATTATACGATTGAATCCCACTATTTCAAACTTTCAAGAGAAATGAGAAGTAGATTAAGTGAAGAGTTCGAGATAATGGAATAAACATTACTTTTGAACATTCAGGAAATTCAATTATTTCTTTTACCTTCCATAACATTCGTTTCTTGCACTTGATCAATGAGGACTCCATACTTCGTGTAGGTATGTCGCTCTTATTGACCCAGTGCAAGTAACCAATTTATTTCTAAGTCTCTTCTCAGTGGAAAAAAACATCACTTTTGAACATCCACAAAAATCAACTTTGTGTTACATTCCATGACATTCGTTTCTTGCACTTGGTCAATG
This sequence comes from Meandrina meandrites, assembly GCA_963693305.1. NCBI lineage: Eukaryota > Metazoa > Cnidaria > Anthozoa > Scleractinia > Meandrinidae > Meandrina > Meandrina meandrites. Next base: position 14,300,107 of record OY855903.1, on the reverse strand, counting down.
AGGACTCCATACTTACATGTACATCGTGTAGGTATGACGTTCTTATTGACCCAGTGCAAGTAACCAATTTATTTCTGGATCTCAATTCCCAACTTTACTTAGGGCCTGTTCATATGAACCTGGTAACCGGGCTGGCTCGGTTACAAGGATTTTGTCTGTTGATATGGGACATTTCAGTCTGGTGACTGCGATGAAATTCAAGAAACAAAACCAAAATGGCGCCACATAAACTTGTCATTATCGTTCATGACTAACATAGCTTTGTAACTCTTGTAACTTTAAATATTATTACTAAATAAAAGCTAATTTGAATACTTTTGAAGTGGAAATGCATCCAAGGTAAAATTGTGTCATTTTGGCAGCCCTGCTGCGAAAGCAAAGCTAATTTTTCTAAAAAGTTTTTTCCCTGGCCAGTAACCGAGCTGAAGTGTTCATATGGGAAAATTTTCATCCCGGTTGCCAAGATCTTGGCTGCAGAAACCAAGATCTGGGTAATCAGGCTGGCCTGCCTTCTCATATAAACGCATCAAAATTTTTACAAAGGAAATAGAAGTGAGTTGAGATCTTGGTAGCCCGGTCAGCCCGGTCATGTCTCGTCTGAGTGAAATTTGAACATTGTGTCGCGAAATTCAATAATTGTTTCTGTCATGTTCCATGTAGACCTTGTGACCTTCTTATTAATCCAGTGCAGCTAACAAATTTATTTCTGGATTTTTAAAGAATAGATGTGTTGCTTGCACTGGGTCTATTTTTACTTCTGTCTCTTCTGAGTGAAATAAACATCAGTTTTGAACATTCATTAAATTCAATCGTTTCTGTTGTGTTCCATGTAGGTATGGAGTCCTGATCGATCCAGTGCAGATTACTAATTTATTTCTAGAAGATCCTTACCGCTGGCCGTCAGCATCACTTGTGATCTGTAAGTACATAATTGATGTTGTTCATTATAAGATATTAATTCCTATAATTTATTTATTCCAAAAGTGGATGTAGTGAGCAGTAGTTTTTAACCATTCAATAGCAGTACAGAACTAAAAATAATTAACTGCAATAATTTCTCTTCAGTTGATTAATCGACTCAGTATTTAAAGAGAATTAAGGTCAATCCCTGGTGCATTGCGCATCCCTACTGCACATTATTTTTCAAAAGTAATTAGTGAGTGCACATCGGCTTTTTCTTTATAGCTTTTTCTTTAACTCGACACTTTCTCGAAAACAAGTTTAATGACCTATCATTTTTGCAGAATGCAAAATAGGAGTTAAGTTGATGAAGATGAAATTAAATGTCTACAAATGTAAACCTTAGTAAAACAATGATGAGATAGTTATCAGCTATGTCAAGAGCATGGGTTGCGAACATTTTTCTTAGATTTGAATTGTTTCAAAACCTTACCTACAAAGCATTTGGTGTCGTTATTACAAAATGAGCGCAGGCTCAGGAAAGCATGGGTTTTAATAACATGATGCATGCAATGCATGAATATTTAGCAAGATAATAAATGGAAAGCAGTTATAATTTATTAAGCTTCTTGTGGGGACAAGAAAGAAAAAGCATGTACGAGGGGAAAAGAAACAAGCGAGTACCTGCCCATGTGTTGAACTCTCACCCTCCCTGCTTTCTAATACACTACACCAACACATTGAGCTAACTTAACACATAGGTCTGCAACATGTACATGTGTCTAGGGCGTTATGCACTATTGTGTTGCAGAGTCGGTGCAGCGATTTGAGGGTATTTAAAAGGTTTAAAGAAGGGATGGAAAAGGTTTAAAGAAGGGATGGAAGAAAGAAAATTATTTTTGGAACACCACCAAAATATTGTCATCTTTTCTGCTTATATTGCTGCTCATACATGTACTTCATCATGCAAAATAGTCAAGTCTCAAGGAGACCTTTTTATTTTCTGTTGTTCTGAATTGAGCAATGGATATCTCTCTTATAAGATTAAATTTAGAAATACAGTTAACAATAAAGATTAGCGAAAAAACTGAGGAACGACGTTTCGGTGTCATCCTGGCACCATTTTCAAGTTAAAAAATTATTTGATTTATTTTTGTTCAAATAATTTTTTAACTTGAAAATGGTTCCTCAGTTTTTTCGCTAATCTTTATTGATATCTCTCTGTAAAATAAATATGGGCCAATTCTCAATGTAGAATAAGAAACAATCTTCAGATATGTGAATTTAACAAACAATCATGACTATAATCATGGTGATATTATAAAGATTTATTGGGTATAAACAAGGTGCTGTTGGTCCTAAATGAGCATGGGGACCCCTTAATTTTATTTCAACATTTAAGTTCCTATAATATAAACAATCAATAGGCAAAGTTTGACAAGGATCTCAATACAGGTTCTATTTCAGTGGAATGACCTTAAGGCTGATGTCAAAATGTTGTGATATGATAAAAAGGTAGCTTTTTATAGATGTGAGTATTAGGATTAAACTAATAACTGGTTTTCAAATTGTTCCATGTCATTGCTGGGCAAAGTTGATTTTGTAATTTGTTGCTCCTTTTCAGTTTCAAATGTATTTATTCAAATAGTCTTTATGACTGAAAAATTGCTGGCCTTAGTAAGTACCATAATCATCAATTAAAATGTTGATAAATATAAAAATGTGGATGCCAAGCTGGGACACATTTAACCAGAACATAATATTATTACATGCACATGCTACTGCTGGTAACCAGCTGCATACATGATCTGATGTTCCATGTTATATAATGTAGTTCCTTGACCCCAATATTATTGAAGGCTTTCTGCCCCACTATTTAAACTGTTAAAACCTGTATGTATTTTGTATGATTATTCTTGGAGGAGAGACTGCAACTGTAAGACATCCATTTGGTCATAAGACAAGCCTCTTTTAGACAGATGACTGACTGACTGACTGACTGACTGACTGACTGACTGACTGACTGACTGACTGACTGACTGACTGACTGACTGACTGACTGACTGACTGACTGACTGACTTTAACTTACTTGCTGGTGTCCTACAGTTGCCCACTTTTAAAAATTAAAAATAAATTAGTTAACTATGTTTGTTTGGGGGCAAATTTGAAAATCATCAAATTTATCTGCACCCAAAAGTGCAAACTGAAAGACCCTCCTCTGAGGGTTGGGTCAGGCCTTGGATGTCCACTTTTCAAGCCTGCTCCAAGTGCCACTGCTCCTGTGCATTGCAGGCAGTATACCAAAGCATGTTCCTGGCTGCATGCTGTATAGTTAATTTGATAAGAACTACCATGAAATCATCCTTTACTAGAACAACTAGTCAGATTATGGGTTTGCAACTAAAAGTACATGATTGTATTGGGTATCACGTACATAGATTTAGCTTCCATTCCTTTTTGTAGGGCAAAATATCTGAGCGTCTAGGGCGTTTTATTCATATCTTCTATCTGTTATCCATGCTGATGGTGGCATGTACTGTGGTGTTAGTGTTCCATCCTCCACCCTGTAAGTACAAAAGTTAAATTTGGTTCATCATTTAACTTTCTTGCAATAGTAAAGTTCTATAAATTTGTATGCAGTTGGACATCTCTAAAATGACCACACAACATGGGACTTAGGTGGCTCAGAAAGAATAGAGTATGGACAGAACAAGAATTATCTCATCCATTGTTGGGAGATGGCTGCCCAATCCCTCCTGATAGACCCCTGCCTAAAAGAGTGTTTACATGACATCATAGCAGCCATATTGGTCTTCCATAACAGAGAAACAGCAGGGTTGTCACTAATTTTTCTCGGAAAGCTGTAGGCGGGGAAAGCAAAAAAGTAGCTGAACTGATTAGGAAATCAGTAAATGTTACAAAGTTGTTACTGGTTTGCAGGGGCAGCTCTGATTGCCGTCATGTGGTATACCGTAGTATGGTTGAAGCTGGTTAGCTACATAAGTGTCAATCTTTGGCACCGATCAGGAGTCGTGAAACAGGAGAAGGATGGTAAGTGATCCACCCATCCAGTTATGGTACATGTATTTCTATATTTCATTTTATTTATCAATATAAAAATTCACCAAAAGTTATACATGTTACAGGTCAAATTTAAATTCAGGTTAATTTTTTTTAACCTAGGTTATTTTAAAAATGTGGGGTTATGATTAGGGTTAGGGTTTGGATTGGAGTCATGTTTTAAAAAAAAATAGTAGTTCACCCAACATTTCCCTTGTTGCAAAGTGGATAAGGGGGGTTTGACAGTAAATCTGGAGGTTGAGAGTTCAAATCCTAGAATTGCAGGTTAGTAAAAAGGTAAAATAGTTGACACCACTTAGTGGGAGGAGGGATCATAATCATTCTATGGTAGGCAAGGGTAAGTAAGGATGGTGGAGGGGGTTCATAGACAGTGAGGGAGGCAGGGGAGGTGTTTTAATTTAATTTTCTACTGTAATGTAACCTACATGTAGTATAAAAAATATAACTAGGTACATGAAGGTTTAAAAAATAACCTTGATTGAAAAATGACCTAAAGCTAACATACAGTGTATATATTGGCTGGTCAATGTGCATATAATTATATGCTGTTTCTGAAATTAAAAGAAGTGTAATATATGTTGTGGTTCAGTTTTACCCTTGGTATAGGTGTATGAATGGGTACCAACATATTTAATGCTGGACCTAACACATTCAATTGGAAACTGGCCATCATCCATAACTTTTGATGCTAGCATAAGATTGCTTACTTGAATCTATGTGTGAATGTGGTTTGAAAAAGTAGCAAACAACATTAACTCTACAAAAATCAAAATACTGTAGACTGATTGAATGTGTTGTATTTTAATTTGCAGAAGACACTGCAAATGGTAAACCTGAAACTGCTTGCTTAGTAGTCTACCCTAACAATGTCACGCAAAGAGGTTAGAAGAGTGTAACATGAGATCATTGTACTTGTTGACATACAATAATTATTAAATAATTAGTTGTAACAGTTTAATGTTCATTATGCACCAGTTGGTGATAGGTACAAGACCATCATATACAGCAAAACACCCTGGCAAATAATGTAAGCCCATGAAAAATGTAAAACTTATCAAGCAATTGTGTTCAGAGGGTGTTCAAGCAATTGTGGTCTACAGGCTTGGGTTGGCAAGACCCATAAAACTATTTTGTTTGAGCACAAGCTAAACAGGTAACTGCACATGTACATCTGCACACGGCTGGAACAGCAAGCATGTGGCGCGCCCACAAAGGGACTGCAATATGCATGGCTGGTATGGCATGCCGCTGGCCAGCATTGGCTTGATTGTAACCTCGCCTAAATTATATTTATATTGTGTGGCCGTAGAAAATATCCATACCCCCACCACAGAGAGAAAGCTGCCTTAAAATTAACGTTTAGAACACTTGCACAGTTCTAAAATGGTTTTTCCAGAGGGGGTAGTATGGGAAAAAAAACTTTTGGAAATTCCGGAAGGGCGGAGGGTTTATTTTTCTTTACAAAACTGGAAATTCCAGAGAGTTCTAGAACCACGCATTGTTTGTCTCATGGTTTAAATGCCAACTTTTCTTATCCTTGAATTGATTGCATGTATCTATTGGTTGTTTTTCAGATTTGTACTACTTCATTTTTGCCCCAACACTGTGTTATGAGTTAAATTTTCCTAGAAACACAAGAATAAGGTTGCGATTTCTCATAAGGAGGATTCTGGAATTTGTAAGTCTCAACCATGTGTGCATGCATTACTATAAGGTTGCTGAGCATTCATTTGGTTTTTTATTTCCAAATTCGTTTTGGTGTACAGACACCAGAAAAGGTGTCCAGTCAAAATAGGTGTCTACTTAATATGTTTATGAGTGGTTATTTGGAATGGCTAGGACAATGACTGCATGAAAGTGTCTGTTCACAGGAGGTGTCCATTAGCTAAGGTTCAGGTTCTGTGACCTTTTGTGTTCTGTTAGCCAGGATTTTAAGCACAATGAAAGCTCATGTTTGCCCTTACTGGAACCCTATGCAAAATTTAGTCTTTCAGTTTTCTGTTGTTGATTCCCATTTTGTAAAACCTGGTTTAACTAAAATGTGTTTTGTTGGAGTGAATGCAGTGAATGAAAGTCAGCCTTTTACATAATATTGTCCTAATTTGACATGAGAATGACATGACAGCTTTTAGAGGTTGGGGGATTTGCCAGGTCTGATATTACATAAACATGTATTCAGTCTAAAGGAGTTCACAGTTTATTTACTTTTCTTTTCTTTTTTGTTGTTGCTTCAGTTCTTTTTAGTTGGAATTGTGATTGGAGCAGTTCAGCAGGTACATGTAATTCCCACAGGGCCGCTGTAACATGGCACAGGGGAAGTGGTGGAAAGGGGTTGTGGTAGCAATATTCTAAGACTAATGCCAATCTAATGCCTGCACCCCAATAAGCAGTAAATAACTACGTCCATGTGATTGTTTGAACATTTTCCACCGTCACATACCAATGGCACCTCGGCAACACATCTGCACTTAATGCCATCCTACCTGTTGTCTTTTAAAACTTGTCAATTCTCTTTCATGGCGACCCATTGTTTACCATCATCATAAACTTTATTTGAGCATTATTTAAGTGTTCAAACTTCTAGTGTGCCTCCAGTGTTCTTTTCTCAACATTCAAATCTACTGGCCTTTGTAATCTCTGTGAACTCCTGGGCCTATGGGGTCCCATTGAACACATTTCTCACACTAGATTAATGCCTATATTGCCAATTATCAAAGCTTAATTGATTTGCTACTTAATTTTTATTACTTATAATGCAATTAACTGCTTTTATTATATGGCTACAATAGTACCCTCACTCTGATTGGCTGCTGAGTGGGCAAGATTTTCTTGTAATGACTAGGCATTATGAAAAATTTTCTCAGCTCGACGGCTCTTTTGAGTTGTGAGGCTGTGAAGTTTGTTTTGTGAAAATTAAAGTGGTTAAATTTGCCCTATATCTTGGCATAACGAAGAAAAAAATTGCCTCATTGTCAAAGAAACCGTTTCTTCTGGTTTCAATCGCATGGCCGGGTTCGTTTCGGTTCAGTGAACATGACCTCGAATGACCTCTTGCGCGCGCAAGCAGATATTGAAAAATGTTTCCCTTTCTTCAGCGCTAAAAAGGCCATATAATAAATAACTTATTAACCTTGTCTGTTCGGTCATTACAGGGAAATCTCAGACCTCGGCCTTGATGTACTGACCTCGCTATCGCTTGGTCTGAGATTTCCCTGTAATGACCTCACTCGGTTAATAAGTGGTATATAATTGGCATATCTTTTTTTGTTTGTTTCCCTAGTGGATTGTTCCTACTGTTAACAATTCCTGGAAGCCAATACAGGTACACATTGTACATAAACAGCTGTTATTAATTGTAATGACATCTGACATAGCTGTGAAATCTTTGGATGTGATATCAAATGTTGAATTGTATTTCAAGACACTTACTACTTACTCATTTTTCCCACAGGACATGGACCTTCCTAGGGGCATTGAAAGACTAATGAAACTTGCTGTAAGTACAAATTAATCCATATAACTAATCAAGACTTTTTGGCAGTTATTCATTTACCAGTAAAAGACTGTGGGGTGTGAATACAAACTGGTTGTAATACTTTTGAGTATAATATCATACAAGGAGGTAAGGTAAGGAGAAGTCGAGAACCATGATTGCTTGATTGAACACTGCAGCACTCTTTAAATTTTTGGTGAATTGGTTGCGGCACTTACTTGTGGGTTGTGCTCTTTAATTAAACAGTCATTACATTTTGTAAATGACAGAGACCAACAAAATAACAAGCCACTCAATTGAACTTGTAACCCAGGAGAATCAATTATACAGTATGTTTCTGTTGCGTTGTACCATACTTGTTTTTTTGTTTGACACCCTAAACAAGTCAGTCTATATCTATATCTATATCATGGGGGGTCTTGCAAAGGGAGGCATGCTCCCATCACTGCAAGACATAAAATAATAATGGGTTGGGGGGGGGGGGAGTAAAAGACCTTAAAAACAATAAAATATGTACATAATTTACAGTCTGATGGTACTTTGATTAAACTCTGCATTATTGTTAATGAGTGCAGCTTTCATTGATGTTTTTTGCTCTTGGGAAAGGGAAATAAAGTATGGTAAAAATCAAACTAGTTTGAACATTTTTAAATCAAAGGTAAATTTAAAACAAAACATTTACTAATAAAAATTGAAATTTATAGACATTACATGTGGTTATGATTTACAATCATTCAAAATACATGTACTTTCTCCTCCAAGAAGTTAATTTATTGAAACCTCCTTGAAGGATAATTGTCGTACTGATATGGCATTGTTTTTGCATTTTCAAGGTTCCAAATCACTTGATCTGGCTCCTCTCCTTCTACGCCTTCTTTCACAGTGGCCTGAATATTGTTGCAGAAGTCTTAATGTTTGGTGACAGAACATTTTACAGGGACTGGTGGTATGTGTGTTATGGAAAAATTATTGTAAGATTTATTTAGTTTTAAAACAGAAGGGCAAGTATTAGAGAGAAGATGGGCAGAAAAGAACATTTTATTGAAATCAAGTTTCTCTGTCTGTCCCATTTGAAAGTAGTAGGCAAATACTGGCAAGACTCTTATGTACATTCTGATAACTGGGTCCGGCCTTCTGATTAAAACTTTGACTGTGACAGCTTGCAGGATGACCTCATAGAAACAACAGAACATTACATACAAATGCCTGTTGCACCCATGCTCATAAAAAATGCAACATTCAATTTTTAGATGTTCTAGTTAAACAAAAGCCATATCTATGCATAGTGATAGGAAAACACCTGCTGATCCTAGCAGTATGCAGGATATGTCAGATATGAACCTAGTAAGCTCAGTGGATATAGCAGCTAACCAGTGTTTGGGAGGTCATGGTTTCAACTCCCATTGGGGACTCGGAATTTTTCTTTGTACCACGTTTGCAACATGTTGAATATTTCATCTTTCACATTTCATGATCACTGCACTTAAAATTTACCATCTTTCTTTTTTTAACCTGGATCAAGTTGTCAATGTTAAAAGTAAGCCAACTTAACCTTTTAAATAAAACTGCTGGAGCGATCTGTGGTCATAGCTTAAAATATATAAACGGTTTAAACAGATCTAAAAAATATAAAAAGGGATACTCTAAATTTTCGATCGCCTTCTGCGGTCTTCTTCAGAGAATGATGGATTTTTGCAAGGTTCGCAGAATTCTAATAAGTTGCATTGACGTTATTGTTCGTTGCCCCCCTGGGGAGCAACCAGCGATGCGTAAACCCTTGGGAAGGGCGTTCTTTCGTTTATAGTGTTTTTGTCGAGGAAAGAATGTAAAGACTCAAGAAACAGTCTTTTGTTCTTGCTGCTTACACCTGTTTCAAGAATTTCGGCATAACTTGGATGTACGTCGTGGCTGATTTCTGCATGATGTTTAATCGCGGAGTTGATAGTTCCGTTTGTTCCGGGCTTGTGTTCGGCTCCTCGCGATTTCCAGCTTCTTTTGCTTTCCCCAACGTATGCAAATGAGCATATCCTGCAAGTCACTTTGTATACAATTCCTTTCAACCGCCCTCTATCCGGTCGGTCCTTGGGTTTTTTGAAGATATTTCCTAACGTTCGTACTGGTTTGAACGCTGTCTTGATGTTTTCGCGGCTCAAAATCCGTCGAACGCGCTCCAACACTCCTTTCACATACGGGATGGACGTGTATGCCTTCGGATTCTCCTGGGTTCTTGGTTGTGTGTTTGTTTTGCTTGATTCGCCAGCTGACTTGATGGAGCTCTCGGGATAACCGTTAGCTTTTAAGTCATTAACAACGCGTTGTTTCTCGTTTTGTCTTTGCGCAGTTGTTGATGGGATGCACTTAGCTCGGTCCATCAGAGTCTTAACGACAGCTCTCTTGCTTTGCGCTGGGCTGTGTGAATGGAAGTCTAAATACTTGCTCGTATGTGTGGTCTTGCGGTATACACCCACCTCGATCCTGCCATCCTCATTAACGGTGTTGTTGGTGTCCAGGAAGGCTATGCTGTTTTTGCCCATAGTTGTTGTAGGCATCTCCACTGTAAACTGAATGTTCGCGTTTATCGAGTTTAAGTGGCTGTGAAAAGCTTCAACACTGTCCCTCTTAATGCACGCATTCGAATCGTCGACATAGCGGCGCCACCACTTTTGTTGAACGGGCGAAGTTTCCAACGCTTTCTCCTCAACTTAACCTTTGTTTTGTTTTGTTTTGTAGGAATGCACCCAATATTGCCTATTTTTGGCAGAGTTGGAACATTCCAGTTCATCGCTGGGCAAGACGGTTTGTTCTCTCATATGCTTCCATTTATCAAGTCTAATTAGGCACTTGTTATTTTATTGCTAATTCTAGCCCATGATTGACTCCTACACTGACCAACCCCACCTTAAATGAGGGATCATTGTACCAGTTTTGATGCCATTCATCACTTTGTATGCTAGATGATCATCTTGAATGTCAACTAGTACGAAAACGTATCAAAGTATTGCCATGATGGGGTGAATTGAATCAGGGTCACGCAATATACATGGTACCTACATTTACTTGGAGTCGTGGTGGCCTAATGGTTAGTGCGCTGTACTCTGGATCAAACGGTCTGGGTTAGAGCCCTAGCCGGGGCACTGCGTTGTGTTCTTAGGCAAGACACCTTACTCTCATAGTGCTTCTCTCCACCCAGGTGTGTAAATGGGTTAACCCTGCGATGGACTAGCATCCCATCCAGGGGGGGGGGGGGGAGTAGAAATACTCCTAGTCGCTTCATGCTACGGAAACCGGGATAAGCTCTGGTCTGATGAGCCACTAGGCTCGTATGCAGACTTTACCTTCATTTACAAGCAAAGCTCCAGTGACCTGCACAATGATAAACTTTTTTTAGAAACAGCACCCCTGTCAAATGTAATCCAGGATTGCCAGAAATAGGCTCTCCTTTAGCCTATTTTTTTGCAAAATTGTTTATATTTAGCAGCATCTGGCGGTCAGACAGCCACCACCCCTGCAGCTGTAAAATGCAGCAGTATAATTTGCCTGTAAATGCATAAACGTTTTCAGACACAGCACTCCTGTCCAATGTAATCTAGTTTTGCAAGAAGTATGCTATCCTTTAGCCTATTTTTTGCAAAATTGGTTTATATTTAACAGCATCTGGCAGTCAGACAGCACCACCCCTGTAAAATAAAGCAGAGCTCTAGTGGCCTGTACAGGTATAAACTTTTTCAGACACAGCACTCCTATCAAATGTAATCCAGCTTTGCCAGAAGTTGAATTTCCTTTTAGCCTTATGCTTTCTTTGCAAAATTGGTTTACATTTAACATTGTTAAAAACTAGCAGTTGTTTATTGCAATTTCCGAGTTTTGGTTGGTTAACAGGCAATGGTATGAGCTCATATACCATTGACTACAAATATCATAGCCGATTGTGTCAACAAAAACAGCTGGGGAGCTAAAATATTGCAATTCTTTTGGGCATTTTTAATAAAACATTAAATGTTTTATTAAAAATGCCCAAAAGAATTGCAATATTTTATTCCACTCACGCTTGTTGGATATGAGATCGTTAAAGCTAACTCAGCTCTACACGCCTCGTTGGCTATCTTCCGTCTCTTATCCAACGCGCCCTCGCGGAGCAATTGTTAAGTATTTGCATTATTGGAATGTGAAGTTATTGTGCATGTGTTTGGGGAGTTTGACAGTGATGGCTATAAAAGTGAAGGTTGTTGCAATGCCTTAAATTTCTGATAAATAATTTAGTGCCTCAAATCCCAGAATGAAAAGTCTTTTGAATAAGGAGCCCCTTGTGACGACATTTTTAATTCATTAAAAGGTTGTATGCATAACATTAATTACAGTTTGAGGAAGTTTACAATAAATTAACGCATTGTAGGTGACCTAAACTTTTTTAGACACGACACCCCTGTCAACCTGTCAAATATAATCCACGATCTAATTACCCAAAATAGGCTTCCCTTTACACTGCAGCTTATTTTTGCCAAAATTGGTTGATATTTAACACCACATAATTGGCAGCGACCAAATTTCATTATTGGAATACATACCGTATAAAGACACGCGTAGCATAACAAGTGTAGCTATTGACTGTACATGACTATGTTGTAGGGGAGTTGACAATGTGGGATCTGTTTATCCCCATCCAAATTAAGTTAGCCTCCCAAATCCCAAAAACTTGTTTTGGGAGGGAGTTTTATCATGTAGAAGTGCTGTATGCACATAAGCTTTATCAGAAAAGCATCTCTGCTAAATATAAGGTTGAAGCCATTCTTGTCTTTTTTCACTCTGTTTAACAATGTTGGTTAAAAGACTTGTACTCTTACTACTCATGTGCATATTTTAACATTTACTTTGTTATTTCCAGACATCTCTATATGCCAATGCTGAAAGCTGGGTTTTCGTCCTTACATGCACAGATTGCGGTGTTTCTACTGTCAGCCTTCTTTCATGAAGTATGTACCTTGCATATTAGCACTGTGTGTTTATAATACCATTAATGTGATGGTGGTCAGTGGTGTTGATGAAAATGATGAAGGAGAAGGAGCGGGGTGATGAAGGTTCTGACAACGATGCTGGTGACACTGAAGACGAGAATGGGAATGATGATCATGAGGAGGAGAATGACAGTGAAGGTGACAATACAATGAAGAGGATGTGGATGAGGATGGTTGTGGTGATGATGAGCAGGTAGACAAGAAGGTCATGATGATGAGGGGGATGAATAGATGATGATGATGATGATGATGATAATGAGGACAGCAACCATGATGATTAGGGGGAGAAAGAGGATGATGATAATGGGAAGGAGGAGGAGGAGTATGCACATGAGCTTGATTTACAGTGACAAAGATGATGTTATATTCTCTTTATGATACTTCTGTTCCACAAAGTTGATTTAATGAGATAAAAGCAATGTCTTTTAAGAGCTTAGTGCCTAATAGCTCAACACTTCAGGGCATCACTCTGGTACATGATAGCAAGGAGCGACTGAGTATTCTGGCTTCTGTTGAATTGCCGACTCCCCCTGTCCCTCTCTCCTGCCGTATTTTGTTAGGTTTTTAAATAGATTTTGTTAGTGCCCACCTGAATGGAGAGAGGCACTATGAGAGGGAAGCATCTTCCCCAAGGACACAGTATAAACATCATTGTGTTATTTGTGTAATGGCTGTTATTTTTTGCAGGTGCTAGTAAGTGTTCCTTTAAGGCTATTCAGATACTGGGCTTTCTTAGCAATGCTATCACAAGTAAGTCAACTTCACGAGGTGACATGTAATTTCCATTGTCCATTATCTAACCGCATCAACAGATTGTCAGCCTTGTTTATCATGTTTATTCTGTCACAGATAACAATTTTTTTCCCAATTTCCCAGGAAGTATCATTTGGGTCACATCATATATGGTTTATACTTTTCATAGGTCAAAGTTTCTTTAGTGAGGTGTATAATTTTAGGAGGAACGTGATCATTTGCAACAATAAAAGAGTAAGAAATTAGTTGGGTTGTAGATGCCTAAGCAGTAAAAAGCATGTCTACAGTACCGCCTGAAACTACTTACCCATTTGCCGCGGTCCTACCTCGGTCAAACTGCAGATCGATACTGCGTTCTCACCTCGGCATAGACGCGGCGTGCCGCGAAAAATCTCCGGTTTTACCGGGTTTTTTTGCGGCAAGAAATACCGCGGTAATCGGTGAGACGCGGTAGCGTTGAATAGGCTTACTTACCTTTTGTTTAGAGTTCATTAAGAACAACAGGCAAGATTTCACACTTCGATGATATATCACTCATCTCATAAATTCAATGAAACCGCCGCTTCGAGAGAAGCTCGATACCGATTTGGAAACCGGCGAGTAACTGGGGACCAATAAACGGTGAATATTGCTTAGGTGGCAATGCCATTAAAAACTTCTTTTGTCCATTTTACTGCAGGTGCCACTACATTTAATTGGAAAACACTTTTTGAAGAACTATCCTAACTATGGAAATGTACTAGTGTGGCTGTCAATTATCCTTGGCCAGCCATTAGCAATTCTTTGCTATTTCCATGATTTTTATGTCTCCAATGCTCAGGTTTGTATCTTGATTTGTTATGTAGCTATAAGCAAGTAGAGTGTAACTGCCTGGGCATAATAACCAGTACCACCACATGAAAGTTCCCCTCAGAAGCTTTCATTTAGAGTGGTTTTCCTTAACAGGTAGCAATATACCGTAAAGCTCCATGTATAAGCCGCACCCCCGATTTGGAGGCTCAAATTTCGAAAAAAAAATAAACACAATAAAGTTTGAAGTTCCTTTGAAGTTCTATTTGTATACAAACAAGGACAAACAAGCACGATTTCAAAACACCATACATGGTGGGTGTGGCAAACTTTTATGCAAACAAAGTCTTTAAATGGCGAAATTTCGGCTTAACTGCAGAATATCCCGCCACTTCAAAGCTACCTGTAAAATAGTGGCTACGCAGCTACTAACCTCCGTAGCCGCGTAGCCACGTAGCCATGAATATACCTCGTTCTTTAATCCACGTAGCCAGGTAGCCGCTGTTTCTGGGGTATTGCTTCGAAGTAGCGGGGTATTCTGCAGTTACTCCGAAATTTCACTTATCATACCTTAATTTCTGTTTTTATTCACCATATCTTATCTGTTGATGCCACTTTGTCAAGATTATCACTTCAAAACACTCCATGAAGTTGAAATTCCGACAAATTCTACGCGTTTGGAACGAAACGAACAAATGCTTAGCGGCCAAGCTTTCAAACGTGGAGAGGAGTCTGGGTCTCGGCAAAACAGCAAAATGGATTGCAAAATGGATGAATTTTCTTTCGATTCGGCTGTTCGGGGATACCATGTTTGTCAAGATGCTTGGAAACCCGCAGCAGGGGAAAAACTTCACGCTGAACAGGAGTTTGACAATCTGATGGATAAATTTGCAGTGAAAGTCACGAAAAACAGCGAAACGGTCGGCCATACGCCTCGAGAGTACTCGTGAATATCCTGGTATTTTCGTGGTGGAAAGATACGTGTTGAAGTGACAGGCCGCAGGCTCCATTCCAATTAACTTTATGAATTTTAATTAGGCCTTTAAGAACTCCAACCACAGATGTTTCCATAGATAAGCTGCACCCCCGATTTTTGACTTAAATTTTGAGGAAAAAGGTGCGGCTTATACATGGAATTTTACGGTAGTGTGTAATAGTCAAAACTAAACAAAAGAAACAATTTTATTTGGAATTAGTGTGTAATACTGTCTGAAAGTTTACTTGTTATTTCGGGTTAAGTAAAACTACTACCAAGTGATCACACACTAGGGTTTCGTCCACAGACATAGCCACACCTTGTACACGTGAAAGTATTGCTCAATGGCTTTCATTTGAATTATCGAGGAACAGAAATACTTTGTACAGTGAGAAATTTTTGCTTATTATAGCTTTTTTTGAATGGTCACACACTAAGGCTTGCTCTTGCATTTAGCATCTTGTTCGTTTTTCTGTTACTTTTATTTTTAGAGAATCTTACGACAATAAAATTAACCATCTGTCTTCTTTTTTTTTTTTGCAGTGATTTACAACGCTACTTTTTAAATGGCCTTTCACATCGCAAACAAATCTCTATGCAAATACTGTCATGTACTTCAAATTGTAATATACAACTGTAGGTAGTTTTCATGTAATAAAAAATAATTTACACTGTACAGTAAAATGGTTCGGTAAGGATGGATATTGGCAGGGTTGACAAACTGTTTGGCATAAGGAGGTTAATACATGTCTCTGTAATTTTTTTTGGCTTGAGTCCCAAAATAGGTGGCTGTGCTGGCCTTGCTTGGGCCACTTGTTCGAGGGTTGTGAAAACAAGGGTTTTTTTACGAGAACATGTATGAATAGGCTTGAGGCGGGGCGTTAGGAATGCCAGGAAATCGTATAGATGAGAGGTCACAGACTCCATCAGAATGACAAGGGGCTTCCTGATTCACTTTGTGGTGTAAATAGGGGCAAAACACAGAGTGAATTGGTGGAAGCCCACTGGTAAGACAATTTTAAGGCTTGTCATTTTGGTGGAGTTATCAGCGATGATTGCCCCATGGAACTGGGATGTAGTGTCCCAGGTGCACCTGGTTGGAATAAGCCCTCCCCCCCCCCCCCCCCCCCCCCAGAGAACAACTAAGCTTGGCTGTAAGATATTCAGGTGGTGGCTTTGGAAATGCCAGGAAGTGGTTTGCGGACTCCATCAGGATGACAAGGGGCTTCCCGATTCACTCTGTAGTATAAATAGAGGCAAAGCACAAAGTGAATTGGTGGAAGCCCACTGGTAAGACAATTTTAAGGCTTGTCATTTTGGTGGAGTTATCAGCGATGATTGCCCCATGGAACAGGGATGTAGTGTCCCAGGTGCACCTGCTTGGAATACCCCCCCTCCCCCCCCAGAGTAAAACTAAGCTTGGCTGTAAAGTATTCAGGTAGTGGCTTTGGAAATGCCAGGAAGTGGTTTGCGGACTCCATTAGAATGACAAGGAGCTTCCGCGATTCACTCTGTAGTGTAAATAGGGGCAAAGCACAAAGTGAATTGATGGAAGCCCAATGGTAAGACAATTTTCAAAGGCTTGTCATTTTGATGGAGTTGTGCGATATTTGCCCCCACCCCACCCCTGTTAACCGCAACAGTGGTATTGATTGAAATGTGTTCTTGTCCATTTTGGCTCTGAGAGTTTGTCAGCCATCTTTGTCAATCAGTTGGTTATCCTCTCTGATTTTTGCCCTTGCTTTTAACTGTAAACTGTGCAGTGTAAATGAATTTTTTGTGTAAAAGTTTCTGTCATTTTGTTTTAAAATAGTGTAATTTGTAA
Source organism: Meandrina meandrites (assembly GCA_963693305.1). Classification (NCBI taxonomy): domain Eukaryota; kingdom Metazoa; phylum Cnidaria; class Anthozoa; order Scleractinia; family Meandrinidae; genus Meandrina; species Meandrina meandrites. The sequence goes on along the minus strand of OY855903.1, from coordinate 14,283,277 downwards.
AAATAATTAATATGAATAAATGGAATTTGATTTTACCATTCTTCTCTATTCACGATGCCCTTATCAACCATTCGATTGCTACTTCGCATACTCGGTTGCCTGGCACCGCTATGTCGCACTTATTTTTCCCCATGTTACGGTGGTGTAGTGGTGCTGTCTGCCCATGTAAATTTCACCAGGGTAAAGCTATTTAAAGCATGGCTTTAATACAAAGGCGGTCGAGTCTGTAATGTTAACAGGGGCAAAAGCACAGTGTGAATTGGTAGAAGTGAACTGGTAAGACAAGGAATTTCAACTTCAAGGTGAATTTAATTGTCTTACCAGTTCACTTCCACCATAGATTTGTCATTTTCATGGAGTTGTATTGACTGTCAGATTTGCCTCTCTTGTGGCAACAGTGGTGTAGTTTGGCCATGGCTATTTTTGGGAATGGAGATGATTTTTTTTTCCTAATTTGAATTTTGGGCATGTAAACGTTAACCGATTTCTCTGATTTTTTTGCAATCGAAATATCAAGTGTTCAAATTTTATCAGCTTTAAACTTTAGGGCGAACAAAATAAATGATCTCAAGATATTAGCGCCTTTATAAAAATCAATTTATGAAAAAAGTGCGAATATTTTACATTTTTTTTCTTATTTATGTCAACAAGTTCAAATTATCCAAGTTTTAATGTGAGCAAGTTTGAACGAAATTGATTGGCAGGATAGAAATTGCTGCACAGCTGACTGTTGAATTTTTACTTCAAAATATCGTGCTTGTGTATTTTTGGGAGCTGTTACAACAATGCTTAAGGAATGCTAAGATCCCATGGATTATATGAAAGCTTGATGCCAGCTAAAACGTGGCTGAAAAGTCTGGAAAGATCGGAAACTCCTAGCAAAAGTTGTAAACAAATGAAGCAGAAGAGTTGCGGTGCGTAAATTGTGAATTTCAAAATCTTAATTTCTTTTTTTTTTTTTAATTAAAAAAATCAACCGATGTTTTTTCTTTTATTTTTAAGTATGAGAAAATACAACATATATGCAAACGACATTTTCTAGATTCCTGTGTCTACTCTGAACGTAACTCTTCGAATTTGGCCTGCCAAGATAGCTACTTCTCTGACAACACTCTTGTTACAGTAAATCATTCAAACAAACTCGCCGCATTCTCAAGACTATGTAGCACCTGGAAATAAACATGCGGGCTCCATGCAAGCATGGGTTTTAATAACATAATGTATGCAATGCATGAATATTGAGCAAAAAATATGATAATTAATGGAAGCACTAATTAGCTTCCGGAGGGGAAAGAAAATAACACGTAGGAGAAATAAGGAAAGAAAAAGATCCTGCAGGTGCCCACCTGTGTGTTGAACTCTCGCCCTCCCTGCTTTCTAGTACAGTATACCAACGCAATGAACTAACATAACACGTCTGCAATGCGTACATGTGCTTTAAAGAAGGGATAAGAAGAAAGAAACCAAAATATTCTCATCTTTTTAACCACGCGGCCATGGGCCGAACGCGGTTCTTGCTCTGAACAGGATTTATTTCTATTATTTTTTTTGTTGGTCACCAGACCCAAACCTTCACTCAGCCAAATCGTGAATGGGAGTTTGAATCACGTAACCTGTGATGTTAATTCGCCAAAAGCTGTTAAAACATTAATGTGCGGAAAATGTTATGGATATTGTTTTCTTTATTTTATACAAAGTATATTTTCTTTTGGTTTTATCGCAGCGTTGGACTTGAAGCTAATATTGAATACACTAAAAAATGGTTTCATGTCAGCCATGGAATGTGCTGATGTTGCAAGTTTCACTTTTTGCTATGTGACAAATAACATTGTGTTTCTTTGCAAGTTTATGTTGGCAGAAGTGACGGTCATTAATTTGTTTTCCCTTCTGCGAGTATTTCTGGTGGGTTTAGGCAATTGAAGTGAATTCTTTGGCTATTTCATCAAAGCGAGTTCAGAAATTTGAAGAGAAATGAAATATTTGCTAAAGTAAACAATTGAGCCTGCCCCGAACGTGCAAGGGTTACATCATTAGAAGGGAAAAATCCCCAAGCTAAAGAAAGCCAGGGATAGCGTAAACCTCGGATTGTGACTCGCGTGACTACTTTTCTCATCCTTTATTCAGTGCAAACAGATTAAATTTAACCGTGACTTTTGAGAAAGAAAGCTGTTAATTAGCAAAAAATATAAGCGCGGTTTTAAGTTGCTAGCAACTTCTTGTCTGCTTATACTTCTACTCATACATGTACTTCATCAAGCAAAATAGTCGTTGTCTCAAAGAGACCTTTGATTTTTGGCTCATTTAGAATAGGTGTAACAAACTGGCCTTGTCTGGCTGTGCAGTGTACTGTAAATGGCATTCCAGTCGAATTATAGTTTCTATCGTTTTGTTTTAAAATAGTGTAATTTGTGAATGCCAATGAATGGAATTTCATATTATTGCCCCCATGCTATGGTGGGGTGGCACTGTTATTTGGATGGGCAAACAACACCACACCATAATTATTAGCCTCGAGGGTAAAGGTGAGCGTGGTTGTAACACACACAGTGTTTTCTGGAAATGCCAGGATATGAGTTTCCACTAGGATAACAAGCCCTTTCCCCCATTCGTTTTGTACTGTAAATATAGGGGCATAATCAAGGAGTGAATTGGTAAGACAAGGATCTTCACCTTGTCATTTTCAAGGAGTTGTATCAAAGGTCATGTTTGCCCGTGCTACTGTAACAGTAGTGGTGTTCAGTTTTATGCACACACTCTCATCGGTTTACGTTTTAGGTATTAGAATGGGTAAAACAAAGCTGGTACGGGTGAGTGTTTCCACCGTTTTTACGACTGTTTTTGCATATGCAAGACAGGAGTACATGTATGGTATAAACAAAAGAGGTTGACAGACCTAATACAACTCCCATAGTTTCAGGTGCTTTGGCAAGACATATGCCAGATAAATGATGTTGTAACCTTGGATTTTTTTCCAGGCTAAAAAATGGGAGGATCATTTCAGAACCAAATTTATTACAAAATGCTTGGTATAATGCTATACAGGGAATCACAAGAATTGCTTTTGTGACATAATGATTACCTCACAATTTCATTGTCAATATTAAGCCAAACAAAGGTTTGAATCCAAAACAAGTATTATTAAGTGCTGCACTAATTACAGCAAGGAGCCCAAATTAAAAGTGACCACTTTATTTATTCACATTCTTTCATGCAGTCATTATCCAATCAAAAGCCAAAGACAGCTTTCAGTTGCTTTCTGATTGGATAATGACTTCATGACAGAATGTAAATAAATAAATAAATTAAAAGTGGTTGAACTTTTTGGGCTTCTTGCTGTAACAGTTTGGTTACAAAAATGTGACACATAGAGAAAAAGCGAAACAAAACTTATGCCAAGACGACCCTAAAACTACACTTCATTGCTAGTTACACTGAATAGCAGAGCTTTGAAAATATTCTATAAAAGCAGTCCTGTCATTATTTATAGTGCAAATAATCCTGTAGGTATCTCTGTTTCTTTTTGTAACTTGTCTAGCTATCCGTCATCCCTCGTCACTTTTCTGGCTCATCCACCCCAGCTTGGTTCATCAATTCTCCAATGTTCTTCTCTAAATCGTCAATTCGTGTGCTCATATCATCGAGTAACCTTGGTCAAGGAATAACATATTTACAAGTTGACCACAGCTAGACAATGACTAACCACAGTTTTATAGCAATGGCACAGCAAACCTCATTCAGATCCCCAGAGGTCACAATTTGCTGGCATCCAAACAGGTTTTTTGCCAGTGACTTTTTGTGGGAAAAATATTTTTCTATGAAAACATCATCTTACAGTCAATTTTGCTTTGAAGCAACTGAGTGATTTTCTAGAAATATAGAATTAAATGGAACACCTGGCAGTGCTTTCAATAAGATTTGAAGTAGGTGGTGCTACAGCACCCTGTCAAAGTGCAATAACAAAGACCATTACAACTTCCCTCTAGATGGTCAATTTTTAAAAATAATTTGCTCACATTATAGCCGGTAATTCACAAGAGCTCCGGTGGGTGGCGGGTATTTTTGACAGCATTTGCCTGGCCAACCGGCTTAGGAGAAAGACAGTTCTATGCTGTATTGAAGCTACTGGCCTGGAAATTTTATCAAACATTCACCAATTCAGTTTGTCCAAATGAAATCAAACTTGAAGAAAAAAAGAAGCAACTTAGTACCGTCACAAAAATTGGGTAGATTAGGATGCTTAAATCATTGCATGTGCCATTTGTACAATGTAAGCTATGTATTTTTAATGAGAAAACACAATCATGCTGAAAATGAGTGAATAGACTCATTGTGTCAATAAATATCACAATTTGACTACAATAGTAATTACCTGTTAGGAATGGAATAATTTGATTCCAAAAAATTCCAGAATCACAACAACAAATCCCAGAGTTCTAAACAGATGGAGGCGCTTGTAATAAGCTTACGTTTATGCAGTGGGTAAATTTTAAATACTGCATAGCTATAGACAAGCACTAAACGTTCTTATATGAAAAGATTGTGGATTATACAAGCGATGAAATGCATCCAGTCAATGTCATAAACAAAGCTTCCAAATCCGTCGTCAACAATTAAGAAATTATCGGCGTCCCATTTGGCAAACACAAAACACTGATTTGTTTCACTTCAAGCGGCAAAGAGGCATGTATACAAATTTCTTACGACTTTCAGCCCTTTGTTTTTGGTATAAAATTGAAACAAGAAGACATAAAAGGATATTTCTTGTGATGATCTGGTCTGACATCTGCTGGAACTTGTCTTGCTGTAAATACGAATCGAAAACCCTTGGTGTTACAAACGGAAAAAGCAAACAAAACAAGCTACGAAGTAGTGAAAGAAAATGTTTTGTTTTCATTACGTACCATTTGTTGCAGCAACGTTTGCACCTGTTGGGAGAAAGAAACAAAGACAAAAGAGAAGCAAACAACGAGAACTTTGTCGTTTAAATCTCAAGTAAAACGTTTATGCAATGACCTAAAACTGTAAATAAGGATCGCCTAAAACTATTGGCAAAAAGACCTGTTTGTAAGAAAAATTAACTGCACATATATGCCCGGGATTAAGTTAAAGAATAATATAACTTGATGAATATCGAATGGTACAAATCCAGTCAAATCTTGTACGCTCTGAGGGTCTCCTTCTTCAATCTTCACCGACTTCTCTGTGTCCGCCATATTGATGTTTGTCGCTTTGACTGACAGAAGAAAGCGAAAGACGGCAAGCGGAAATATTCATTGGCTACTACTTGGTGTAAGTGTCACTATTATGTCCCGAGCCTGTTCATTCCTCAACACCAGACCTCCGTCGTCAACATCATCAACTTTAAAAACAAACATGGCGGCAGAATTTGAAGTTCTGAAATTAACCAGGATTTCATAAAAGCGAGAGACTTTTGAAAAAATGTCACAGCATCAAAAGCATCTTAGTTCGTATTTGAAATCTAAAAGGTCAGCCTCAAGTACTTCAGGCATCTCGAAAGATAGGTAAGAGATCAATATTTTTGTTTCAGTGTCACGTATTTTTGTGCTGTTTATTTCCTCACATGTTCCTCAGCAACGGGAATTATTTTCCTTTTTTATGTGAAACCGTTTTAAAGCGAAATACTGGTTTAATTCTTTTAAAGAGGTGAAAGCACGTGAAAAAGAACACAGTTATGTTTTTTTTTTCTGTGCAAAATTATGTAGCTTGTTGTTGTAACATGTAGTTTAGTTCACTTGCAATTAACATTGTTATATTTCGATCATCAAGTCTGTACAATTTGACAGCTCAGCGTCGTGAAGCTGGAAGCTGGGCTTAAGAGTCACCCACGTGAATCACAACTGAGAAAGAGAGGGCTACTTTACCCCATTTTTGTCGGCAGTTGGGAGGGGAAGGGAATCAAGGAAAGGTGGTGGGGGGGGGGGGGGGGGAGTGTAAGACCAGAAACCCATAAGGGTTGAAATGTGTAACTCCCTATGATTCGCATTGTACAAAGCGTTTGAACATTCGTTTCCATTAAGTACCATATTTGGAAAACCACGAGAAAAAAATCAACCAATCAAAATTGCAATATTTGGATTAAATTCACAGCGCGCGCTAGCTCGCACTAAATGGTGTAATCTTGTTTTTAAACAACTTTGGTTAAATAGAGTTAAATTTTGTTAAATTCCTCTGTTTCATCGTCATTTAATGGTACGGAGAACTACACTTGGATACTCTTGATGAATTTCTTTAGTTTCTGTGAGTAATTCACGGCGTTTAGGTCGGAATTCAAGTGACTTACCACAAAAGCGAAAATTTTCGTGCGTGTGTCGTTACGTGTGTAAATCATTCGCGTACAAGCTCCTTGTTTTTCCAAATATGGTACTTGGCAAACTGAATGTTCGAACGCTGTGAACGCACGTTATACGTTTCAACTCCTTATGAGTTTCTAGTAAGACATAGTTTACTTTTAAAGTTTGACCCTCAGGGGCATTGCTTTTTAAACTTTTTAATGTATTTGAAGTTAATCACTTTTTGAATGACTTGAAGCAAACCCCAGGTTGGAGTTAGGTCAGCAACAAAACAAATTGGAAAGGCACAAGCTTACTCAAGACCTAAACATTTTGATCTCAACAGGTTTGTCAGTTAGAAACATATATCTTATTAGACATTTTAGTGTGTTGTATCGCTGTATATTTTTATGAGTCAAAATACAAATGATGAGTAAAATTTACAATACTACACACTAAAATGTCTCATAAGAGATTCATTATCCAACGTTTTAGTTTCCCCAAATTCTGACTTGCCAAGGTTTTTAATCTTTCACGCGGTCGGGGGGAATGAGACGAGTACAAATATTGTGTGATATTTGTACTCGTTTCGAGCGTTATTTGTACCCTACGAAGCAGTGTTGGATAATAAAATGGTCTAAAACATTATATTGCAAAATTTGTATTGACCAAATAATAGGGCTGCAATGATACACCGGTGAACCGCGATGTTTTTTGTCACGATACGAATATCAATTGATATTTGAATGTGATATCGCTGTATCGCAAAACAACAAAATATTTCTCATCAAAAATAAAAAATTACTTTACCAACATTCAGAAATTACTGTTTTAATCAGTTTTATGACTCCTTACCCAAGTACAAGCCTTTTTTTAGCCACAGGGCTTCGTCGTTGCTTAGTATTGCTTCGCATGCTTCCAGTCACGTATTTTTCAAGATGGCGGCAGGAAAGCATGCGTAGTTTCAATAAGTTGTCAGCTGACACCTTCTTTTCATCACGTGCCCGCAGCAAAAACACACGTTTCGTTCATCAAAATGTCTTCCCAACAACCGGCACTGTCCTCTTATAAGTCAAAGGTTGTCAGTTGATATGTTACGATGTATCCTATTGTGTATCGTATCGTGGCACTTGTACCGAGATATGTATCGGTTGCTAAGAAAATGTATCACTGCAGCCCTACCAAATAAAAGTGACATCATTTAGACCACAAGTGAAGCATTAGTGGTTTCACTGGAAAGTTTTGGTGTCATTTCTTTGATCTATTTGAGAAACATGGGAAAATGTGGCTGATTTGTTTCTAGATTAATTATTATATTTTATCATATATTTACTTACCAAATCATACATGATTTGTTTTTGTTTTTTTTTGCGTGAAGAATGAGATTTTTGCCAGAAGTGTTGTTTGAGAAAATATCAACGCCTACCCCATAGAATGTTTTTTTGGTTTGAATGCCCCCATCCCTCTGGAAATTCCAGTTTAGCTTCATACTTTCCTTTAAAAGTTTTGGCTTTTGAGACCCCCACCCCCACCCCCACCCCCTTGGAATTTCCTATCACCTTTTAAATGGGGTAGATATGGGTATTTTCTCAAACCGCACAATGCCAAAACTAGCAATTCCTTACTCTCATATAGGTTTGAAAAGATGTTCTCATGTTTGTATTTTATACTCAAACTTTCTTTAAATCTTTTTTTCAAGGCTTCCAGATGAACTTCTTTTAAAGATATTCAAATACTTAAGTCCCTCTGAACTGCTGGTGTGTGCTCAAGTGTGTCACTTATGGTCTGCAGTTTCAAGAGAAAGGTGAGTTACATGCACCTCTGGCTTCCCTCGGCCCTGAAACGACAGTGTTATGTCAGGGAATGCAGGGGTTGATTTGCCCTTAGTTAAAATTTAGAACTCAAGGATATAGGAGGGATGATTCTTAAGATTGTATTATTGTGGTTTAACTCTGTTACTGTACATTTAAATGCAGCTGTTTGTGGCAGCCACTACTTCCCAATCTTCCAAAGGGAGTCAGAGATTCCTTGACTTTTGCCGAAACCAAGGAGGAAAGCTTTGACTGGAAAAGCGAAATGATCAAAAGGTTCTAAATAAATGCATTTCTTGTCAAGTTTTGTGAATTTAACTCTCTATTAAATTGTCACATAAAACATTAGAGATGACTAAATTGACATTTACAACATTTGTGGATGTTACAGGTGTATAAAAGCAAGGAATGAGGAGATCTTGACTTTGCAGTTAGTGAAGAAACTTTCGCCCTACACTGGGCTATCAACAGATGTACCACATGCTCTCAGGTATTTTGATTCTATCCGTAAAGTCTATTTTTACCACCAGTTGACCTAATACCTACCTTTTAACCTGGAGCTATAAAATACCCCCATCTCATAATATCTACCAGTACTGTTAGACCCCTTATTAGCCTTAGCTGATTTCTTGGTTTAACACATTGCTTATAGTGTTATGGCACTCACAGCAACAAATCACAGATTTTGACATTGGAATCTGTGGATTCATGTGGAGTAAGAAGAAGGGGTGGGAGGTTACACCGATAATGAAACTACTTTTACAACAAATACACTACTGGGTGACGAGACTTATGAGTTTGAAGGTGCCTCCCTCAGTCCATTTGGTTTCTTTAATAAGCACTTATGGCTGACAAAATTTCGCCCTTCTTCGCTCAGATAATCAAAGTCAACTACTCTTTTACCCTAAATTGAAGTAATTTTAGTAACTTAAGATTCTTTCAAACAGTCAGTTACTCTACTCTACTCAGTCAATCAATCAATAATAAAAATTTATTTAACCTCGGAGCTGACGGGGGGTGACTAGGCCCCTAGCAAACATATGCTAATATGCCGAGAAAAACCAGCTGCCTACTTTGAATTTTGGAAACCCCTGCGATAGGCTAGCATCCCATCCAGGTGGAGTAGTGCTCACTACTACAGGGCATTTCTTACCGTGCTGGAAAACATGCAAGGCTTGGAAAAAGTGCCATTCTGTCCAACAGTCCAGAACGAGTAGATTTTTTCTGTTGGGCAAGTAACTTTTCATTCTCACTTGCCTGATGTAAGAAGGGCCCAGACAAGTCGTCTGCTGACAAAATTGTAAAAACTACTTTAAACAAGCATGCAACTGCCCTGGGCAAGCACAATTTGAGAGCTGCATGTCAATGACGTGGATTAACACCAAAAGTGAATTGCCACTAACCCCTGACACACACTTTATTCATACAATCATGCAGTTTTTATCCACTTATGACAGACTTGGAGACGTAAGATGGAAGCTGTGTGTCACAGATACTTCTGGTATGAAGCACTGGTCTTCGGCCGATTGTTTCCAAGTCTTTAAATCGTCAGTCTGTGTCCGCTGGTATTCCTTACAGCTTCCACCTCTCTCAAGGCTCAAGACACTCCAGGTGTTTGCCTTTGTGCCAATCTTCTTTAACAGAAACTGGAAGCCACACATAAACAGGTCAGTATCTTGTTGATCATTTTGTTTTAAAACCTTTTTCCCATATGCGAGAGAGATCATGAACAGGAAATGTTACTTATTCCTTTCTTAAATAAGCCTGTTAGCTTACCCCTCTCTATGATTACCCCTCCCCCACCCCCCATATTTTGTGGCAAAGTACATATAGGGAAATTGCAATGTTCTGTCAAAAGGCAATGTTACCTATTGTAAGTAATGTAATGTACCGTATTTTGTAAGTGACGTAAGTAATGTAGTGTATTATAAATAATCTACTGTAAGTAGTGTACGGTAATTAATGTAAGTACCATTTAAGATAAGATATTATAAAAAAAATCATTCAAAAAAACAAATTTAGAAAGGCGTACTGTCTTCCCCTTCCCCCTTTCAAGCCAGCTGTTTCTATGGACCTTGTAGGGACCGGTCCAGGGGGGGGGGGAGGCAGGGAGAGGAATGTATAAGGGCCATACTGACCATATCCACTTAATATTATCATGAGGTATCATTATCAAGGTAGGTTCAATAACTAGTTGGTATCCATAAACCAGAGTTCAACTGCATACAAAAAATTGATGGTCGAAATTTTGAATTTACCTTCAGCTTATCAGAAGTATAATTTTGAAGACAGATGCAAAATGTTTGCTTCTTCTGCTTGAAACCACTAAATAATTAACTGACTTGCTTCTGTCATCTGTGTCTTTGTTTCTCAGTGCCACAACAAGATCTCTTATCCTTGAACAGGATCTTCGTGCAAAAGGTGAGCTAATGATTCAGTGCAAATATAATATTCACGTCACCTTTTTTTAGGAAATTTCCAGAAGTGTAGTGACGCTAATAGAGAAAGTGGTGAACAATTGCCATGTTTATCAATGGCTATGGTAGACATCAAAACTTATATCACAGTGCATGGTTTTATGGTTTATCAGTTTGTTTTCTTTTGGTTGTGCCTTTGCAAGCTCTAGAATCTCAAATGTTCTAAAAGCTCATGCAGAGTGCTCACTTGCTAATCTTAGCAAACATGCACTCAAGAATAAAATATGCACCAACCAAGTCACGTGTGGTCTTAGTTTTACCCCTGATTGGCCGAAAAAACGTGGCCGGCCTGTTCACTCCCATTGGCTGGTAAGAACACTTTACACAATCCTCTTTTTCTTAAAAATTGCAGAGCTCAGCAAATGCCATACCAAGACCAATAGGAAATGAAAAGTGCTCTGATTAATTACCGTTCTGTCTAATGTGGCATTTATTCTATGTCTTGTAAGGTATTGCACTGTCACAAGACAAAGCCGTCAGTAAGAGTGACTTGATTACAGCACATGTCATGTGTCCCTCTATTTTAGCAGCTTGTTGGAGTGCTTCATGGAAAGTAAGTGTTCATTCAGTTTATGCATTTCTCTTTTATAAAGTAGGCTACGGTTGTTTCAGATTTCATGCAGGTTAGTACATGTAATATGAGTTTGTCACTCTCAATTTGAGAAAAAAAAATTGAGTCAAATGAGCCAATGAGTTCATGAGTTATGAGTCAACGAGTCAAATTTACAGTTATTAATTTAAAAATAGTGCTTCCTAACAAATAAAAACAGTACTGTCTAACAAATAAAAACGGATTGCAAGCGTAATTTATTGTGAAACTAACTGCAAGCAAACCAGAGTGAAACTAACCGCAAGCAAACCAGAGTGGAACTTAAACTGCAAGCAAACCAGAGTGGAACTAACTGCAAGCAAACCAGAGTGGAACTAACCGCAAGCAAACCAGAGTGGAGCTAACTGAAGCAAACCAGAGTGGAGCTAACTGCAAGCAAACCAGAGTGGAACTAACTGCAAGCATACCAGATTGGAGCTAACTGCAAGCAAACCAGAGTGGAACTAACCTCAAGCAAACCAGAGTGGAACTAGCCACAAGCAAACAGGAGTGAAACTAACCGCAAGCAAACCGGACTGAAACTAACCGCCAGCACACTCGAGCAAACCAGAGTAGAAATAGCTGCGAGCAAAGTAGAATGCATCTATTCTAAGCTAGTCTGTATACTGGCAAACCACTGTTAAGTAGATAATACCCCACTTTCACTCATTGACTCATAGACTCAAAACTGGAGTCTTCTCTCGAATTTCTAAGGCAAAAAAAATTGGACCAGCACGTTGAGTGGCCGGGTTTCAGTTTTTGCGCGTACGAAAGAACCAATCAGAGACGCGACACGAATCTCTGTGGAGCTACGTACTGAATTTATTTTATCATGTGACAGGATGGTGGTGAGTTAGCTTTTATTTCTCTCTGCCTTCATCACTATAACTTAACCAGAAGAATTCTCCTTGGATCACACGACAGGTTAGTGAATTTAGGCTCACAATTTGACTGTAAATGGTTTGAACCCAGGAAATATCAGTGCCTCGTATTGATATGGGTTATTGACCAAGCGTGAGGTCAAGATGGCGGGATATTGGCCAAGTCCTTTCTTGCGTGTTTATGGACCGAGACGAAGTGAAACTGATAAGTCGAGGATTGAACGCTAATGAGATGCACGCTCTTTATAATAAGCATCACAAAGTGTCCTCACTGATTAAAGTTCACCTAAACACACGTAATTCCGTCAAATATGAAGTAGTATGAAAATGGTCAATAACACAGTCATATATGAAGCACTTGCTGAACAATACCTGCATTCAATCCTGGACATAAGTGAGGCTCGTAGGATCTCTAGGATTGAAACTGACTTTGCCGTTACTTACCTCCAGTTAAAAGCTCCTGCCACAAATTGTATTCGTATTTTTATTCCTCCACTTCATAATACATTTATAAAGTTACAATAGTTTTTGACCAAATAGAATACAAAGGGCAAGGGTACGGTGAAACAAATTACATGCCCTTTCCATTAAATTACAACTTTTTTAAAGTTAAAAAAAACATGAGAGGAAACAAGGAAAAACAAAAGTCAGTAGAATAGATGCCACAATGCCCCAATGGGAGAATTTAGGATACAGACTGGTATGGTTGTTTAAAAGGGGTTTACAGGGGCAGATCCGGGATTTTCTTAGGATGGGGTGCACATAGTTTTTTTTTGGAGAATACCAGTTGTATTAGAAAGCCGCCCAGACGTCTCAGGGGGAGGATGTGCACACCCCTATACCCCCTAGATTCGCCGATCCACTTTCCCCCTACGGGCTATAAATTGCTTTCTGTTTGTATTACCCCAGAGGTTAATAACACAATTGAAGAACCTTTTCTTTCTGTCAGAGCATTTGTCCCACCGCCCCACAAGCCTGTTCCAGATGATATCGATCCACAACATGGTAAGTAAATAAACACCTTATCAACCAAGCGCGAGAGCCGTACTGGGAGAATATCGGCCCAAGGTCTTGACATTACAGACCTTGTGCTCGGTCCGCCGAGGGCCTTTAAGAGGATGGATATGGGTTTATGGGATTAGTTATCAAGGTTATAAATTTTATATCGAGGTTTATATTACTATCAACATGCTGCTTGTATGTGTTATCTTTTTAAGGTCTTCATGGATACAGGGTCATGATAGAACTAAGAAATCATAAAGCGACTCTATGGGGACGACAGTACAGGGAACTCTATCAACGTAAGTAATGTCAAAAAGTACTTGAGACTGTAAATGCAACTTGCTGTAAGTTTACACGATAGAATAACATTTGTCGTGTGTTTTAATCCTCTAATCCTTAAGCAGAATAACAGAAACAAAACGTGGCAAGTTACATGTAATGATAGTTTTTCAGAAGAGTAATTTATTCAGTTGTTAAAGAAACTGTTGTTCTGACTGCGGCCCAGGCACAGCGGCTCCTCGGTCCTCAGTGTGTTCCACTGGAAATCCGCGAATCTGATTGGTTCTACCATTTCTTTTTGTGGGTTATTGAAGGCATAGGCGTACGGGCCGGGGGGGGGCGGACAGCAGCCCCCCAGTTTCCGGAAATGTTGAGATTTTTCGGGCAAAACGCTCACGTTTCAGGCAAAAGCACTTGGGATAAATAGAGTGCGGCTTCTACAACACGACCAAACAGTCCATCTTGAAACGTATGAATGGCTCTGTTTTTCTTGAAGTTTCAGTGCGTTTATGCCCCAATTTCAATGCTCAAGCATGAGGGCATTGCGTAATTTTTTTCGGGCAAGAAAATCACCGCCGCCTCCAAGTTCGAATGTGCCCGTACGCCTATGATTGAAGACGATGACACGCGCGTTGCCCTTCAAAGGGACGATATTCTTTATTTTTGGCGCAAAACTACATAAAATTGTAAGTTTTGGACTGTAATCCCTCAGAGTGGCTACTGAAGCAATCAAACTACTCGCCCTCGTTTTCTATGAGCGATAGTGCACTCGGCTGCCTCCCGCTGAGTAATCGCTCATAGAAAGCTGTTTTTAACAGACGATTTTTTTATTTTCATGATTTTTTTTTTCTTGGCAACAGAATATGTGGCTGATTCTTATGTGTGTCTTGGAGGGCCTGGTGACCAACACGGTTCATGTGAGAAACGGCTTTCACTTCCGTGGAAAACAGAACTCTTCAAAAACACCTTACCGGTGAGCTTGAAAGATTATAACTTGGATAACTTCTTACTCCTGTAGTTATTGTGAGTCAGGGCCTGGCTCAATGGAAAACCGATAAACCCAGGATTAAAAGTTGATTAAGGGTTCAATTTCTATGGCATAGAAATGTTTTTATTGGCAATGTTTTGTGTATTTTGATATAAGTCGACATCAAAACTGCAGGACAGAAAATATTAACAGAGAACCTCACCGGAAAAGTTGAAAAAACTGAAATCAAAATTCACGCTTAGCTTAATCGTGCTTTAAATAGCCCGCCCAGGCGTTTTTTGCAGGCTTTTGAGGCACGCGCGTGAAGGGCCCTGTATTGGTCAGTCAAGGGAACCATAACGTCCCTTGCAGAACCCTATCACGTGACCTTGTGGAGTGACCTGGACTCCAAAAGTGGAAAGAGCGTTATAAAGTTAGTGAAAATGCTAATTTTTGAGACAAATGATGTGTGAATTTGAGGTTTTATGGTGGCATGAATGCTTTAAGAACATTTGTGTGGAAAAAAAATGTTGTCGTGTGGAAGGACAGAAGCTTTGCCATCCTGCATACTGCTTTTACAAATTCTTTAATTGTTCCAAGCGCCCTCGCACTTGGACCTTCATGGTCTCAAAATTGCCAGTCTGGCTAAGGACACGTCACAGCTTTGGGCAAGGGGCCTATTGCTGTTGTTCTCCTTTTGGAAAAAGATGGGTTTCTGTCATTAGTGGTATAAGATTGGAAAGGTGAACGTTTATTCGTTTGTCTCATGATGGAATCGCTTTGAGGCGTTGATCGCGACGTTTCGGCTGCAATTCCAAATAAAAAGATGACCCATTTCGTTGACGTGCTCCTGAAACTGCGGGGGTCTGCGTATGAGCATGTCTCTGTCGTGTTCTTATATCCTTCCATGCAGCGCTTTCCTTGTTTCCCCGATGCCGCATTCACATAGAATCTTACAGACAACACCGTCTTGTTTAGTTGGTTCTAGAGCATCTTTTGGTCGCACTACTATGTGAGACCTAAGAGTTGTGTCTGATTTGAAAACGGTTACGTGGGCCTTGTTGTCGTAGGCAGCGGTCAAGAACCTCTCATACACCTTTGACGTAGGGAAGAACCGCAGTAGATTTCAATTCCTGCGTTGGTTCTTTGTTGGATGATAAATCTTTCTTTTCTTCAGAGGTAACTGATGTTTTTGTTGTAACGTGTTTGGCTCGATCGTTTGGACACTTGATTAACAATACCACGCTTTACTGGCTGAGGATGGTGTAAATCACAAGCTAGGTATTGCTCAGTGTGAGAGGGCCCCCTGTAGACTCTGGGTTTGGCCCGGTTTGGGTTTTTGTTTCAGTGCATTTTACAACTTTGGCCGTGCTGAGGAATATCGTTCGTTATATCGGCGTTTAACTTGACCATGAGTTAGATTCTTATAATCACTCCTGAAAATTATTCTAACCTAGACTAAACGCCTAAACGTAACAAACAAAAATGCTCACTCACTCACAGGACACTGCAAGGATGAATCACGCGTACGAGTGTAATAGAGCTTGATTTTGTTGTTTGTATAGGACATGTGTTTCTTAGATGTGACTGTTTTACATGGACGACATGATCCTTTCTGGTGTTTAAGGTAAGCCAAGACTTGGGTTCAGTTTGTAGTGGTACATACACCTTTCGGCATAGATCTTATCCCAGAAATAAAACCGATTGTAGCGTTGATCACTAGTATCAATCGGTAACGCAAATTGCCCGACGCAAACGCACATCGCAAGAATCAGACGCCAGTCGAGGGAGTCAAACGCCAGACGCGGGACAAAAGAGAGACAAAGGACTACACACCTCAAAATGCCTGTCATACAGACCAGGTTGCTGGTCACATTAACTCCTTTTTCCTTTCTTTCTTTTTGTTTTTAGCTCACCTGTAAAGATATCCAGCTACAATTCCCCAGACGGTAAGTTCCTAACTTTGTAAGAGAATAAAATTAAGAAACCTTATTGCAAATTACTCTAATCCACGAGCCACTACTTATGCGTGTTAACGTCGACGTCGGACTAGCTAATTTCGCCTCCGTGGCCTAATAGTTAGCGCGGTGGACTCTGGATCGAGCGATCCGGGTTCGAGCCCTGGCCGGGGTCATTGTGTTGTGTTCTTGAGCTGAGACACCTTCTCAATCCAGGTGTATAAATGGTTACCAGCGAATCATGCATGTGTAAGGCGCGGTGGCCTTATGATTAGTGCGCTGGACTCTGGATCACGTGATCCGGGTTCGAACACTGGTCGGGCTCATTGTGTTGTGTTATCCTTCATCCTTAGGTGATTTTTCGTCTGAAGGCGAGAAACAGTTTATCGAATACAGCGATGAACGTGGAACCGTAAGACTGGATTTTCTAACGGTGAGTTTAATTACTTTGGTTTGGCATAAGGATAGACCGAATAAGTTCTCTTAAACCCCTGATGAGGATTGTTTCCTTTTCACACCTTTTGAGGGGGTGCTAATAGAGAGGGGGGCCTTATTTCAAATCAATGTGAATTTTTCAGTGGGCCAGATAAGTACTGTTGGAACTGGCAGCAAGCACGTTTTCACGGCAAAATAGTATTAGAAATAATTCAGTATGGTGGATAGAACTTTAAAAGCAGAAAACTGCGTTTATTTGTTGATAAGTTGTCAAAATCCTTCCATCAGGGGAAGTGGGATGCTTAATTGTTGTAAACAATCCTTCGCGCGACTGATTCGCTCTTCAGACACTCGTGTGTAAAGCTAGACTGGAGCGAGTGAGCGGAGGCCGGGAGGGGAGTAATTAACTAATTTTTTTGGAACTTTACTAAAAGGTTCTATAGTGTTTGAAAACGGGGAAATGATGACTGTTGGCGCCATTGTCAAAGCAATGTTGTTCAGGTGCGGAGCATTTAAAAAGTAAAAAAACTCGTTTATTTGGAAGAACTGAAAACATTCACACTGAGCAGCTATTTTACATATCCTTTCTGATGCTTTTACATCATCGTGAATGACTTCCCCCAAAAAGAAACAGTCTCCGAGGATTGACCGCAGTCAGGGGGGAGACAGGTGTCCCGTCTGACCCTTTGCTGACGAGTTGGAGAAGATTTGCTGTGACAAAATCATGTTGTTTCTCCATCAACCAAATTGTTATAACGCCAAGACTATAGAGGTCGAAATACGAATTCTCCTTATCCACTGTAATACATCATTTTTTGTTAGGTTGGGAGAAATTAGACCTTGATGGCTTCTGAAAAATTAAGGGATTAATCAATGTTGATTTTTAACTCTTTCAGATTAGGGACGAAGAACAAACGCTTGTAACCAATGTAGAGCTCCGGATTCTGAAGTCCTTTGTGAATTCATGGTTTAATACAGCACATTGAGTCACGTGATACGGAATAATACGATTTTTGCCGTGCCAGCTCAATACCAGGCTCCCGTGGTCAATATGTTCCCGTGACTTCTCAAATGGAGCCTGGGAACCTTGGAGTGCAAGCTGTCTAGTGAAAGTGCGACCAAATCCGACAAGTGGAGGATAGTTTTAATGTAGTGTTTTGTGCTTCCGTTTTAAGCAAAATGAAGACAAAT
This sequence comes from Meandrina meandrites, assembly GCA_963693305.1. Lineage (NCBI taxonomy): Eukaryota > Metazoa > Cnidaria > Anthozoa > Scleractinia > Meandrinidae > Meandrina > Meandrina meandrites. Next base: position 14,265,397 of record OY855903.1, on the reverse strand, counting down.
TGTCGTTGGGACAGTTATTTTAAATAACAAACGGTTCTGTAAAAGGACCACAAATCGTGTTTTAGAAATAAATTTAGAGTAAGGGGTTCGGTTGAGAACAATAAAATCTTTTTTATTACGAAACAGTTATTTTATTTATATTATTTTGATTTTCATTACTGTTACAAAAACAGTATATTTGCATGAAAAACATCAGAAAAATTACAGATCATAGAGCAGGAAAAAATAAATGTTTTGCTCAAATTATAGCTCTGGCATTTTTCACAACCGAGTTATTACAAATATAATTGTGAGAAAATTACAGTATTTAGTATCTTGCCGCTTTGTTTGTGTCCCTGTTTGAAGCACAGTATGGCGGCCATAGAATTGTACAATCAGTATTATTAAAAACTAGCCATGGTATATTGCACTTCTTGAGTTTTGATTGGTTTACAGGCCATGGTATATGAGCTCATATACCATTCACCACAAATATGGTAGGTGTATACATCAGAGAGAACAGCTGGGGAGCTCAAATATTGCAATTCTTTGGGTGTTTTTAATAAAACAATTATTCCACATGCGCTTGTTGGATATGAGACAGTTAAAGCCAACGTTGGCTATCTACTATCTCATATCCAATTCGCGCTGGTTGAATAATTGTTAAATATAGATTCTACCATAAATATTATTCGCTTTCATTTAAAATCATTTTAGATATCAATTATTATAACTTCTGGAAATTAAAAAATGCAATGACGATATCCGTTATTGTGTTCCTTCCATGATATTGCAAATTTCAAGGTGCTTTATCGCTGAATCCCCGGCCAAACGTTCGCAGCATTGTTGCACATAACATGTTGTATTCGTTTGTCCACCCTGTTACAACATGTTGCGTGTTGTTGACTCAAGTTTGAAAATGATCAAATTTTTCTCGTAACATCTTAAATAAAATAAAGTATATCAGCGACTTAGTTTAACAAGGGTGGCACGTAAACCTGTGGCCCTCGAATTCCCGATCGAATTGGAATTTAGAAGTGTTGGTTTTTGTGGAAGGAAGAACCCGGAGAAAAACCCTCGGAGCAAGGACGAGAACCAACAACAAACTCAACCCACATATGACGCCGGGTCCGGAAATCGAACCCGGACCACGTTTGTGGGAAACGAGTGTTCTCACCACTGTGCCATTCCTGCTCCCCTACATGATGTTCCTTAGTGTTATACTCGTTTGGCCACGTTGCGCCGGAGCATTCGCAGTACTTCGATTTGCTATTTCAAAGCTCCATCCAATATGTTGCAACAAGGTGGCCAAACGTGTGCAACATGTTGCTCCCAACAATGCTGCGATATGTTGCGTTGAAATGTTGCGTCCGTTTGGCCAGTTCCTTCACAACATCTCACAACAACATGACACAACAATGTTGCGATACGTTGCGTTGATTTGAGCCACCACCCAGATACCGGCTGGCCGCTCTAACCACTGAGCTACGAGAGACTCGTGGAGAGTCCGGCCATGGGAACCCAGTGTTTTCCTTTGTCCCTCGCTCGTGTACAATTTATCTTTATCATTTATTTACCGATCTACAAATTACACCATTACTCATTTATTATTATGCAAACTGTCGATGTCCGCATTTCCATTTCCCTTACCCCTCCCTCCCCCTCCCCTGTAAGGTGGACCTTTAGATGTATGTAGAAGCACACGAAATTAACGTCAAGTAAAAAGTACAATCTTTTCCAACAATGCGTTTGTTCGTAATGATTATCACCGCAGTTTGCGTGTTATTTCTAGTTATCGCTAACTTAACTTAGTTGCTAAATCTTGCTCAGAAAAAATAGCAAAAATTAGTAGCTGCTAACAACAGTAACCTTAAGGTAAATATTTTGCAAGTTTACTTCATTACTACTAGCAGGTGTCAGTGCCAATAGCAGTAAATCCCCAGGGAGCCGTTAACGCCAAGTTCAGAGTGATTTCCCAGTGTTACTTTCCCACAGACTCGTTTTCCCAATAATGGACATAGCTAGATAAATTTTTAAAGTAATTCATTTCTAACTTCAAGACTTAAACTCTCTTTACAGATTAACATTAGCCTGACTCTCAGACGGTCCGAGGTCGCTCGCTCTCAGAATCAGGCTAAGGTTATCGACATAAATTGCTTCTTTGTTAGCTATATAAGTAGCAGAATAACTTCTTTTCGACCACGATCGTACGGCGTTTTTGAGTCTCTTAAACATGTAAATCAATAAGTAATGATCGCCTCATTAAAGGAAAAAAAGCTGCCTTTTAACATTTAGATTGCAAAAGAACTACAAAATCTTTAAAAGGGTTTTAATTTAATTTTTTCAGGCATGATACCGCATGGTTGAAAATGGTAAACCATAATTAAGGTGTGCGTGTTGTTGTCGCCTTCACAACAACTATTTTTTGTAGTTCGGAAACTAATTAAAAATTTATGCAAGGGGCTAGTATTTGTTGAGTTTAGGACGTAGTCAAGGGTCTTTTCGTTAACCATGAATGGGTTTGCTCTTTTATCAGCGAGTATTTTCATCTACTTTACATATCATATTTTAGATCAAGGCTTAAGTGTAGCGGCTCAAGCTGTTCTTAACCGCGATCCAAGCAAAACTTTAAGATTTGTGCAATTCGAAGATTATTTGAATCACGTTCTTGATGTTCCAAGAGTTGAGGGAGTCACCGTCCAAACGTGGAGGGAGTGTCTGCTGCGATGCGTGAAGAACGACCAGTGTTTATCCACAAACATTGGAGCGTTTCCTCGACCAAACGGAAATCTATGGTGTGTGTTACTTTCCACAGACAAATACGACGCATCTGAAAAGTTCAAAGAGAATCATACTTTTCATCACTACAGCATTGTGGTGAGTAGAACATGTCTCGCGTTTTTTCACGAGTCAGGTCATACATAGTATTAGTTTGGAAGATTCCTTCTGGATTCTTTTTTTTTAAGGCTGGACAAGTGACTAAGACAATAAAATACAGAGCACTCTTCGAAATCAATAACAATCTGCACTAAACTAGGTAACTCCAGCCACTTTGTAATTCCTGTTATAATTCCGACATTCCAAACACTTAATATGGAAAAGTGACAGAGAAACTGCCTTAAAGCTGCCGCATGCCCTTTCCATTAAATTTCATATCAGTTCCTTTTTCAGAATTTGTGATTCCGGCCTTGCAACATCAAATATTGACGTTAAAATCTTAAGCATGCAGCTGTACTGGTCTGATTATTGTGGACAATGAAAGAAACACCTAAATAATTTTCATATCACGTTGCTTTGGTATTTTTTTGGCATGCAGTTACATAGCAGTTAAGGAAGCCGAAGCTATGTAATGTACTGCGTGTGGAAAAGCAAGACGATAATATCAGAACACAACAGAAATTTAAAAACACGAACCCAAACAACACGTGTATATTTTTGATAATATTTTAGCCTAAATGGTCCTAAATGTTTTATCGCCCGCAGGTGTTTTGTAGTAGCAAATTAATAGGGCTGGCGAATGGCACGCGTCTTGCGGAATTTAATTATTTTTTTGTTTTCTAGAGTCCTTGTGCGAGTTTTCCTTGTCAACACGGTGGAACCTGCAGGGCACTTTACGAAACAGACGATTACAACTGTACTTGCACACCAAGCTTTACCGGTAGAAACTGCGAGTACTGTGAGTACTAACATATGGTATGCGCAGAACAGCACGAAATATTTCAAATTAAATAAACAAATAAGGAAGGCATATCACAGCAAACACTATCAAATCGTAAAGCCTGTGCACAGGCTACAAATCGTAAAGCTATCCCTCAATGCAAAAATTGCCGGCAGATCTTTTAAGACCGAGAATTCCACACGCACTGTGTTTGTGAAATTGTAATTTCGTAAGAACGAAAACGATCGAAAACGGAATGAAAGCAAGAGAATGCGGAGTGAGGAATAACTTCTTTGATTTTACTTCTTCGGCCTTATTTTTCATTGTTATGATCATGATTCGAAATGAACTTAATTTTCGATTCTCTATCAAGTCCCCACCCCCACCCCCACCCCCTCCGAAAGTCTCTCCTTTGTCCTCAAAAGATCTTGAAGTGAAAAAAAAAACCTCCGATCCGCGGACTTTTGATCACCTAACAATTTTTGCTTTCTCCTCGCATACAGGTAAAGCGTCATCGTGTAAGGAGATCTACGAATGCGGGTGAGCCATAATTAGACTGCGAGCAGACTCTTTATTTTCGCAGAAGTGAAAAAAAAAACAATGACCGCGCGAAAATTGGCGACGAGGCGAGGCGGAACACCCGCCTCGTCCCCAACTTAATTTCGCGCGGTCATTTTTTTTCGCTTCACGCTCGACGGACTGCGAAAATAAATAGGGACTGCTCATAGTCTAGCCAAAGCAAGTGGTCGAAATATTTTTATGGTGGATTAAGACTAACTGAACCTTTCGTTTTCCTACAGCTATGTTTGAACCATACATTCGGTTCAACTGTTCTTCTTTGTCATTGCTCGGACAAAATTTTTTTATTCCGTAAATTGTAGCATGCCTGGCAGTAAAAATACGCCTAGTCGATTTTGCTGCGGGAGCAAGCTTCACAAAAATCGCTCTTTCCTTTGAATCGGGTCAAAGATTGAAAAGACAGTTTTTGCCAAACCTTTGCCATTCCCTTGATTGCAGCATGGGCTGTCTTTGATTTGATCATAGATAGTACGCTTTGAAGTTTATCCGAAAGGTGTGACAGGCTTAGGGTAACATGAAATGGCACTTAGCTTTGACTCCGTGTCAAAGGTTTCTTGGAGTCTCGTCAAATCTGTTAATTACTTAATACTTTGACGCGCGTCAAATCCCTGTCAAAGGTAATATCAAAGGACTGTGTCAAAGATAGCCATATCTGCCTCACTTTGATGCAACTCACAAGTGAGACAAAGTCAACATTCCGTGTTTGGCCCGCGATGCGTACATCACTTCCACTGTCACTGTAAATTTGTTTATTTTTTATTATTTTTTTCGTTTTCAGATTTCAAGAGAGCAAAACTTATCCACTTCAAACGGATGTTGGAGAAGTACTCGTGTATTGTCACATGACCATGCCTGCATGTGGAGGTGGGCAATGGACGCCGGTCATGAAAATCAATGGTTCAAAGGTAGCTGTGATTGACAGCCCTCAATATTACCTTCACTACAATACAAATGGACACAGAAGTGCTGAATTTTTTTATAAGAAAAATACAAACCATATTAGTTAAGTGATTGCTTTACTCGTTTGTTTATTGATGAGCACCAAATGACGCTCCCGAATCCCTACATTAAGTTTATTTTCAAGTGAGTTATGGCTGGCCGGGTCTCTACCTTCCTTTCATCAAGTTGTGGATGCATTTACTAAATAAGATGAACCATTTTGTGAAGCTGTAGAGCTGTTTCGTGTCGAGAATTTTTTGTTTCTCTCAACTCGCCGGTAGTCCCGGTCTCCTCCCACACATGCACACACTCGATGACGCATGCTGATAACGGATCTTTTTTTTTGTCAAATTAGTCGACAATTTTTTTTGCTCATTTTTTCTCGCAGAATACCTTTCAGTACCAATCTCCACTCTGGAGTGACATGGACACCTTCAACATTGCAGGAGGGAGCACTGGGTTTGACTTTGAAGAGACCAAGCTGCCGACTTACTGGACCATATCTTTCACTAAGATCTGCCTTGGAATGAAAATTGAGCAACAAAACAGGTTTATAGTCATCAACCAGACCGCTAACTCCCTGTACTCAATAATTGCGGATGACCAATACCGTGCAACCACACTGGGCCGAGACGCGTGGAAGACTTTGGCGGGTGCAGATGCTTCTTTAGAACCGTATTGCGACAAAGAAGGGTTTAATGTTGATTGCTCAATGAAGGCAAGGATCGGTATTATGGGTAATGACGGCTATATCTGCACTCAATGTGGCTCGTACGTCGCATTTGGGACTAGCCTCGCCGAGGCTCCGTATTGCGGCAATAGAGCAACCCAGCGGTCAGATAATGGATATAGGAGGACGGAAGCCATGGGGTACATCTTGATACAGTAAGATGATGAGCGAGGAAGGAAAACCCGAGAACTGTGTCAACCGGACAAGGCGTACAAGTAACACAATAAGACTTTTCTATTTTGATTTGGTATAACTTCACCTTGTCCCAGTTTGCTCGATTATACATAGACTCTTACATGATAGATTTCTTATATTGAATCATTCAACTTACTTTTCCTCTGACCAATGTAATAAAGAAGTGTTTGTTTAGTCAACAACATAGCACAACAGTGAAAAAAAAACAAGGTTATGCAACCAATGCATGAGAAATATATCTCGATCACAACATAAAATACCCGTTATAAAATACATAAAATACGACCCTAAGGCCGTAAGACTTTCTCAAAATTCGTTTCGGCGTCTCGCGGTCGTCGCGGCCTGACCCATTTTAAGCTACAGTTCCAATGATGTGTACAAACTTTTTTTCACCAATAAATTTAAGAAAATGGCCGGTATCGTAATGTACGTAATATACGAGATTTTTACCGATGAAGAAGTAAACTAGGTCATAGAAGAGGTAATTTTAGAATAAACGAAGGATTCGGACGTTTAATTTAATTTTGACCTGTAAATAGTAAGTAACCTACTTTTTTTAATTCTACTATCATTATCATCACTGTTATTGTTACTGATACCTTTTTCAAGTTTTAATTCAGTCAAATGAACCCAGAAGTGGACATGTAAAAGTGACATCTCCTGTATAGCGTACGTTTAAATAAAATTGTTGTACCCATTGTTACTCGATCTTCCATCGCTTTGCTTTCTCAGCAGCGAGAAAGTTAATTTCTTAGTGATATGGTTGCTGAATTTTTCCTTATACAACATATCTATTGCTACAACACTATGCTTTGTGCACTGAAAATGTAATGAATGCTATGTATCATGCATGTACAATTTGTGTAGCTGTACGTACAAAATAAATGTTTTAAAAGATAAGTACACGCGCACGGTCTCGTGTAAGTTCTCAGTAGGCCCACGAGGTGACGCGATGGGCGCGTTTCCGTCTAAGGCATGGTCGAGGGGAGGGAGTAGGGGGAGTAAAAACTTCTCCTGCCGTGGACACGGCAATGTGTGCATACGTGATGGAAATAACTGTTTTTATGCAGCTGTTACTGTCGTAAATTTTAATAACCGACACGACCATCACAAAATTTAATGACACGTTGTCGCAGTTTGTAATTAATCCGGGTTGGCCTCATTCTCTGTGGTGCTGACCAGAAGGCTCGAGGGCTCTGAAGTTTAACCTTATTCCCTGACGTGACGTTAGGCTAATAAAGGAGCATAACACCCCTCTGTTTTACAAAATACTTAACTTCATGAGTAAGAAACAAATCCGATGTTGTTGTGGAAGGTGTTGTGCGTGTTCGCTGCTTTCTCAAGCAATGCTTGGAATAACAAAATATTTATAAATGGAGGAAAGAAAATGGAAGAAGAAGAAGAAGTACTCCGAAAGAATAATCACAATACGCACAATGCAATCGAAAAAAGCACATCAGTAAACGCACTCGAGAAAGAGCTACAATATGTTGCTCAAATTCACAAGAAATTTCAAAACAGTTCTGGATGCAATGATGTCGCTGTTCTCAGCGTGACGTTTGACGGCGAGCGATGGAAAAATGAAGCCCTTATGGCTGTTGAAGTCGCGAATCTATTGACTTCGCTCTGGCCTGTGAAAACAGCTGCTGGTGAGTCTATTATTGAGAATGACACGATCCTGTTTGAAATCGCTCGCGCTAATGCTCGATTTTCACCGTCTGTTTTCGGATCTGTGGTCTGTTTCGAGCCAAAGTTGTACCGAAATTACGAGCGTTTTTGTCCATACGCGTTTAGAGACGCTAAATTAAATGGCAGCGTCCATGTGGTGGATCTGGCGCAAACTGGTGACTACGACTACTCATCAAGCCCAAATGCGATTTGGTGGAATGACATCAGAGATAAAACAAAAAATATGAAGCTACGACATCGGATAGAAGTGACAGATTTTTATTCAATTGATCACGGGAATCGAACTGTTTATCAGCATTTTACTCGTTTGTTGGTGCGGTACGAAGATGGTCTTTGGACTCGACCTTACTTTGATTGCTTTGGTGGCAAAGATTGGATGGTTACATACCTTGCTCCGATTTTTAATGAAACCAACGAATTTTTGTAAGTTTTAAGTTTAACTTAATCGTCTTCTAAATTATCCCCTATGCATGGTGCGAATCCACAGCATGTTTAAATTAGATGGGTTACATATGAAGTTAACCTGAAATAGCGAGGGCTTGTACACAATGTCCTAAATGTGAATTTGATTCACATTTTTGTTGGTTAGATTAAAATGTTATACAGTTATACGTAGAAACGAAAAAGAAACATCTTCTATAGAAAGTCGTTTTGACTCGGTAACTGTAAAAAAAGTCGCAAAGAAAAGGTGTTAATTATATATCAAGCTAAATAAACAACAATATAGTATGAAAATATGGTTAATTATGAAATACTAAAATTCGTATTGAATTCTTTTTTAATTAGTTTAAATGTCCAGGGTTTCTTAACGATTTTTAGTGACTCCTATGGCGAATCAAATTAAAAACTTGTGATTAGCCCGTGAAGACTTTTTGCGCCCTGTTACTTATGCAAGTTGCTAGATAAAGCTAAACAACGCAAATGGAGCATTTTAACAACCATAATATAATCATTCAGATTTCTGGCTATAACAAATTAGGCGTTAGCCCCGGAACACCAAAAATTCAGGATTACCTCGGACACAGCAGAGCTAGCTGTTTCAACCCTTCTGTTTTTCAGCAACTTGCAAGTCGTTGAAATAAAAGGTTAACAGACATCAGACTGAAAAACATGAACAAAGCATAGGAAATGCAGAATTAATCGAATCGAAGAAAAGAAGAAACGAGCCTAAAACTTGCGTGGCATTAAAACGGTATTCTCTTGTAAAATAATCAAAACACAACGCTTCCCGTTCTTGGTTTTGTACTTTCTCCGTTCAATTGTCCCGTTCAGTAAGTAACCTCACCTGAGTTGAAATTTTATGCTCAACGTACGCTATGTTAGAACTGAACGATGGACGTGGGAAGCAATTATTGCAAAGATATCAAACTTCTATTGTACGTTAAGTTAAGCCTTAATGATCAAACGCCCACCTTTTTTAAAAGAAGCAATTTTTTGTAGGAAGTAATTATCGAGATCAGCTTTTAAAAACCTTACACTTCTTAATAATTAATTGGTCTTAATTGCTTTCGCGCAAAGGAAATACACTACCCGACAAAATTAAAATCCACTGCAAGACGTATAAAGAATGGAAGTAGTTTTTCTTGAATAGTTGCGCGAAAAGAAGAAAATAAAATAAATTATGACTGTAGTATGATGTTAAAATAACGCGAAACAGAAAGAAAAATATTGGAGTAAACAGTATTTTATAAAAGCTCTACGTCTATTGTTTTAAGAAAACAGTGACAAATTATGGCTTGTTGTGGCAGTCAAGAAAAGCAAACACCAGCTGTCCGGTTCTAAGAAAACAGTGACATAGAACCGGACAGCTGGTGTTTGCTTTTCTTGACTGCCACAACAAGCCATAATTTGTCTTTGTTTTTTTTTTGTTTTTTCAGGGGTACGGTGAGTGTGGATATTTCCCTGAAGTACATAGACATCAATCAGTGTGATGCCCAGGACTCTGTCGGATTAGAAGAACCGAAAGCGACTGGTAACAAACAAACCCGCTTGAACACATTCATGGGAACTCACCGATGTAAAAAGAGCACAAAGGTAAGTCAGTCCAAAGTTCAGAATATGAATTCTCCCATCTGATTACCATGGGTTAGTTTTGAGAATTTGCTGGTGGATCAAGAAAATATCCACTTGCTGACGATATTCTTAATTCTCATCTACTGTCTGCGTGATAATGTATTAATATGGTAAGGAGAAATTAGATACTGGTCCGATGGCAAATTCAAACAGGTAGTTTATGAAGCTTTATGACAACAAGTGTTCTGATCAGGTTTCAACTTAAAAATGTTCGATCCAAACTGTTGGTTGGTTTTGAGCAACTAAATATAACAGCTTTTTCGAGTCTCCTAAACTTTCACCTCGATAGAAGATTCAACCTAGAAAATGTCCTCAATCTCTTGTAGAAAAAATACTTGTTTGTTACGATCTGATCAGAATGACAGTTCTCTTTGCTCGAGCAGATCATTACGTAAATGATTAAACTCACTCACTCGAATGCTCTTTCATTTTACCTTAGACCAACTTATAATTACGACTCGAAAATAACAATCATACGAGAGCACATTCCTCCAAGTTACCTCTACAGTTGAACCTCACTATCTGGAACTCGGTTATCTCGAACTCAAATCCATCAGTTTCCGTTAGAGACAGCTGATAGTAAATGACTGAGAAGTTCTTTCAGCTATCTCCAACTCGCCGCGTTCTCGAACTATTTTTCTTTTCCCTTGAGGATTCGAGATAGCGGGATTCAACTGTATAATCCATCAATCCTCATTTTCCTGATGTGTATAAATAATTATATAACAAAATCGTATCCTTTTATACAGTGCGTACCAGTCCCCTTTCAGGGATTCCAACGGGGCACTTATCGTTGCACCTGCAAACGAGGCTACTACTTCCCAGACACCTCTGCATCTCGCAAGTATTTTCATGGGAAAGTCCTGGAGGAAGAGTACGACAAGATGTTGAGAGGGGAGGTCAACTCGTACGAGGATGACTTCGAGTGCCTCGCGTGTAGTGACGGGTGCGAGGAGTGCGAGGATGATCGTGCGTGCGTGTACAGTATTTATACGTCACTGAGATACGCGTTGCTGGTGGTAAACTGCTTGGTCATTCTAATTTCTCTGGTCTTTGCAGTCTTGGTCTACAAATATTGGCAGAATAAGGTAAAACTAGACATACAACGCGTACACAAAGCTTAATTTCGTATGCCGTATTCTGAAATTAAGAAATGGACAGGGCATGGTTCTTATATACCCAGCCTATAGTGTAAACACAAGAGGTGTTTAGAAGAATTCATAAGTTTTGGTGTAAACACTAGTTCTTTCCAAATCTCCTTAACCCTCTTGCCAGGATATGCTTTCGAGAAAGTGATTAGTTATGATAAGAAAAATAACGAATGTAGCAATCTCTAATGAAGCTCGTAAGCAGTTATTAACGAAATAATCTTAAACTACGTTTAGCTGAGGTAAGCAACTACCAATATATGTTTATGTTATCTTAACCTTAAGCATGCAAACATATTGGCAGGTGTGAAGGATGAAATATTCAACATGTCGCGCGCGATCGTGGGACAAAGAAAAAATCTGAACCCCCATCAGGAATTGAACCCATGACCTACCAAACACCGGGCGAGCGCTCTATCCACTTAGCTACGAGACTTCCCTTTAAGCAAGGCCATATTTTTAGGTTGGCCTTGCTAGAAAAAAGGCCTAGAAAATGGCCTTGCTCACCATGAGTTCTCGTAGCTCAGTGGATAGAGCGCCCGTCCGGTGTTTGGGAGGTCATGGGTTCGATTCCCGTCTGGGATTCAGATTTTTCCTTGTCCCACGCTCGCGACAGGTTGAATATTTCGTCTTTCACATTTCATTACCGAGCTTAAAATTTACAATCTTTCTTTATTTATCACCATATTGACAGATAAATGCATCTTTAAAATTCAAGTGACGCTTTCTTTTCGTTAGATTTTTAAAGCGTCCAGTCCTCGTTTTCTAGAGATCATTATCTCTGGAGCAGTCATGATGTATGTGGAGGTACGTAAGCATCGATCAGTTGTGGTTTTAATATTTAAACCTTGTTTGTGGCACGATTCCAGCGTGCTACGTGCCTCTTGAAACGAAACAAAATAAAAGTTATTGAGTCAGCAATCATACACTGCAATAAAGTAGTATATTCCCACACTGTTTATTACATATCGTGATTCGATTTAAACAATCGATGTCTAATTTTTTTCTTGTTTTTCTCTCGGTCTCTCCAGAAATTTATGGTTTCTATAATCAGCGTCCATGCAGTTTGATCATTATTTTCGCTTTCTTTGCCAGCAAGCTAAGAGTCCTGGAAACGCGATTTGGGACAAAGTCGACTTCTTCCATAAAAGATCTGCAAACGAGATTACTATATAGCCTGAATCTTAGCAGTCTTTCCAGCTAAATTTACCGAATAGACTTCGTCTCTTCAGAAGTTAGAACGTCAAGATGACACTATGACATTCGCGCAAGTTTAAGATAAACTCTTGTTAGAATGTTCATGATATTATCCACACTCTTTACAGCTGTATAGTTGATTCGATCTCATATTAAAGGAGCTACGTCAAGGGGATTTCACGGATATTTGATTTTAAACTGTTTAATTCCAAAATTAGTGGTAGGCAACTTAACCCGTAGAAGAGCATCTAAAGGAAGATATAACCTTAATTTATGGATAGAAATCAAGCTACGGTTATAAAAATCGTTTTTTTAAGACGTTCTGAAACAACTTGAAAAGTTAATCCTTTTTCAGGTTGTAATCCATTTCCATCCAAGCCATCCGCAGCCAAAGATGCTTGTTATCTTTTCTTCTGATGCTATTCCCTCTGTTTTAGCTTCTTGTGTCGTTTCCTCAACCTTCGAAAGTGAGCTGCATCTTAGAACCTTGGTTGCATCACGTGGGTTTCTCTTTAGTATATGTTTCCTTGGCGCTGAAAACGTGGAGGTAAATTTGCAGCAAATCCAGAATCGACTTACAGTCATTAATTAAGATTTGGTACCTACCTGTACAGTCATCCCCCCTTTAATTAATTTTGCTGATATCTTTTTCTCACTCGTGGTGTTGTCTCGCAAAGTCTACTTTTCACGTAGTATGATCAGCCTTGCTCGCAGTTTATTGTTATTCCAAAAATAAAGTGTTCAATTTCACGCGCTTGTTCTAGTTGTCATGGAAACCAGTTAGTATGTCACCATTCACATGCACTTCTTTTAGCGGTACCGCAGGTAGTGCCGGGGTTGTTTTGTTTTGGTTTTCTTTTTTAATACATTTCCAATTGAAATTTGGGACTTTTTTAACTTGAACCTTTCCAAATTTAGAAAAAATATTTCTAAAAAACTGCTTATCTCATTTATACTTTCCTTCTTTTTCATACACTCTAGAGTGGTGCTGATTTTTCGGGTACGCTCTGCTCGTAAGGTGGCCATGACAGACAGTGTATTGCTAAGGAGACTGTGTGCTATTGTGTTGCTATATTCAAGTTACCTAACAGTGTGGATGGTGATACAGCCTCCTTCAGTCGAACCAAGTTTTACTGCTGAGAAACTGAAATACGAACGATGCACCAAAGGATGGTTTGGATACATTATTTTAGCAGGTAAAAACAATGGATCATTTCATCAGAGTATCAAGTCTCAGAGTTTCTTCTTTACCTATCCATCCCGCCCCACCCTACCACAACCCATTTTGTTTTACCCCACCCCTCCCCAGTTTGTTTCATTTTTCTGCCTCTTGCCACCACTCACTAAGGCTTAGTTAGGAACAGTTCTTTAAAATGGTTTCTCAAACATTTGTTGTCCCGAGTGTGCAAAAGGTGATAAAAATTGGTTGAATTTTCGCTTTCGTTTCTTTTTTCTGGAGTTTTCTTTAAAAGATGATCGTGTTTGTCTTCCAGCCGACTTTGTAGTTCTTGCTTGGGGAATGTGGCTTAGTGTCAAAGTGAGAAAAGCACCCCAAGTCTACAACGAAAGCAGATTTATCAGCTACGCCACCTACAACGCTATGTTTATAATGAGTTTTATCAATGTGCTGAGGTGAGACAGGTGAATTATCAGACTGCCGGGTTATTTAATTTGCTTTATTAATTCGATAAACTGGGAAACGTTGCAAAAACAATTTGATGTGTGACAAAAGCCTAAATAGCCATGGCCAACGTCGTTCCCAGGCCCTCTCTCCTTTTCCTCCCTTGGAGAAAAAGGAGAGAGGGCCTGGGAACGAGCTTGAGCGACGGTTGAGCCATGGCTTAACAACAGCCAAAGGACAACACAAAACCCTGAAAACCTAATTTGTCACTGGCCGTTTAGCCGCCAAACACACCGTGGCTTTGGTGGGCATTAACTGCGTTGCCCTCCTATTGCTCGAATGGTCTAAACCTCTCAATCGTGAATTCAGTGCACTTATCCGCGATATTTGCCATTTAAGAGCTACTACGTCTCCCAGAATCACAATCAATTATGTAATGCTTATTTCCAATTCCTTTTCCAGCGCTGTGTTGAGAAATGATTCTTCGCCTACCGTGCTGTACGCCATGGACTTTGCCTACGTACACGTTACTGCTTCAGTCACGCTAGTATTGCTATTTTCGCACAAGGTAAACAGAGAAACTTGCTTGCTTTTATCGGCTTTTCCTCATTCGTTCGTGAAAGGGACCGACCGTAGAGTAACGCACTCTTTGACCCTCCCAAGGTACAGCTAGTTGATAACGCATTCTTTATATTTACTGTCACAAGATCCAGAGTAACGCCCTTGTACTTAGACCCAAGTAACACGCTCATTTGTCGTAGTCTCACTAGAGTAACGCACTCTTCGGATGTTTTCTCACAAGAGTGTTGTGCCTTCCAATTTTTGTCTTCCGAATAGCAAGTGTTCGATACACTGCCAATAGAGTTGCGCACTCTTTTCGTGTACCGTCAACAAGTTCACACGGAACCTCCTCGTCTTCTTATCTTGTCCGCTCTTTGTGTTTGTCTTTGTTTTTTAGCAGCTCTCATATAAGCTTGTAATTCTACTGGTCCTCTAGTGTAGCAGTTGCTATTGTTTTTTTGGTGGCTAGGGGTATTGTTCCTGTTGTTTGTTCTATTGTTCTCTTGAAGGGTAGCGAGCCATTCATGTGAGACCTTGTGAGAGCTGCTGCCCAACCCTTGTTGTCTTTTTGCTTCCTTATTTAACTGTTGTTTCGTTCTAGATTTGTTTAGTTAGAGCCATGAGAAACGACCATCGTCGTACCGCTCCCCAAAACAATATCCTGTCAGTGGACACGTTGGAGGGGCGTATGACTGAAGAACTTGACACAGCGACACTGGGTGGAGAAAATAATGAACTTAAGGTTTGTTTCAGTTTTCCCTGATCGTGATATGGCGATGAGAATTAGTTTCGAGAGACGTCTAAGTGTAATTAGGTTGGGCGAAAGAAAAGCGGGAACTCGAAGAAAAGCACATGGTAAAGGGAGGTGTGAAGAGGGTGTTAGCGTCAATTCCAAGACTTGATTGGAAGGGAATTGGAAAAGGTGAATGTAAAAGCTTCCTTTTTATTCCCGCGCAACTTAAACAAAAATATCGACCATTTCCGAGTTACTTTTTTGCCTCTGTGTGAAAACGAGTCTCCGTGCGAAACCATTCATATGAAAATGAGTTTCACCTGCGCGTTCATTTTCATGCAAATCAAACTCGTTTTCATGTGAATGGTTTCGTACGAGGACTCGTTTTTAAAATGAGGCAAAGGGCAACTCGGAAATAAATGGCCCATTTGAACGACTCTGTTTAAAAGATAGCAAACGTTAATTATGTTTCAATATTACATTTGTACTCTATTTACCCTTTATCTTATCCAGTTGAAAGAAAACTGGTTTTAAAGTATGAAGATGTTCTGCAGCCTGATTGAGCCAAGTGTTCCAAAACGTTTCAACAATTTTCTTATTTTATTTGTCTTTTTTAGCTGGAAATAATGAGACTTGCTTCAAAAGTTGCACGTCTTCAATCTCAGTTGATGACCGAGCAAAACAGACATGTCAGGAAGACTGGGACGAACTGAGTATGTCCGCACACGATTGATTGTCCATCAGCGGGTTTTTATCATAAAGAGATAACGCTTGGCTGGGAAAGATTGTTCAACAGTAAAAGTTTAAATATAAAAATTAAATTATTTTTTTCGTTCCTCCTTGCTGAGGGATTATATGTACTGAATTTGATTATGGTGAGAATTGAAAAAATTCACTCATAACTGTCTCAAATTTGCACGATTTTCACTCCCTTGACAAGTTTTAAATACCAAACTTTATTTTATTTTTTTTGCACCGTATATACAGATTCTTTACGTCAGATGCATTGTTACACCATTGCTTCATTTCAATCAGCATTGCGCACGCGCTCATTGACCGCCAAGCTCAATGTTCTCGCTTACAGTAACGAAATCAAAATGACTGTTGCCAAGATGAAAAATACTGCAATCTGCACGGCGTTTTCCGTCAGTAGTGGACAAACCCCATCCACAAGAAAAAGATATAAATAACTGCCAGGAAGTTTGCCAGTCCAGTATCTATGTTATTTTGTCAATATATAATTAAGATGTCTGATTTCATAGCAATAAAAATACTTTTTATCTAACTTGCTGATGTATTTTTAGATTTCAACTCCTGGGTAATTTATCTATTATTAATTTATTTGGGATTTATCCAGCAACTTTGCAAGCATAAAAAGAAATTTGATGTGTTTTTAAGATGGTCAAAAGTTATTGAACTCCAAACAGCATTTATTATTTTAACGTTTGCCGACTCCGATTCTTTTACACAGCCAAGTGATTTTAACGTCCTTAAAACCAGCGTCAATTTATAAATGCTCGTGTAAACAGCAGAAAGTTTCACAAAGCTTCTACAAGCACCAGCAAAGGTTACAGTGTGCTTCAGTGGTGTCAAATTCTGCAATGGGTTTTGGATGCAATTTCAAACTCCGTCACGATCGGTCGAGTGAAGTTCATTTTCACTCAACTATTGACTCTTTGAAACTTTTCTTTTCGATTTTATAGTAGCCTTCTTTATCATCATGAAACAGCGTACAGATGAACAAATCAAGCACATTTTAAATAGGCTTACTGTATGTCCATTCCATGACGGCCGTGTTTTTTTCAAACTTACATGTCTGACGCACGGCGGTCTGTAGGATTCAGTATTTATTTTTTTATTTTTAGTCAGGGTGCCTGCTTTAGTATATTCTGTTTCCACTAACTTAGCCTGCTGGGTGATCTATAAATTCCTTGCTAATTGTTTTAGGCCTTAAAATAGCGAACTGAAACCCACGATTGACGTCATTCACTGAACTTTGAGACTGTGCACGCTGTGGAGGTAACAAATATTGTTTAAATATAATCCTGTCCTTATGGAGTGTGAGATGAAAAGGTCATAGATGATAGAAATGATTCCGCTCAGGCTAAACATAGCCGGTTTTACAATGCCTTACTTGAATCACGCTGTTTTTCAGGGAATTTCTTAGAATAAAAATAGCTAAGAATACTAAGAACGATAGCGAAAATTCAGGAAATTTTACACTCACAAGTGGCCCAACTACACGAGTGAGCACAGCGTTACGTTGGTTATTTTTAGACGTTTCTTTCGCATGTAACAACTTCTGGTTTTAGTTTCTCGCCTGGAGACAGAAATCAATTTTGGTGTGGTTGATTGTTTTGCGAACATGTTCTACGATGCTTAAAAGAAGAGAAAAATATCTAAAATAGCCAGGTAGGTCAGAAAGGTCGCAAAAAGTACGTCATGAAGTGATTTGCAGGATTTGCTCCTGTAGGCGAAGTTTTAAATTCCACCGGATATTTAGAGTTTGTGTAAAAAATAAACTAAAGATCGGAGTTCAAATATCCGCACGTTTATGCCGCCTGTCTGTTCACCATTGTGGACTTTAATTCAGTTGCCATGTTGAGCAAAGAGTGAAGATCCGAGCGCGTGAGTGGGAGGAAGTACGCGCAAAATAATTTTTTTTGCTTTCTCGTGAGCGTTTCCTCGCGCGTTTTCATCACAGTATGGGACATTCGATTACTCAAGCTAGCCGAGCTTTAAAATGAAAAAAAGAAATAGGATATTTAATTATGCTTCTGCCAGGTCATTTAACTCAATAATCGGTCAAACTTCTCGTACCCGGCAAGACTCGATTTTGTCCTTGGTGACCGTCGCGAGCATGCGTGGTCTTCATACCGTTAAGCTTTGTAGGTGTGCCAAGTTATTATCAAGTCAGTATTTTTAACTCGAGTTTGAAATCGGTTATCACTCGACCTTGAATTGCACCGAGTCAACCTTTCTAATCAGCTCAAATGCAGTGAAATTATGAAATTACAAGATATTTAAACTTGATAGAGCTGTTGAACAGGCGGTTTAGCGAGGGTTTCAACGATATCTGCGCGAATGCAAGCTTTTATAACTAATTCGGTGAAATCGGTGTAACAAGTTACGATAGTATCATCATTTCTTTCACTCTCGAAAGTTCAGGAACCCTAGTTATATCACTGTTGGTTTATTAGACATTAATAAAAATTGTTGCACAGTTTCTTTTAGTGGAAACAAAACAAAATCAATCAATTTGTATTGTACATTCAGTTTAGCCTCCATATTGACAGAGTATGACATTAAATATAGGTGCGATTGTGAAATTAAACGACAAGAAAAACAAACATTTAGCAACTTAAATGTACATTATTAAGATGTAAAACGTTGTTGACCGTTTTCCTTTGGCGCGAATCTAATTTTTATTCTTGTGTTCTTATTTTTAATAACTTTTTTAAGAATTATTTTTAACTTAGTTTGTCATCATTGACGATTACTCGGTTATTACTGACGCAATTATTTTGCTTGTTAACTCAGAGCTCTTTTAAAGTTCTGACGCAAGACGCAAGCTCGAAAAAAGCGCGAGATTTTTCGTTTTCCTTAAATGTGCAAACCTAAAATAACAGTTTATACAGAGGGATGATGGCAAACCAAGAAGAGTCTACCTACAAATGTCGCTATATTCTTCCACTTGTAACACACAAAAACAGTTCAATACCTAAAAATATTAGCTTCAACGTTCTACTCGAGAAGTCTTTTATTCATTCGGTATTTTTGTCAAGGGTTTCTTGCGTCAAAAGGCATAATTTAGAGTTGATGACCTTGACATCAAAACCGTTACACAGCTGGTAAAATATGTGGTAAATTTTATATCCTTCCTTATCACTGACTGGCTGTGCTTGTGATATATTTAACCCTATTTTAATTTAAAAATGAAGAATTGCTTAAAAACATATCCAGCGTTGAGATAAATAAAGACAGCCTCGTGGCAAGCAAATTCAATTCACAACCGTGCTTAAGTTCTCATTTAATTTATTGTCCAATACCGAAAATGTGTTGTTGTTTTTTTTTATTTTTTTTTTTCAGAAGACGATTCAGAAGAATAAAGATAAGTGAAGTTTGGGTATTTTTGCGGTGACCGTTTGACGTGAAAGAAAAAGCCATTGCTACCCAATTTGTGTGCCGCAGGTGTGGATTTCCGTCGCACGCGTCACCATTTTAAGAAACGACTTTAAGCATACTTTTTACCTGAAACAAATAGTTTTCATGTTTTCGAGTTTTCCATCACTGAAAAATTTCCGATTTTGTTTCCTTTCAGCTTAAAATAAATCCATTAACTCGGTCAAAAATACGGAGTATAATACAAAATTTCAGGTTGTATTATTGAATATAATCGTTTTCTAATGAAGTTTTTGATGTGTTGGCAAAATATGATTACTGATATTGTTATGTATTATATCATTTTGAATCCTGTAGGTGTATCTCTTGCCTCGCATGTGACGTTTAACCTACGTTAGGTAGATGATGTGTTCTCTGAGCCTTTTAGTATAAATAAATAATGAATGCGAACCAAATTGACAAAAGTGAGGCACTTCTTGTGAAAAGATTATTAGACGGGCGCAAGTCACGATTCAACTCTACATTTCCGAATATCCTTTACATATCAGCTCGAACCAGCCCAAGTTATGTTTTTGCGAGGAAAGGATGTGTTCAGAATTTTAATTCGTTACCCACCTAATCCCGTCATTAACTCGCAAGCTATAAGTGACCTGTCATGTTTCCCGATCTATTGCATTGTTCGTCACACTACCTACGCATAATTATCAATTGTGAGCGCTCATCTCCGCAACGTTGTAGGCGTTTGATTTTTAGAACATCCTTTTGGGTGAAACTACTGTTTAGCCAGCAAGTTTTCTTTATATATCTTCCAAAATACCTGTATCAGTTTACTTCAGTCTTAAAAAGAGATTTTTCTATATTAAAATCATCAGTGTCACTCAGTGTCGATGCCATTTTCGAAACTGGCAATGTTGCAGTTTGACTTGGTGCCCAATTATACGTGTGTGTCCCACATCTTCGTTGCTTTGAAATCCATGCTACTCACCATTCGATAACAATGAAACATTTTCTAATCTGCTGTGAATTTTAATGGCTGATGGTATTTATCGGAATAATTAAAATTGGCAGTTTTTGCCCTTACATTTTTTTTTCACCTTTAAGTATCACATTGTGTAGTGATATCATAAGCTGCCGTTAAATTGCTGTTTTCCTGCGACAGCCACACAAATGAAATAATAATCTGTGAGATTTGTAACTGAAAATAAACTCGTGGTGATCATTAAGGTGTTAATTTGAACCAATAATGATGTTTTCCACTATCTTCCTTATCATAAAAAAAGAGAGCGAATATATTAGTATTCAAAGCGCGAATGAGTTTTAACATGCAAATACATGGTAAAGACATCATGCATCAATGGAGAACATTATTCAAAACGAAAAACAATTTAACTACTGTGATTAAATAGAAAACATAAACCGCAGAATGAATAACAAAAATTAGTTTATTTTTTCTTGTGCTTTAATTTATTTCTTTAACCTTGGAAAATGAATGTATTCAATGAAAGTAGGCTACAATATTTGCAATACCAATTGAAAATACAGGGGTTTTCACGTTTATTCACAGCAGTAGAAACAGGATTTTCGCTCGTCGTTTCAACTAATGACGTCAGAGCTCGAGCTAACCACACAGTGGGCCCAATGATATTGACTCTGTGGCGACCGACTAGAATGTTAAATAAAACAAAAATGTGATGAATTTTCTGGAATGGGTGAGTGTCTAGAGTTCTTTTAAACAAAATTTTAGCCCTTGTTTCCCTGCTGTCTGAATTCTTTCGAAATCCAAACAATTACCTTTCGGATTGTAAACAATTTCCTAAAATAGAACCAGATCGTATTAAAATTCAAAAATACCATTCTTTTCAAATGACAGCCTTCAGTTCAGAACAATGGGGATAAAAGCGATCTCCAAAGAGCATCAATAAATCTCTTATTGCCCGAGCCGGAAAAAAACAACCGTTTGACGTCATAGCCGGGGTGATTGACATGATTACAGACGCGATTGGGAAAATAAACCCATTATGTGTCCCTTCGCTCGTGACCCAAACATCACTAAACCATCACAAACCGTCAAGGAGAGATCGATCTTGCTCGTTATCTTAACGAACTAGACACATTTCGCAAGATTCTCGATCCATTTAATTGTCTGCTGTGTTCCAAGGTTGCCACGGCCAATAATCTGGCAGGGTCTGTGTGGCGACAGAATATTGATGGTGATAGCCTCTCGAGACTAGCGTGTGTTCATGGGATTGAGTTTCTCAGTCCAGTGGTTTTAAGCCAAGGAACTGACATTAATAATTATTCGCGGCTGTTCGCAGGTTCCACAGCCGAGCTCTTCAGGTGCGTTGAGCAAGGAACGTTGGCAGTAACAGCTAAAGTACCCGACCTGCAAGTTGGAGAAACTACAGCTACACCTCGAAGCGGAATGGTCTCTGTATTACCTCGCATGCCAGTCGAAAACGGAATGAATCTCAACTCTGTGATTTTGCCTCAAAGGAACAGTTTTCGTCCGAAGAAAAAGCTGACCAGACTCGTCAATGGACTCAAAACCCAGGACATTACAAATCAGTACTCTTTTCCACCTCAACTTTTCATAACCTCAAAAACGAACACGAAAACGAAAAACACTTTCTCGGTTCCGCAAATTATAATTGATACGGTAGAGGATGAACGACCTTGGGAGAACACGCAAGCGTCTATGCGAAGGCTACGGAGCTACACAAGACCAGGACTCAACTGCAATGCGAAGTTTCTTCACCCTTCGTACACAGTGTGCGCCGCGGTTTCCGCAAATGACCCCGGCGCTCTCAAAAATATAATTCTCTCGGGGACCGTGAATATTGATCAACTAACGTCGAGCGGCGCTTCGGCACTTCACGAGGCAGCTTACGACGGGAAAACTGCTTGTGTACATGCTTTAATTCAATGCGGAGCTGATGTGGAAATTGAAGACAGCGAGGGATGGACGCCGCTTCACGCCGCAGTGTGCGGTAGAAATAGTCAGTGCGCTGAACTGCTTATTCGCCGCGGCGCGAACGTCAGAGCGAAAACTGACGACGGCCTTACACCGCTGGGAATTGCATTGCAGCAAAAAGACAGAGAGATGATAAAACTATTAACTTCGGTTTCTAATCAATCGCAAATAACAAACACGTCGAAACCTTGCTCTTACAAACAAGCAAAGGAGTTTTTTGCGCCTTCCAGCGTTTAATGCGTGGGAAGCGGGCAGTACTTTCGCAAGGATACACACAAAGCGACAATAATGCATATATTTAAAGGCTTCCAAGAGGCATATATTTAAAGAAACTGACGAAAATTCCGTTTGACGTAGATATACTTCCTTAGCTTCATTTAGTTGTTTCCTTTTTGTTGTGAATGGCTAGAACAGTCTTTAATCTTTAGTATAAATAGAAGCGAACGTGTCTTTCTGTCGTCTGCGATTGGAGTTTAGACTTTTTTCGAACCCGTGTGACTTAAATCCGGTCATAATACGATGTGACCCATTGTTGAGAAGCTGACCGAATATACAATTAAATTAGTCGGCTGGTCCGGCCGTAAATATTTTTATAAGCTTTAAAATATATTACAGCGTGAAAAATCCAGTGTGAGAATCGAAAATAGTGTAAATAAAGAAAATTTATGCAACTGTTGGTTTACAACTACATAATATTTTTTTTTTGCGAAATTTATATTTTTGTTTTCAGATGTGCGAAGCGATTGACGTACGACAGGAAATATATGTTTGGTATTATGTTTGCATACAAAAATATACCATGATCAGTATCATATATTTTCGTAATACTTTTTTTTAAATTTAGCTTTGAGAAGACACAAAAGTCCACAAAATGTATCTACGCTGATGTTGCTTTCGTTTGATTCCTTTTGAAGAGATACTTTCAAGTGCGCGGTTTTCTCATAAAGCACCCCTTAAAGAAACTTACATTTCCGACAACATAAATTATCTCGATTTATATAAAATTTCCATCGGTACTTTTTCCGTGTGTTTCGCCGTTATAGGGTTACTAAGAGAAACGATGCTTCCAATTTTCTATTCTTTTTAATCCCAACTGATCGGCCATTTATAGATTTTCTTATATTTGTTCCGAGAATTTAGTCAGTAATGTTCATGTCGATGTTGTTCTTTTAATAGTATTCAAACTTTTGCTCGCAACGATTGATATTGTATGTTAGACACTAGTTTGACTTATGGGTCTTAGATCCTCAGTTTTCTATGATAAAAATAGCAAAACTAAAATTGATAAAAACAGATTTATGTTTGAATAGTGAGAACAGGTATTTTAAGAAATAATATAGCATTCGAAACGTGGACTAAACAGGAACAAAAAAAATAGTGAAATAGTGCACGCGGATCGAGTAAATGCTCTAAATTCGGCTACGATTTGCGAGTGACCTTTAACCTGAAAAAGAGTTTTTCTTGGACAGAACATATATTGCTTGAACACGTTCTGTTTTAGTATTATCGGATGCAACAAAAGGTTAACATAATATATTGTGTGTAAAGAGATATTAAACCGCGTCTGTTAGCTCATCATCGAAAGAGTATCGCCGCTAGAATTTTCGAGGCAAGGAAACAAGGAACCGAAAACTTTTAGAAACTGCTGTTTATTGCTATGCGTGACGTCGTTCGTGGTCTGGCAAACGAAATGTATCGAAATGTTTGGAATAAGATCATGTTTTGATTTAATGCCAAAACTGGTAATTAGTTAACCACTTGATGCCGGTCCTTCCATGCAAGATAGCTACATGTACGTACGTTGGCCAGACAATATGTTAATACCTAACAGTCTTCAGTTAAATCAGGTCTTTTCTTCAGACCAACAATTGCTAGATATTCCTGTTTAATAACGGCCGTTTCTCCGTCCTAGTGAAACTTGTTAATTCAGAAGGATTTATATTAATCAACAAAATCAGTGGAATTTTGTGCAAAAACGACCAACACCATAAAGCTACGTGTGCGCACGGAAGCGTGCTCGTGTTTTATGAATTCTGCTCCGGCGCTGAAACGTGCCTAAGGGTGTAATTTTCAGAGTGTTTTTTTTTTTGTTTTGGCAAAGTTAAATTCTTTTAAGGTAAGCAATGATTCAAAATTGTTGCGAATGACGCAGATTCTTCAGTGTTCAGCAAAGAGGAAAACTTTTCTAAGGACCACTCGGATATCATAACTCCGCTCAAATTTGTTAGAACGGAACTTGGCCCGACGCAACAGACTCTGTATTTTTGTGGCCCGAGATTAAGCTTATATTTTCCAGTTTACAGTATACAACACACATTTTTATGGTTTTCCGGTGACGTAAATTAACTCACGTGGACTATTTGGTCAGTATTGCACTCATTTCCTCCCAAAATCCACCGGTCTATTCAATTTATTGTGGCGGTAAACATTTGAATATCTGAACAAACAGAGCGTAATTGCGCAAAGACCGAAGTATTCTCTCAAACCATACACCCCTTTTCTTGTGATATCCGCTATTTTAACAATATTTATTGAATTCTGTCCCTTTGCGGTCGTGATGAAATTAAGGGTCTTATCTTGTCTTTGTGATTTCTCCTTCTCTTTCCTGGGCCATTTTAATGTTAGTTTTGCGGGGAAATTGACAGACAAATTAGTGTTTATAAGAGGCAGGACGGTTACCAATATTCTACTTACCACCTTATTTTATTTATTTTTTCATTCATTCATTAATTCATTCATTCATTCCTTTATTTATTTATTTATTTATTTATTTATTTATTTATTTATTTATTTATTTATTTTTTTATTTATTTATTTATTTATTTATTTATTATCTGGACGCCTGAAGGCAAGCGTAGAAGAGGGCGCCCAAAAACAACATGGCGCAGAACGGTAGAAACGGAGTTAAGGGAGCTCAATTACAGCTGGAGCACCATTGAGAAACTGGCTAGAGACAGGCAGGGTTGGAGAAACTTCGTTGCTGCCCTATGTGCCACATAGGCATGATGGGCAGTAAGTAAGTAAGTAAGTTCATTAACTTATGGCCGAAACGACTTTACACTATTTTCAATACGAAAATTACGTTGAATAATATAAGTGACTAGAAAGTAAATGGTAAGAAATGAGGTCAACTGATTGTTAGGGTCAGTTTTCGGTGCGTTCTCTCACGGAAAGTTTTAATCTATTCTTCCTAAACATACTTGAGTGTAGTCCGTGAAAAGGCCAGATGATTACTAAAAATGCAAGCTTAACTCATTTTGTTAACTCCATAACTCCTTAACATTTTTACGAAAAGAGCACTATCTTGCACGCGCCTACATGGACAGTCACAAGTTAAGTTGCCTATGTAACTTTAAACGTTAGCGACCGCACGTTTCTAAAGATATTTATAAAACAGTCACAGTTGACCGGAAAGCAGGTCAGCCATGACTGCAAATATAGCTTGAGGTTAAGGTTATCCAGAACAGACGATCGAAGCTGGCGCAATTGCGCAATAATAACAATAACGGTTTTGCACAGTAACATATCCATAACGGTAAAACGTTTAGTAAGATAGCATCTTTGACCTTCATTCACTTAAATAGGGAGGGAGGGTGTTTAATTAAAACTTGATCAACTGTAGAGTAGACAAGAATTAGTGGACGGGAGGAAACGGGAATAATCTGTCGATTATCTGTCGAGCCTATTGAATCACTGGTCTACAAGAAGCCTTCTCTTTCAGATAGGTGAGCGAGCTTTCCACTGTATCTGAAAGAAGGAGACTCTTGTTAATCTTATCACTTCTCTTCAGGAATATTAAGGGTCGTTAAGAGTTTCACTGATCGATGAAAGGCAAGTTTGATAGATAAAATTCTGCGAATTTTCTCATGTGTTTGCAATAATCTAGCCCAGAAAATTAAAAAAAAGTATTACTGATTTGTGGATGAAAATGCAAGAATTCGAAAAAGAAAAGTTGCCACAACAAACTCAACAATATTTATTACTGTACGTATTTCTTTATTAGTCGAGAGGTCGCCACCAGACGAGAAGTGAGAATTCGGTATGCGATTTAATGAGTCTTTTTTCTGGTCACAAACCCGAGGAATAATAAAGGACGTCCACTTAACTGCAGCCAATATTTCTTTGTTTTGAAGCCTAAGGAATGCTCGTGCGGCACGTTCCTACGAGAGGACATGCTGATATTTGAGAATTTTTACTGTTAACAAGTAAGTATCTCCCAACTTTGTGAATTATCACGTACGTAGACATCAGAGTACTGTCACAAGCCTAAAGAGTCCTTGAATACGTGTTGCTAAATTGGATGATTGGTGGTGATTGGTGAATAATCAATATTGTACATTTTTTTCTTTCAACACTACGTGTCAGGCTATAGCCCTGCATGACCGCGTATTTCCTTCGTAGGGCGCACTCCGTCTCCAGAGTCTGCAGAGTCCGCGTTACCCTTATCCAGCGGAACGGACAACTATGTGGTTCCCGACCATTAAGGGAGGACTTAACCTGAATTTGAGTGAAATTTTAAGAGGTTTAAAGAAGGGATAGGATAAAGAAAATTAGTAGAATTCTACTAGTACACTAATGCAAATGCTGCAATGTGATTGGCTGAGCTATTGAACAGTATCAGCCATTAGTGTGCAGTTGCCGAAGGTCGTCCACAAAATGCGACGTTTTTATCGTTTTTCCGAAGTTTTGGAAGGAAGTTTAGATGTAAATGGATAATAAAATTCCCGAGAAGACTAAAAGAAGGACATTAGCGGTTTCTTGACTTTAAAAGCTTGAAATTATTGAAAAACGGGTGCACCGGCGTAAACAACTGCAAATTTACCAAGGACAATTCAATGCGTGCGATTTTGTTAAAGCGTTAAGTTCGATAATGCGTAGGAAAATAATTAGAAACCATTATTTGCGTTTATTTCAGTCAGAATTCTACTAAAACAATTAGATTATTCGCTCTCAATTTCTATGAGGTGATAGTTGATGAGGCCGCAGGCCGAATCAACTATCACCTCATAGAAATCTCGAGCTCATAATCTAATTGTTAATTATTTTTGAAACACCAACAGACAGTTGACCCCAACACAAGGGCACCCCAGGTTGTTAGGGGACGTAATAATTTTTCTTAACTTTAAATTCTAATTTTAAAACTACATTAAATCTTCAACATTTCTTATTTCTCCTTATTTTACCAATCCTTCTAGAAAAACTATCTCCTCCCAAATATACCCAAAAATCCCTCAAAAATTTACAAAACACTCCAAAACATACAATAGCGGGATGAGCATAGAGTTTTTGGATTGCTTAAAACGTGAACGAGATATTTCTATTAAACCCATGTTTAGCGGCGGAAAATCGGCATTTAGGTTAATTCCCGCCTTAAGCCGGGGTTCTACCAAGAGAAACTCATTTTCTCTTGGTTCTACCTGAGTCTTAGTGAAATTTCAAGAGGTTTAAAGAAGGAATAGAAGGAAGACTATTATTTATGGAACAACATGGTGTCCATCTACCAATTTTTAACTTAAAATTAACTCTAATTCTAAAATAACATTAAATCTTCACCATTACTCACTTCTCTAAATTTGACTAATCCATTGAGAAAAACTATCTCCTCCCAAAAATCCCCCAGAATCACCCAACAAAACATAGATTCATGGGATGAGTGAACAGTTTGTGGATTGCTTGAAACGCGAACGAGATATTCGCATTAAACCCAAGTTACGCGGCGGGAAAAACGGCCTACAGGAACACAATTCTTATTTCTCCTTGGAGAAGAATGCTTTTCATGACTCGGTGCTAACCAAACACAAAAAAGGCAAATAAGACAATGAATCAATCTGCTTGCGTCATCTGCTTTGACGGTTGACGGCTACAAAAAGGAATTTTATTTTATGTCTATGATTTTTATATTAACCTTTGTGTTCTGGAGGTTGTTATGGTCTCTTAGTAATGGACTCAAGTGAAATTTTAACAACGTACTCCAGTTCTAAAAATTGCTTCTTAATGCAGTAAATCATTGATAAAAAATCAATATTTTGACACCAGAAGAACTTTCAGATGGAAGGACCCTATATTGAGTTATCGAGTATATGGGAGCACGGAAGCTCGTTTATCGGTTGAAACGATTTTTTTGAGATCCAAATGTCCGAGATAGGTAGCTGAAACTGACTATAACATTAGTTAATAACATTATAACAAGCCTAAATTGGAAATTCACTGCGATGATCATTGGAAATTCACTAGCGATGATCATTGGAAATTCACTGCGATGATCATTTATCACCTAAATATAACAAGCCTTGAACGATTGCCACATTTTTTTTCTGGCACTGATAGAAGTGTCGTTCTTTCTTAGGATCGATTTCATTTATAGAAGGATAAAACAAAAGAACAGAAAACTCAATAGTTATGTTTTAATAACATTTATTTCATACATACTGCTACATAAACTTAACTTGCAATACGAAGCATACATTTGCTTAAAATGTGCTAAACCTTACACTATAGACATGTATAAAATATTATAAAAGAAAAGCAATTTACTTACAGGAAATTGCAAAACATTACATTATATAAACAGTTTTAAAACAAGGTTATTTCTTTCCTTTGGTAAGTCGACTATGTATTTTGAGCTGAAATGTAATACAGGTTTTATTAAGATACTATCGACGGATTTATTTGTACAGTTCGACCATTAGTATCAATAGTGTTGCGTTTTGGCCAATACTGCCCCCCATTTTGGCCGAACAAGCTTGGTCAATAAAGGACTTATTATATGGCAACAACTTCGGCAACAACAACAAATATGCGGGAAAATCGCTGGCAATGCCGAGCGGACAAGATAGGTCCATTTGCCGGTCATTCAGCACAACGCAGTGTTTACCTCATCTTGCCCGCTCGCGGGGACAGTCATAAAATAAATGGTGTTATATTACTGATACAATTACAGTAAACAAGAAAATGATATAAAGATGGTTCCTTCTTTACTACAGATCTAGAGCAGTTGCTAAGGGATTACTGAAGACGATTTTTGGTGGCAAGCCATTTTGCAGCGATTTGTTTTGCTAAATAGTGAATCCTTTAGAGAGGAACACCTGCTTTGAAAAAATTGAAATTGCGCGCGCGTAACTAGTGGCAGTGCCAAACCGCGCATTACAATTCCCCAAAACTTGCAGGAAAGAAGGTAGAGTTCCATTTTTTTTTAAGAATCACAGATAGCAGAGCCGTCTTTATAATCCTACGTATGGAACTACCATTTACACGTAAAAAGGAACGCTACTGAAGAAAGTCTGGAAATACGGGTGTTTATTACGATATAGCTTTTATAATAATGCGAATTTCATAAAACGCATAAGACGCATTAAACATGTGGATGTTCTTTATCTATTGGCACTGATTTTAATTTTCAGATCTATATGCCTTTCAGTTTTAGGGTGTTTTTTCTCTATTCTGGTCACGTGACTTGTCAAATGTGGCCGTGATTTGAAACTCTTGAACGACTCTTAATTGATCAAAGTTGTGCAAAAAGTATATCTTAGAAAGTCTGGTTTCCAAAATATGATGGTTAGATACTTTCCATAGCAACAAATTGGTGAACCCCCTTTAAGTTGGACTAATATTTATTGGAAATTCTCTGAAAGGCTTATTATGCACAGGTTGTTCGCCCATAACCTATAGCCAACTCGAGGGTGTTGTTTTTGTGAATTTGTTGTCTAGAGCAGGCAGCATTGCTTTGTTTTTTTTCTTTCATTCATTTGCATGGGTCGTCTGTTAGGTCAACTGGATCGGATGCCACAACTCTTTCACGCGTTTATCAGTGATTGATCCTACATGTCCTACCTTGTGATTTTTGGTGTGGTTGATGAAATAATCACCTCCGAAACTGAGCTACTTCACCAAGATTTTCAGTATGCAACTGTTGTAAGCGTATTTTAGAGCTCATCAGAGCGAAAACATCATCTGTTTTCCATGATATATTTTTCCGTGACCTGGCGGTTCCTTATCGTAAACTAATGATAAGCCACATAACTTGTCAGTTAACCTCTGTGATTGTGTAACTTGAAGACTGCTGTGCAATTTACTAACAACAGGGGCGTAGCCAGGGGGGTCCTGGGATCCCCATGCCTCCCCCTCCCCCCGCCCCCCTTTTGTGGGATCATTTTTTAAGTAAACAACATACAAACCTTATAATTCACGTGGCGAGAATCCGAAGAATCAACATGCCATAAATCTTTGCTAGTGCTAGGTAGTTACATACTCCATTTTCAGGACCGAACATCTGCAGTGGACTATGCAGTATAGGGTACCCAGGGTGTAACATTATGTGACCCCACCACCCTTCGGAAAATCCTAGCTACGTCCCTGAACAAGACTACTCTGCATGTATGTGTGCGACTCTTCTGAATCTTGAAAGCGTTTCCTTCATCCCATTAATCCTAACTTTAATTTTCAACTGTGGAGTTTTAGAAGACTGCAACGAAACGTTGAAAACGCAGCCACATTTCTAGGTACAGACACGTGTTACACACAAGATGATAAACCTATCTTCATTCCTATCCGACAGATTATACTGACTGTGAGTACATGTCCTCGACACACTATCTCCAATATACGTTAGCGGTTACAGGCGAATTACACACACGTACTGTTAAAAACTGAAGTGATCACTAAAAAGTGATTTATGACAAAAGCGACCTGGTCAATCAGTCGGTTCGGTGGAGAACGCCCCTAAGCTAGAAAATCAATGTAATTTATGCTTCATACTCAGAACATTGTGACTTCTTTGTAGCTTCTTCTCGGGGGACAATTTGTCCAAAATTGTGAGGAATATCTGGTCCACGTTCAGCTTAAACTTGGCCGAGGTGGCGAGCCATTGGCATTTCCACTTAGATTCCAAATAAACAGACGCACTAACTTTCATGCCATGAGGGTTGTAAAACGTCGGCTCCGACAAATTAGGAATATCGGATTTGTTAGATACAATGATGACGGGAATCTTGCGATTGCTGTCAGCGCTGCAGCTCTCTATTTCCTGCATGTATCTGTCAAGCTTTGGAACGGATTCTGGTTTGTCAACAGAATACACCACAACTGCTGCATCAGCTTTTTGGATTGCGATTCTCCTCATGGCAGGGAATTCGTACGTCCCTGATGTATCGATGATGTGAAGTTCGCAGGCTTTGTTTTTGTGGTTGATCTGTTTCACGTAGAATTCCTCCACTGTGGGAACGTGCTCGTGAATGTACTCTTCGGCAACAAGTTGGCGAATGATGGAGCTTTTACCCACTCCGGCATCTCCGAATACAACGACAGTGAACTCCTTAAAATAGCCAACTTGTTCATGTGATGTTTCTTCGGCGTAAAGTTTCCTTCTGGTAATCCTAGGCGAATGACGAAGCATCGCAGACATTATGTATATATGTCAATTTTCACTAAGAACAAATTTTCGGCAAGTTTCTTTGCTGTTTTGGTCGTGAAAGTGACGAATACTGATGAACCTTCTTGTTGCATAAACACTGTCTGGCTGAATACCAAGGTTAGCGTGCACTATTAATTTAATTTGGAGAAACTCCTGCGCGGTATCTGATGACAACCCCGTGAAATGTAAACATATCAGGGTTGTTAGTAATCAGAGGAACGACGGAACACGGAACGGCGAAACGACGGAACGAGAAACAACGGAACGGGATTTTTTTCTGGGTTTTTTTTTTTTTAACAAAAAAAAACAACAAAGAAAAAGTAAATATATCTCACAAAATAAAGGGCCTGCATATATTCTTTATCCTTCGAAGTCGATCTAGAGCCAGGTTGTCGAGTTCATTTCGAGTGAGGATTTCAAGGAGAAGCGTGACTGCCCTTCGGACTTGCTCGCCCCAATC
Source organism: Meandrina meandrites (assembly GCA_963693305.1). NCBI lineage: Eukaryota > Metazoa > Cnidaria > Anthozoa > Scleractinia > Meandrinidae > Meandrina > Meandrina meandrites. The sequence goes on along the minus strand of OY855903.1, from coordinate 14,233,333 downwards.
GAGACAATGAAACGTACAAAGTCGAAGCAAGTCAAAAAAGCCGTTGACAAAAAAAACAATAGAAAGGCCTCAAAAGTTACTATTTCGTAAGAAAAAAACAAAGAACAGAAATGAAAAGCCCACAACAAGGGGTATTTTCAGTTGGTCACCCATCCAAGTACTAACTCCGCCCAACAGGGCTTAACTTCAGCGATCGGACAAGAACCGTTGCTTTCCATGTGGTATCAGAAAGCGCGTAAATCAGCTAACGAAAGTCCAGTTTCGGCAACGAAAGTGCCTTATAGGCGCCTCATGTTCAGGAATTGTAAATTTCTGCGATTTTTTTTGTTTGATCCTTAGCACTCCATTTTGAAAAATAAGAACTTCCTTATCCTTGGAGGACATCTTGCGCAACAATTTTGACCGGCTAACGAGAACGCTAGACACCAACAGGACCGGAAATTTGTCTTGCGGCAGTATAGAATGAACCCGGGTTAACGGCCGGCGTGTTCCGTTTGTATAAATATCTCTTCATAGACATGATAAAAAAGTTGAATTTGTAAGTATAAAGTCGCTAACCCCTAGGAGGGTTGCAAAACTGTTTTAACCAGTAAAAATTGTACTACTGACATGTACAATCTTCAGTGATCTTCATCTTCAATCTTTGAGTGTCTGCAGCGTGTGCCTGCATCTGCAACTATCCCGAAATTTGTAAACCATTAAAGGAAGGTTGTTACCAGAGTCATGCAAATAGAGAACAAGAAATACCGGTAGATCTTTTGAACAATTTGGCACTTTCGTTGCCGACTGACTGGACTTTCGTTAGCTGATTTACGCGCTATCTGATACCACATGGAAAGCAACGGTTCTTGTCCGATCGCTGAAGTTAAGCCCTGTTGGGCGGGATTAGTACTTGGATGGGTGACCAACTGAAAATAACCCTAGTTGTGGGCTTTTCATTTCTGTTCTTTGTTTTTTTCTTACGAAATAAGTAACTTTTCAGGCCCTTCTATTTATTTTGTCGACGGCTTTTTTGACTTGCTTCGACTTTGTACGTTTCATTGTCTCGATTGGGGCGAGCAAGTCCGAAGGGCAGTCACGCTTCTCCTTGAAATCCACACTCGAAATGAACTCGACAACCTGGCTCTAGATCGACTTCGAAGGATAAAGAATATATGCATGCCCTTTATTTTGTGAGATATATTTACTTTTTCTTTGTTGTTTTTTTTTTGTTAAAAAAAAAACAAACAAACAAACAAACAAAAAAATCCCGTTCCGTTGTTTCTCGTTCCGTCGTTCCGCCGTTCCGTGTTCCGTCGTTCCGCGGATTACTAACAACCACATATCAGTCAGGATTGAGTTTCCAAGCATATTGATTACAATAAGTCCTGTCTCTTCCCGGTTAACGGAATGGTTAAGCCAGACAACTAAAAATTGAATAATAAAATTTAACAGGGATACTGTTATGTTACCCCAGTTATCTTAATCACTTGATCAGGGTAAGGGAGGAGGGTACGGGGCTGACTTCTCATTTCAAAGTGGAGGTACAGGTATCGTCGTACCTTTTAGAGTTTAAAACTCTGAAACTCGATCCTTATAAGGTTTTTAATCCTAATTAAAGTGAGTGCCGTTAGACTTATCCCGGTCCCGCAGATTATGGCATTAGGCCTGAAAAATATGGCATCAGGAAGTATTTGTTGTTTTGAATAGAGCGGGTATTGTACTATTTGGTGTTAAACTTTCCAACATTCTCTTCAGTAGATTCCTAGAATGAACAATTGCAACCTATCGTAACTTGAGTAGATAATCCAGTTATAAGGAGAAGATCGCGTGAAACCTCTCGACGCCGTCTTTCAAAGAAAATATTTCAAGAATTAAAAGGAGCAATAGTGCTCACCACTAGAGTTCTCAGTAGTTCAGTGGTTAGACCATGCACCTATACTGTAAAGTAAAGAGAATGAAAGTGTAAAGTTTAACCTCACCCATTCATATCGCAACGGGTCATTTTGCTCTAGACGACCACCCTATCTGACTTGTCCTGCTAATATTTTGCTTGCCTAGAGAATGCCAAAGTTGTTTTCTTGGCGTAATGCGATATTATGATGTCAGGCTAATTTACACGCTGCGATTTGTCGGCCACGATAAATCGGAAAGCGACTCGGCGCGTGTGAATGGCGCGCGACTCCAATCCGACAAGTCGGCCGATACGGAAAAATCTGTGACCGCTGGAGAGACCGAATTTAGGAAAGAAAGCGCAACTTGCAAAAGAACGGCTCATCCTCGGTGTAAAAACCTGTGAAACTCACCAGTGACGTAAAACAAAGAACGAGGAAGACGACAAAGCAGAAGTACCCAACGAGAAAAATTTCAAAATTGACTTCCCTTTGCTCGAATCATTTAATTGACATGTAATAAGAGGATTACAGTTAATAATTAACTATCCTGGGAAAATAATATCCGCTCTTCAGAGCCAGCTAGCACTAGATACGTAAGGGAAGTTGCCAGCCAGTGTCAGTTTAGAGGATGCTTTTTTCCCAGCCAGCAACACTTATGAAAGCTGATTTTCCCAGCTATTTTTTTACCTGACTATTTTGCCAGCCAGGAAGTGTAGAAATGATTTGCTGTTAAATAATAAATAACTTTTTTGTCGTTTAAATTTTAAAAGTTAAACTGAATATTATTTATCACTGCGCGTCGTTACATGTCTTCTGTTTTCAGTGTTTTGCCAGCAGAAACATTTTGGTTGTTATTTCCCAGCCACAGTCGATATTCTACAAATTCCCAGCAAATTTTTCTCTAAGAAAAACAGTCCCAGCAAACACTCGATCTCGTTCCTAAAGTTGCCAGCCAGCTCAAGGTCAGCCTGAAGAGCGGATATTTTGTGGAGCGGATCCGTTGGGTACTTCTGACAAAGAACCTCGAAACAATATAGAGCAGGCCCAAAAGAACTGACTCAAACCAAATTATATCTGACCGGTATCTGCAGTATTTTAAAAACAAACACTATTTTGAAAACTAACACTAATCTATTACCTATCATTTTGTCTTCAAAAACGTTTGATGAAAACCGTTTAGACGATAAAAAAAATAATTGTGCAGTACTTAAATTATGCCCATTTATCATGGCCGACAAATCGTAGCTGGCAAATTAAGGTCGCTGGGGACAGCTTAGGCGATCATTGTGCATTTATTTAAAGCGTATGCACGAAGCGCAACGACTGACATCGACAAGTGTACGGAATATTCATTACTGATTAAAACAGTAGCACATGATTTGAAGTGTTCACGTGTGGCACGGACCCTGTGGCCCCAGTCAACAGCAAAAGATTCAAGTCGTAGACACAAAATATTTGTTTGTAATTTAAAATCTGCTGTAAGAGATTTTGTCTTGTTTACGAAATCAGCTTATTTTACAGCGCATTTTGGTTGTATTTTTTCTTTGTAAAACCGAGAACATTTTGCTCCGCATCGTTCTGATCTCAACATTAAAGAGTGGAATGTAATTATCATAATTACTTCCCTTGGTACTCGTGTTTTATTTGGAACGCCTTCGGAAATCTCAAAGTTTGGACTTTTCCGACAATTTTGTGTCCAAGAATTCAGCGCAGATTTAGAACTTCATGAGCTGACACTGCAGAGGTATACCGAGAATAGTGTATGTAGGGTGTCATGACAGAAGCAGAATTCTGAAAGAGCGCTTCTAGGCTATTGGTTTACCGTGAATTATTTTATGAAGCTTACTTTGTATTTTGAAGGGTCCACGAGTGGACCGTCAAAAATTGCAAAGCCGACTGTATTTCAAGTCGTCTTGCGGGGTATTGGGAAAAGTTTTCAATCAGCAATAACCGCGCCTCGGATGAACCTCACTGGCTACGGTAATGCCACTGCGCAAAGCTGGTTGATCAAAGCTGCAGTATCTTATTTGCAGCAATCAATTTTGCCATCAATGTGGGATGTATTCGTATCTTTCAACTTTCATACTGAAGAGGTTTTATTCCAACAAATGGTTACACAGTTTTCTTAGACTCTTCTTTCCCATTTGAACTAAAAGATTGTAGATAAACCTGGATAATTTACTTTTGTCAACTAGCCTGGTCGAATTTTGGAATCTTGATCGATTTTATCGAGTAATCAACGCATGCGCATCGACGAGTCGATCATAATAGATTACTCAACCGTGGCTTTCAGCATGATTTTTCATACAGTACGGTATATGTAAATTAACAGTCGTACAGTCTCTTGTACGTCTGCGTACGGGCAGAAATCAACTTGTTTGATTTAGAAAATCGACGCCTGAAGAATACAATTGGAGCGTCATTTTTTATGTCAGTAATAGAAGCAAAAGTAAAAATGTTCAACTTGAAATTCTCTTTCTTTTAATGGTGGGGTTTCGGTTTAAAAGTCTCTGAGTTCCAATCCCATAATGATTACAACGACTTGTTCTTAAAGTAAACGTGAATGACAACGTCAAGTAAACGTTGGTTTATTGACTTTTAAATTTCTCAAGAACGGCGGTTTCGCCTGACTGGCGAAACTACCCCAAAATACTCTAAATAGAGAGGCAAAGAAATACATTTTCCAGTATGTTACTTTGAGGCAAATACAAGACTGGAGGCTGCTGGATTCGGTATGCCTCGATCGAATTTTTAGTTTGCCGTACACTGTGATCATATCAACCTAGTAAATGGCCAAGCTCACCACGAGTCTCTCGTAGCTCAGTTGGTTAGAGCGCCCAACCGGTATCTGGGAGGCCATGGGTTCGATTCCCGTTGGGGACTCAGAATTTTTCTTTGTCCCATGCTCGTGTCATTGTTGAAAAACATCAACTTCAGTTCGTATAATAGTTCTGACAAGAATTGTTGTTGGTGACTGACGTTTCGACAACCTGTGCGGAACTGTGATCAGTGTTAAGTTGGACAGAAAAGTAAAACGTGAAATAACGGTTTCATAGTTTCCGTGAGGCGTGATCTCGCCCCTTTTTATCACCATCTTCACAATTACAGTAAATATGGATGGTCTAGGTCATAAGAGGCCATTTTCCTTACAGTCTACAACGCAACGGTGACCGCAAAAAAGCATTGCAAGTTGCAGGGGTCTTGCAAAGGGGGTGTCACACGTTCTCAATTTTTGTTCAAAACTTGCAACGTACCTGATAGGGCTGCGAAGGAGACTACTTTTCTCATGCCAACACGCTCTAATTGGGTCCTAGTTGTCTCATTTTAATAACCATTTTAATAACGTTGCGATGCAAGTTGCACTGAACTGGCATGCCACGCGCAGCAACTTGTCTCGCAACGCCACCAAAAAAAGAGGATACTTCTGCATTTCTTGCAACTCACGAGTTGCAACGCCAAATATTGTTGCATTGCGGGTTGCAAAAATGAAGTGTTAAACGGCCATGTTACACGAAGCAATTTCATTTGCAACTTGCAACGCAACAATGACGACTGTAAATCATTACAAGTTTCAGAGGGGATGTCACACGCTCGAAATTTTTGTTCGCAATTTGCAACGTGCTCGATAAGATGATAAATTTCTGCGGTAACCATTACCAAAGACACGCTCTGATTGGCTGATTTCGACAAAATTGCGTTGCAAGTTGCGCTTGTCAAGTTACACGCAGCAACTTGTCTCGCAACGTTGCGAAAAGCAGAGGATAGTTCTACTTTTCCTGCAACTTGCAACGCAACATTTCGTTGCATTGTAGGTTGCGAAAATTGGGTGTTAGACGGGAATTATTTTTGGGCAACCTACAATGCAACGTTTGTTCCGTTGCCATTGCAAATGAACATAATAAAATGCTCGAAAACCTTCTCAAACCTCCAAAGTTGTGTTTCTCAGAATGTTTAGAATATTATACAGCCGTTTTGCGTGAAACTCCGTCCACATGAATTTCAAGGTACAACAATATTTTGCATTGACTTTTGCTGCGGTGCTGTGCTGTCGGAATCGGAGAATTGTCGTTGGGATTATAAGCTACTCAGTCTGCGACTGATCGGATGATCTCTGCCAAAGCACACAAGCAGTTTTGTTTACAGCTATTTCGAGAAAGGTTGCCGGAAAAAGCATCCAAAGTGCACGCGACAAGACCGAAAGGTGGTCTGGGTATTCACTGGAATTTGGCATATTGGTCTAGAGGAAATTTACAAGTTTGTATTTTTGCACGTGGAGAGTTTGTTTTTCCTCTCAGGAGGCCTATATTTGTAGCTTTACTTTTACTGTTGCATGTCTTTGAGTGAGGAAAATTCTTCTTAACTTCAGAGGGGGTAAACATACCTTCTTTCTACATGTTTGAAAAGAAAAAACCTGAAATTCGCGCTTATTTTGTTGTTATATCTCATTAGTATTCAACACGTGCAGTAGCTCAATACGTCTACCCATACTACCTTTCAGGATTGGCTTGTGCAGTTTTGCGCATTTTTCCGACAACTTTTCTAAAAAGCTGTATACAATTACGAATTCGAAATGAGCACGTGTGTCATTTACTCCAAGAATTCACACTTATCAGGGGGGGGGGGGGGGGGGGGCGTCGGTGCATGTGCGCCACTCCATGGAGTAACATGGGATGCAATGTTATTAAGTGTGGGATTACGCGGAAATTAAAACTTTTCCAGCAAGATAAGGAAAAGACGAACCGCCACTAACAGCAATAAGTTTAATTTTTAAAAAGGGTACATCTTTAGAGTCAATTCCTCGATCCTCTCTTCCAGTAGTGGTCGGCGTCGGTCGGTGCACATATCACTGACGCCCCCCCCCCCCCTCCCCCCCCCCCCCCCCCCCCCTTAAAAAGGTGTGCTCGTCTGCTTCACCAGAGATCAGTGGCAGAGTAGCTAATATAATCCCAACCACAATTCTCCAATTCACAGCAAGGCACAGCAGCAAACATCAATGAAATTCCCGTAGAAGGTGTTTCATACAAAACGGCTGTATAATATTCGAAAAATTCTAGGAAACACAACTTTGAGAGTTTGAGAAGTAATATGTCAAAAACGAGGGCGAGGGCTTTATCACGGGTTCCAGCCACCGAGAAACGGATGAAAGCACGAACAGTGATAAAGCACGAATCCCGAGTAAACAATAGATATTCAGTACGACAAAGCGGGTTTTGCTACTTCAGATGCTCAAACGGCCAGGTTTTTGAGAACTATGAAGCTTACTTTGTGTTTTGTAGGGTCCACGAGTGGACCGTCAAAAATTGCAAAGCCGACTGTATTTCAAGTCGTCTTGCGGGGTATTGGGAAAAGTTTTCAATCAGCAATAACCGCGCCTCGGATGAACCTCACTGGCTACGGTAATGCTTTTTTTTTTGGCGGAATGATGGGCTGGGTTGTGCAATGCCCACCACCCTTACTACTCGCTAGCCACAAGGAGGGGGGGTGCAATCCAGGTGACTAGGACCGCCGGGTGAGGGAGCCCCAGCTCGCCAAAAGTCGCCAGGGAATCGAACCCTGCCTCACCCACCCACAAAAAAATTGACCAAAACTAGACAAGACAGCAAAGGCAAGACATCACTCGGCAACATCACAGGACCGGAAACATGACTGGAGCATCTCAGGACAGCATCACACAGGACGGCAACAGGACTGGAGCAACTCAAAACTCGGCAGGAGCTTGAGGAGGAGCAGGAAACACAGAAGGAACGACATCAGCAGCAAGGCAAGGAAGATCAATGGCAGCAGGACCAGGGAAGTCAGACTCGGTCTTCTTGACCCGAGGAGAACGGCATCGTAGTTCATCAAAGGAGAACTTGCCACAAAGTAAACGGTACGTGTTTTCGCCAAAATCATACACAGTGTTCATCACCTTGAAGGAATGATCTTGTTGCAGGTACGACTCTCTAACAATGTGACAACCATCCGAGTGGTTAGTTTTCTGCAGAAGGCGATGGAAATCCACAGGAAGGCGGGTACACCACTGAGGTCTAGACGAGTCATGAGGGACAGCAGTAATCATCGGACAAGAAGGCGAAGCTCTTTGGACAGGAGGGGCAGCAACAGAATACTTAACAGGAACAGCACTGGGAGGCTCGGCGGCGGGAGTAACAGGTGCAGAAGACACAGGACCAGGATCCACAGCAGCAACAATCGGCACAGCGGGCGAAGGAGCTGCAGGAGCAGAGCCCTCAGCAACAGTAGACTTGGCGGGAAACTTAGCCGGGGAGACGTCAGGGCTGAGGAACTTGAGAGCAGGAAGAGGATCACGGCCCGGAGGGAAGACGGACATGACAGGCAGGACATCCTTGATAGCGGGATCCAGGTAGAAACACTCACGGTACATCTCCGGGGTGGCAGTGTCCTCGACAACACAGCGGCGGGTCAGGCGGCCGAGGTCAATAACATTGAGATGGTCTCCCTCACGAAGCACAAGCGCGTTGGGAGAAACTGTCTTTGGAACATCCTCTGGGGATACACCAGAAGGAGGAACGGACGGCGGAGAAACATCGATGGATTGGCAGGAAGAGTCAGACGAAACAGCAGAAACAGGAACATCAACGAGTGCAGTTTGACCAGAACAATCATCAGAGGCGTGACTAGACTCAGACACAGAACGAAAACGCTTAGTGGAGCGACGGTCAGGATCAGGCGCAGGAGTAACGTCAGAGACAACATCCATCTCCTCAGGCGAAGGAGAGATAGCAAGGACAGGCTCAGTGGACTGAGTGCAGTCTCGGGCAAAGTGGCCGGGTTGGCGGCACTTTCGGCACTTCCCACGCAAAGGACAATCCGAGGCACGGTGGTCGGGAGAGTCACAGATACGGCAGGATATAGGCTGATCACGGTACCATACACGGCACGGGTAGCGATAAACGTAAACTTTCGATGGAATGACATCCTCAAGCGACATCTTGACGACGCGCGAGCCGGTCAGGATCGATGTACCTTCGTAATAGCAGGACTCCACACTCAAAACTTCGCCGTAGCCAGAGAGCGCATCCTTCACTGCAGCGTCGGACACCTCCACGGGACAGTGGTGAACATAGACGAAACGGGTTGTGGACTCTGCTTCAGTAAGGGGAATCTTAACACCATCAATCTCCAAGCCATAGCGAAAAACGTCAAAGCGATCTTGCACAGTTGAAAACGTGACACGGACAAAAAAGCCCTGAACGGCGGAGACTCTGTGGCCCGTAACAGCATCGACAATTTTCTTCACAAAATCTTCCTTTGCACCAGTACGCAACTGCTCAGGTACATTCAGGATCAGCGTCTTCGGACGGTCAACCTTCGTGCCAAACGGCATCACGGCGAAGTTAAGTCGGTTGGGTGACCGGGCTTAACAAAGCGAACACAAACCGGATGGGTGACCCGCAAGGGTCGGCCAAGCCGGACACAAAATTTACGGGAAACCCAAAAGAGGATTTCGACCGATGGGGCTACCAAGTCCCCGATAAAACGTACTGGACAGCGTCAAAACCGGGCGGAGAACCCGAGAGGGTCGACCAGAACCGGCACAAAGCTCAGATTTCTTCGTGTTGAAGGAAAACCAGAGTTCCTGGCTACGGTAATGCCACTGCGCAAAGCTGATGCTTAATTGAAGCAATCAATTTTGTCATCAATGTGGGATGTCTTCGTATCTTTCAACTTTCATGCTGAAGAGGTTTTATTCCAACAAATGGTTACACAGTTTTCTTACCAAATTGAACTAAATTATTGTAGATAAACCTGGATAATTTACTTTATTCAACTAGCCTGGTCGAGTTTGGAATATTGACCGATTTAATCGAGTAATCAACGCATGCGCATCGACGAGTCGATCACAATCGATCATTCAACCGTGGCTTTCAACATGATTTGCATACAGTACGGTATGTGTAAATTAACAGTCGTACAGTCTCTTGTACGACTGCGTACGCGCTGAAATGGACTTGTTTGATTTAGAAAATCGACGCCTGAAGAATACAATTGGAGCGTCATTTTTTATGTCAGTAATAGATGCAAAAGTAAAAATGTTCAACATGAAATTCTCTTTCTTTTAATGGTGGGGTATCTGAATTCCGATCCCACAATGATTACAACGAATTGTTCTTAAAGTAAACGTGAATGACGCCGTCGAGTAAACGTTGGTTTATTGACTTTTAAATTTCTCAAGAACGGCGGTTTCGCCTTCTGGCGAAACTGCCCCCAAAATACTGTAAATAGAGAGGCAAAGAAATATATTTTCCAGTATGTTACTTGAGGCAAATACAAGACTGGAGGCTGCTGGATTCGATATGCTTCGATCGGATTTTTAGTTTGCCGTACACTGTAAAGTTGCCGTACAGTGTAAAGTTGGACTGAAAAGTAAAACGTATAGTTTCCGTGAGGCGTGATCTCTCCCCTCTTTATCACCCTCTTCACAATTACAGTAAATATGGATGGTCTAGGTCATGAGGGGCCATTTTCCTTACAGTCTGCAACGCAACGGTGACCACAAAAAAGCATTGCAAGTTGCAGGGGTCTTGCAAAGGGGGTGTCACACGTTCTCAATTTTTGTTCGAAACTTGCAACGTACCTGATAGGGCTGCGAAGGAGACTACTTTTCTCATGCCAGCACGCTCTACTAGTATTGGGTCCTAATTGTCTCATTTTAATAAACATTTTAATAAAGTTGCGTTGCAAGTTGCAACTGGCATGCCACGGGCAGCAACTTGTCTCGCAACGTCACCAAAAAAAAGAGGATACTTCTACATTTCTTGCAACTCACGACTTGCAAAGCCACATATTGTTGCATTGTGGGTTGCAAAAATGAAGTGTTAAACGGTCATGTTACACGAAGCAATTTCATTTGCAACTTGCAACGCAACAATGACGACTGTAAAACATTGCAAGTTTCAGAGGGGATGTCACACGCTCGAAATTTTTGTTCGCAATTTGCAACGTGCCCGATGATAAATTTCTGCGGTAACCACTTACCAACGCTCTGATTGGCTGATTTCGACAAAATTGCTTTGCAAGTTGCGCTTGCAATGTTATACGCAGCAACTTGTCTCGCAACGTTCCGAAAAGTAGAGGATAGTTCTACTTTTCCTGCAACTTGCAACGCAACATTTCGTTGCATTGCAGGTTGCGAAAATTGGGGGTTAGACCGGAATTTTTTTGGGAAACCTACAATGCAACGTTTGTTGCATTGCAAATTGCAAATGAACATAATAGAATGCTCGAAAACCTGCTCAAACCTCCAAATAAAGTTGTGTTTCTCAGAATGTTTAGAATATTATACAGCCGTTTTGCGTGAAACTCCGTCCACATGAATTTCAAGGTACTACAATATTTTTGCATTGACTTTTGCTGCGGTACTGTGCTGCCGGAATCGGAGAATTGTCGTTGGGATTATAAGCTACTCAGTCTGCGACTGATCTCTGCCAAAGCACACAAGCAGTTTTGTTTATACAATTACGAATTCGAAATGAGCACGTGTGTCATTTACTCCAAAATTCACACTTATCAGGGGGGCGTCGGTGCATGTGCGCCATTCCGTGGAGTAAACATGGGATGCAATGTTATTAGGGACTTTAAGATACACTACGGCGAGGCGCTACTACGGCTACCATGACCGGAAAGGTCTGGGGGAGAGTACGTCTTGGCAGTCTGCCAAATTTAGCAAAACAAAATATACAAAGAGAGTTAGGCGCGATATCGTTGGTATATCGTTTATCGGATATTTATAGGCGATATATATATATATATATATATATATATATATATATATATATATATATATATATATATATATATATATATATACTATATCGTAGTATATAGTACTTATATACCCCTTTACTCCTTCCTGAGGGCGATGATATTGGATATTATCACGATATTATCACTTTAGTATCTACTAGAGTCTACTTAGATACCCCTTTCCTCCTTCCTGAGCGCGATGATATTGGATATTATCGCGATATTATCACTTTAGTATCTACTAGAGTCTACTTAGATACCCCCTTCCTCCTTCCTGAGCGCGATGATATTGGATATTATCGCGATATTATCATTTTAGTATCTACTAGAGTCTACTTAGATACCCCCTTCCTCCTTCCTGAGCGCGATGATATTGGATATTATCGCGATATTATCGATTTAGAATATACTATAGTCTACTTATATACCCCCTTCCTCCTTCTTGAGTGCGATGATATTGGATATTATCGCGATATTATCCCGTTAGAATCTATTAGAGTCTACTTATATACCCCCTTTCTCCTTTCTAAGTGCTACGATATTTGATATTATCGCGATATTATCGCTTTAGAATCTACTAGAGTCTAGTTAGACACCCCTTTCCTCTTCTCTGATTGCGAGGATATTTTGATATTATCTCGATACTATCTTAAAAGGTGTATCTTCGAGGAAAATTACTTATTAAAAGTAGATATGCTATAAATGAACAGGCATAACGTAGAACCATTTAGTATCAAATTGTGCTGCTGATTTACATTCAATAAATTTCACAATTATTACTGACGTCCATGAAAATATTTCGTAAATGAAGCCAAAAAACAAAGTAAAGATTTAAACAAAACAGAGTTCACGAAGCATTACATTGTGCTTGACAATAAGATATGAGCTTGTTCGCCTATAAAAGAAGAAAAAAATACGGTCTATTATACGGTAACGATGAAAAAAAGATTAGTATTTTGCGAAAGAAAACAAAAATTGAAAATTGCATATTGACAAATCACCATTTGCAGAACGTTTTTAAATGTCAAAACTAGAGAAATAATATCTAATATATCTGATACTATATTAGATATCTTTGAAACTATGACGGCATAATATCGGATAATATAAAATATCGTTCGACAGAGATTTGTAATTCTCATATAGCGAATTAGATATAATATCTGATAATATTGTTTTAAAAATATCGGATATTCTTTAGCATAATATAAAGTTTTGATAATATTAGATATTAGACTCATTCTATCTCGATAATATAAATCTGATAACTATCCGATACATGATACCCCCATGATATCGCGCCTTTATGTACAAAGAAGCACAGTCTAAGGAATAGAAGGTCACTTTTATTTAGTTTCTTACAGCCACATGGCTTCGCTTACAGAAAGATTGCTATTGTTTGCTTTGGTAGGTCCAACAGATTAGTTCTGAACTACTCTGCGAGCAGAGTCTTCTTCGATCTTCCTAGATTAGTCGGGAAGAGGAAGAAGACTCTGCTAACGGCCTCCAGAATTCACATTGAGCATGCTCCAAAATCAAATGTAACCAAGTCTCGCTCAGCCTCACTCTCAAGTTGTGATAATAATTAAATTTTCAAATAACCGTCAAGAAAACATATTATTCTGATTATTACGAGTCTGAAATTAATATATCGATTGATATCTGCTCAAAACTTGTATTTAGCCGGTGATTAGGGAATTCAGAGGAGAGAAATCGACGAGCAGTGGCTCATTTGGGAATTGGTTTTCTATTGACACAAGTTCCTTTGCAACCATCGGGCAGATTTGGTAAATCAACAATTTTGCCATGTCCGGTCGGAAGTGATTAAAGCGTATCTTTACCACTTCGAAAACGAAACGTGATTGTGGTTCCATGAGGCTTGAAATCTGCCCGATTTGAAGTTTTACAGCAAGCAGAATTTGCTGATGCTCTTTCGAATACTTTGTAACGATTGACTGTAAACAAGTTACCGTAGGCGCAGAAAAAGTCAGCAATTCGTACGATTGATCATGCGCAACAGTGGAAAACCGGTCTGACCGGGTCGAAACTGGCCTGACTCACCATTTTCTTAGATGAGCGGCAAATCAAAGAAACTCGAGGCCGTTAGCAGAGTCTTCTTCCTCTTCCCGACTAATCTAGGAAGATCGAAGAAGACTCTGCTCGCAGAGTAGTTCTGAAAGAAAGCTTATGCTATACACTTTCTAGAACGATAACAATTTCAGAATTTGATTAATGGAATGTTTGTAATTTGAAAGAGACGAATATCTCAAAGAATATCGAGTTGAAAGCTGAAAGATACCAGCACTCACAGAAGCAAAATATTATCGGATACTTATCCAGATATAGCGTAGCCAGCGTATAGCTTATAATAATAATAATAAAAGCTTTATTTATCCTGGAGTAAAATCTATCAGCATTTATAAAAATGCTGGTCTTAACAAGATGTCCAGTAATAAAATCTAAGTAAAATTTCAATACATAATTTACCTAGAATCTACTTTTAAAATATATCAGCATGCAGAGGTATAAAAAATTAAACTGAGCATTTATGATTCTTAATGTCAGTTCTAGTTCTTTCAGATGTTTAAAAAGTTGTAGTTTAAAAGAAGATAGTTTAGTTTGTTTTCTTAGTTCTGTAGGTAGCGAGTTCCAGTCACTTGTGGGGTTCCAATAAACACGTCCGCCCGCCATTACTGTACACACTACGTTAGTGTGTTCTAGTCAGTCGGGGAGAGCGAGAAAACGAGCCCTGACTGACTAGAACACCAAGCTACGCTGGCTAGATATAGCGCATCTTCACTGAACTCGAAAAACAAGCTTTTAACTTTAAACAACTCGCGATGAACAAGAATGTTTATCTTCGCCATGCCGACACTTTCATCCTGACGAATTCAATTGAAAATTTACAAGCGTATGAGCGACAAACTCAACACATATTCGACTGAAGTTGACTTCAAAGGATACATTTTGCGTTGGAACTCTGAAAATGCTTCAGTAGAAAAAGGACAAAGCAGCGAATTAAACCCATGTACTAGCCACTACGGTAAAACCTACCTGCTCATGTAGTCAGATTTCACGCTACGGCCGCACTCGACCGACTGACATACGCAGTGTCTTATCTTGGGTGAAATTTTACTTCCGGTAGCCGTATATGTAGCAGCGCCTCACCGTAGTGTATCTTAAAGTCCCTATTAAGTGTGGGATTACGCGGAAGTTAAATTTTTCCAGTAAGATAAGGAAAAGACGAACCGCCACTAACAGCAATAAGTGTAATTTTTAAAAAGGGTACTATCTATAGAGTCAATTCCTTGATCCTCTCTTCCAGTAGCGGTCGGCGTCGGTCGGCGCGCATATCACTGACGCCCCCGTTATAAAGGTACGCTCGTCTACTTCGCCAGAGATAAGTGGCGGAGTAGCTTATAATCTTGTCACCCACAGTAATAATCTCGTAATAATCTCTCATATAATAATCTCGTCACCCACAGTATTTAAGATCTAGCTTGTATGTTAATTTTCTTAGTCTGATGATGGTATAGCTTATACCGAAATATTACAGTTTATTTTCCAAGATCATCATTTGTTGTCAAAATTATTGGGCACAATGAACTTATTCGGATTATCCTTCGTCCTTTATGTAGCTTATAATCCCAACCACAATTCTCCAATTCGTAGCAAGGTACACCAGCAAATATCAATGCAAAAATATTGCAGAACCTTGAAATTCCCGTAGAAGGAGTTTCATACAAAACGGCTGTATAATATTAGAAAAATTCAAGGAAACACAATTTTGGAAGTAAACAATAGATATTCAGTACGACAAAGCGCGATTTGCCACTTCCGATGCTCAAACGGCCAGGTTTTTGAGAATTAGGAGCGACGCCGCTAAGAAGAATTCATTGAAGCTACTGGTTTACAGTGAATTATTTTATGAAGCTTACTTTGTATTTTGAAGGGTCCACGTGTGGACCGTCAAAAATTGCAAAGCCGACTGTATTTCAAGTCGTCTTGCGGGGTATTGGGAAAAGTTTTCAATCAGCAATAACCGCGCCTCGGATGAACCTCACTGGCTACGGTAATGCCACTGCGCAAAGCTGATCATTTCCAGTCGCGACATCTTAGTTGAAGCAATCAATTTTGCCATCAATGTGGGATGTATTCGTATCTTTCAACTTTCATGTTGAAGAGGTTTTATTCCAAGAAATAGTTACACAGTTTTCTCACCAAATTGAACTAAAAGATTGTCGATAAACCTGGATAATTTACTTAATTCAACTAGCCTGGTCGAATTTTGGAATCTTGACCGATTTTACCGAGTAATCAACGCATGCGCATCGACGAGTCGATCATAATCGATCACTCAACCGTGACTTTCAATAATGATTTGTATACAGTAAAAAAAATTAACATGGTAGTTGTTTTTGTTGTTGTTGTTTTGGGAGCGGGTGAAAGTGGAGTGCAATGCTAACAACGAACAGCGGGAAACGGCAGGAGCTCACGGAACATCAAGGACTCTCACGGGATGGGAAGGACAAAGGTTCAACATCGGCGGACAAAGGCGGAAGATCAATAGGAGGTGGACAATCAGGCAGGACGGAAAAGGCAAGGAAAGTGTTCGACGTCAAGCGGATTTCTTCAAAAGAGGATTTGTCAGCAAGGATAACATCAGTAGAGGCAGCAAAGTCAAAACAGTAAATGAGGGAGAACGACGGAGACTTGTCAACGGGGAGATACTCTTCAATTTCAAACAAAGCGAACGATGAATGTGCGAACCCTTGCGACTGGAGAAGATCAAATTCCTTCTTCGGTAGCTTTATGGGGCGGTGGACAATCGGGGGCAGGCAAACAGGAAGGTCAGGAAAGATAGAAGCGGGACCATCAGGAGGAGCAGCAAGGGAGGCGAGAAACGGTTGGGCAGGCGGTGGATCAGCAGGAATCGAAGAAGCCGCCTTTGCGGACTTACGTGGACGTGGTGAACGGACAGTGGTGACATCAAGCTTAGGTTTGTATTTACAGCGACGACGAACACGGGCAGGCTTAGGAGCAGGGGAGCTAGGCACACTGGAGGGAGAAAGACGAGAAGAAGGCACAGATGGAACTTGAGCAGCAACCTCTTCATCGCCACTGGTGAGATCGTCATCAGTCCAATCAGAAGAGGAGAAGGACATCTCGACATCCGCAGGCGGAGAGTAATCAGGGTCATCATCAGAACCATCAGTGGGCACAGGGTCAACAGCAGGACAGCTTGGAGGATTAACTTCAGGAACAGAGGGCGGAGCGGCAGGAACAGGAGGCGGAGCGGCAGGAGCAGGAGGCGGAGCAGCAGGAGCAGGAGGCGGAGCAGCGGGAGCAGGAGGCGGAGCAGCGGGAGCAGGAGGCGGAGCGGCAGGAGCAGACTCAGGAACGTTAGTGCAATCTTTCGCAAAGTGGCCAGGCTGGCGGCAACGACGGCAGACATCACGGAGAGGGCATTCAGCGGCACGGTGAGACTTCTTACAGATATAACACGACATAGGCTGGTCTATGTAGTACACACGACACGGAAAACGGGGGACACGAAGATTAGCAGGAATAGCATCAGTAACAGTCATCTTAACAACACGAGTACCATTGTAAATGGCCGAGTCAGGGTAGGTCTGTTCGGTGATGCTGTGAACGACACCAAAACCAGACAAAACCGCCGCGAGGGCACGGTCAGGAACTTCAAACGGAAGGTGGTGAACGTAAACGTTATACACGGGAGGCTGGGCCTCAAACACACGAAGGCGAAGCGAATCGTAAAAGTTCTAGACAGGAAAGCTTCACTGCGCGCTTCCATCGAGGAAAACGTCAAGCGAACGTAGCCATTCGGCATGAACTGGACACAGGCAACATCACTGACATCAAGTTTCTTCATCAACTTCGCAAGAATGTCCTCGTGGTGGACTTTCTTATGGATATCATCAGGCAGGAACGCGATCAATGTCAAAGGACGATCAACATTATCAGACGGCATGACGAAAAAGTTAAGCCCAAAATGCGGAAACCCAAACTGGCTGGGCGACCCACACGGCTTAACTGTACAGCAACTAGTTAGGTGACCAACAAATGAAGAAGAAGGCTCGAAGGGCCAAAATGGCGTACAACGAGAAACCACTGAATTCCGAAGAGAACAGTCGACACAAACTAGAACGCGAGACAAAGATTTCTGGCCCCAAAATGGTAGGGCCTCCGGCCAAACACCCCGCGTCAGGTGAGTATCCCAGAAGCTATTGGTTTCCCGTGAATTATTTTATGAAGCTTACTTTGTATTTTGTAGGGTCCACGTATGGACCGTCAAAAATTGCAAAGCCGACTGTATTTCAAGTCGTCTTGCGGGGTATTGGGAAAAGTTTTCAATCAGCAATAACCGCGCCTCGGATGAACCTCACTGGCTACGGTAATGCCACTGCGCAAAGCTGCTCATTCACAGTCGCGACATCTTAGTTGAAGCAATCAATTTTGCCATCAATGTGGGATGTATTCGTATCTTTCAACTTTCATGCTGAAGAGGTTTTATTCCAAGAAATGGTTACACAGTTTTCTTACCAAATTGAACTAAAATATTGTAGATAAACCTGGATAATTTACTTTATTCAAGTAGCCTGGTCGAATTTTGGAATCTTCACCGATTTTATCGAGCAATCAACGCATGCGCATCGACAAATCGATCATAATCGATCACTCAACCGTGACTTTCAACAATGATTTGTATACAGTAAGAAAATTAACATGGTAGTACAGTCTCTTGTACGACTGCGTGCGCGCTGAAATCGACTTGTTTGATTTAGAAAATCGACGCCTGAAGAATACAATTGGAGCGTCATTTTTAATGTCAGTAATAGATGCAAAAGTAAGAATGTTCAACTTGAAATTCTCTTTCTTTTAATGGTTGGGTTTCGGTTTTAAAAGTCTCTGAACTCCGATCCCACAATGATTACAACGACTTGTTCTTAAAGTAAACGTGAATGATGCCTTTGGGTAAACGTTGGTTTATTGACTTTTAAATTTCTCAAGAACGGCGGTTTCGCCTGACTGGCGAAACTGCCCCAAAATACTGTAAATAGAGAGGCCAGAAATATGTTACTTGAGGCAAACACAAGACTGGAGGCTGCTGGATTCGATATTTAGTTTGCTGAACACTGTGATCGGTGTAGAGTTTTTGCCGATAATTATGTAAAAGGATCATGGACTGGGAAGTAAAACTTGAAATAACTAACCGTTTTTTAGCTTCCGTGAGGCGTGATCTCGCCTTCCTTTATCACCCTCTTCTCAAATATAGCAAATATGGATGGTCTAGGTCATCAGAGGTCATGACCACTGAAAACATTGCAACTTGCATTGCAATGAAATTGCGTTGCAAGTTGCGACTGGCATGTCACACGCAGCAACTTGTCTCGCAACATTGCGAAAAGTAGAGGAAAGTCCTAGTTGGTAACTTACGACTTGCAACGCAACATTTTGTTGCATTGTGGGTTGCAAAAATGGACAATTTTTGGCATCTGGCAATCCATCATGCGTTGCCAGTTGCCAATGCTTCAGTGTTTTCTCTCTAGATCTTAAGCTGAGCAAAACAGAAGTGCTGGTTGCCTTTTTTTGGATGTTTGAAATCAGAAAGACAAATTTCGAAAAAGGCCTCTGCGGGGACAGGTAAGAGTTCATACTCTCAGTACACATCAATTGCACTTTATGAGCCTTATAGTGAACCAGCCTAATTAATACCAGTTTAGTTCTTAGAATAAATAAAAAAATTTTCTGGTTTTTATAGAGGGTGCTCTAAACTCAAAAAACATGCCACAAAAAACAAGAATAAAGTGAATGATCGTTTTTCAGTCAATGACACAGGCATACTGGGTATTTCAAGTGACGGGGATGATCGAATGGGAGCAAAAAATCAAGACCCAAAAAAATCCCCAGGGCTTCCAACAAAACCCCAAAAATTCCTGGACCAAAAATTAACCCCCAAAAAATCCCAAGCCGAATTTCTGACACTTAAAATTTTAAACACTAAAATCATTAGAAATTGAATCTGGCAGATATTTTAACAACACTAGAGACACCCAAGAACACTTCCTTTGATTGTGCTTTATTTGCAGAACTACACAGCCAAGGTCAGTAATACCCAAAAAAATCCCTTATTAAATCAAGGCACCCAAAAAAATACTTGCCAAATTTTCCTACCCAAAAAAATCCTGTAATCGAAAACTTCAAACCCAAAAAAATCCTTCTATCATCCCCGTCACTTGAAATCCTGAGTACCCCCCTGGGGTACTCAGACCACCATATTCAGTCTCGTCGCGTAGGCTAGTAATGCCTTCATATAAAAAACAGCTGCATTCTATGCATGAACAGCTAAATTGGTCACGTCGATCCAGTGGTGAACAGTGTTGGACCGGCCCCGTGTGAACAGGAGATTAAAGGAATTGCCCCGAGTAAACAGACCAGTTCTGGTCCGATCTCGGACCGAACTTGGCATTTAAGGCCGGCACCGCAAGTTAGCGCAAATGACTAAGCCGGAGTAGAGAGGTGGAATTATGACCTTCTGCTACAGTAATGAAAACGATCCTTGAGGCAAAGTGGCTTGAAATGTTTCACTTGTGCTAGCGAGCAGGGCTGACTATTTTCACTTGGCCAAATTAAGGATAGAGCCCAAAATAAACTCCGTATCTTATAGATCAAACCGTCAATAAGCCGCATCGGAGATTTACCAGTAAATGAATGGGCGGAATGTGTAGAAAGCATGTTGAAAATTTACTAATTCGGGTAATCACTCTTGATCGATTGTGCGAGAAAAATCAGTTTTAGAATTCTTGGCGTAGTTCACAAGGCTACAATCTGAGACGCAATTGATGTAAAACAATTAGCAATTACCCCCCCCCCCCCCCCTACCCTGTTACAATGTTGTGTGCCTGGACAAAACAGTGCCTCCCGTTGCGCTCTATTTTGCAACATTGTTTTGGGGGAAACAGTGTTCTCCATTTCTGAGATTTCGTAACGAGATGTCACGTCGCTGTTTTAATAGCAAGCGTCCCAAGGAATTATGTCTTGGACTGCAGGTCAAGACTTTTTACGGTTATTTTTGTCTGCGAATGCAGCCGATTATATTGCCTGTTGTTTCGGGTCACCACAGCCGAAAAAAAACGTCAGTTTTAGCAGGTAACTTGCAGACAAACTGGTCTGAAGTTACAAAAAAAAACACAAACGAAATACGTAAGATTCGTTGACGGGTCGTTCACTTTTTACAGATGGTGAGGACTACTGACAAGATTGGTCAGATAACGACGTTTATCTTTTGCAGTCTGTACCTGAGAGCGCTGATAAGTTTGGACTTCAGCAGTGTTTGAGTTATGCCACAATGTTTTACAAATATCGGTAATTTTTCTGATGTAAAAAATAAAATTGGAGGATCGAAACCTCAAAGTAGCAGTTTCATAGAAAAAATACCAAAGAAGAAATAATAATAATAATAATAATAATAATAATAATAATAATACTAATAATAATAATATAACAAAACAAGAATGGTTAGGACTTAGAAAAGAGTAAGACGGATTGCGAATGACAATGACAGACCGTGTGGAGGGGGGGGGGGCACTCCCTTAAAGTTATATACGTCCGATGTGCGGCCCCAGCGGGCATGGTTTTCGAGCCGTTTTGGTCTGAAATAGGGTATAGATTTTGATCATTTTGGTCTGAATTAGGGTATGGTTTGTGCACTGTGGTGAGTCTGGCCAGCAACTTTTGGAAGAAACTATTTCTGTCGTTGTTGTTTTGCACGCCTTGAGAAGTGTGATGAAAAAATGTTGGGAATTTGAGGCTCTTGTCAAATTTTTAGGCAAACTCAAGCAGTTCTTGGTTACAATCTGGTCTGCAATAGGGTCTCGATTGTGGGGTCAGGTCTGAAATATGGAAGGGAAAATTGCATATGTTGGTCTGAAATAGGGCAAGGACTTCCTGAAGCGTGACGCACACCCCCACCCAGATTTTGGAGAGTACCCCCGGGCAGCAACGCTGGCTTACTAAAATGCAAAACCGCTTGTGGGAACTGTTTTTTCACTATGACTGGTTTTCCTGTCATGTAATATTTGATCTCCCTTCTGCAAAAAAAATGCAGCTTATTTACGTGTACTTTATCATGGTTCATCAATTGGCGCCATGGCATGTCGCGCCCTTTTAAACTGAGGTTAGGCTGCCCTAGAATATATCACTCAGATGCGATGCAGTCACAATCTGTTAAGCTTGTTTGACGCTGATTCTTCCTGTACGTTTGTAGAAAGACCTGGACAAAGGACGTTAAGTCCCGCGGAGTCTCGATTATGAATGAATAGGGCTAGAGAGAATGGCACTCGCATGATGTCATCGCGTGATGAATCCCGCCAGCACCGAATCAATCTCCCTCTACTGATAATACGTATCGTGATATATCTAATAATCCATTCTGTTGCGTTTTTTATACTAAAACAATAATTTCAAGAGCTCTACTTTAGTTATTTAATTAAATTAATTAGCCTATCACTCATATCTACTCCAATTCGGTACGGCGCTAATTAAACTTTAATTGGATTTCTTTGGATGATGAGAACTCTCTGTCGAAATCTCCGGCAAGCCGTGAATTTCAATAAAACAACTTGGTAGACCGGGTTATTTTATAAACAGCTCGTTGGGGAGTCCGTAGTTCTCGAGTTAAGCCGATTTGTCTCAGTGATGAATGCGAAAAATTGCTGTCGGCTTAGTAATTTAGGGCGAGGTTTTGGTGTGTTTTACGCGCGGAAATTGGGGCGGTCTGAAAAAAAAAAAAGAGATAGAAATCACGTAGATTTTCTTAAGGAAAAAAAATCTGGAATCTTGAGTTTCAGCACTTCAGGACATGTAGTGGTCATTGGAGTTTACAGACAGTTTTATTCCTTTATCAAGAATGCGACCTTACGATAGACGATCATGATTCTCAACATGTCTCGTGAACGAACCGCGATGTTGTCATCGGCTTTCCCTTTCCCGTATAATATTTCACTGAAGTGAGACAAATATATTTGTTTAAGCTGCGTTGTCAATCAGTTACGGTAGTTAGCGAACAAAGCTTGCGGTCGGTTTTCATGAAGTTTTGCTGAGCAGAAACCGCTTCATTTTCAACATAACCAGAATGCAATTTGGCGTCTTAGGGGAAACTGGGTCATCTGACCAGCCTGTATATTTCAAGAGGTACACTCTGGCCATTTTCGGAGATTCTGGAGTGGGTAAAAGTTCGATTGTCCGACATGTTGTCGGTGAAGCGTACAACCACGAACATGTCCCGACCGTGGAGGAATTCTATGTCAAAGCAATTACGCACAGAAACAAAGCTTACGAGCTGCACATCATCGACACGTCAGGGACGTACGAATTCCCTGCCATGAGGAGAATTGCCATCGAAAAAGCTGATGCAGCAATTGTTGTGTATTCTCTTGACAAACCGGAATCCTTCACAAAGCTGGATAGGTACATGGAGGAAATCGAGAGTTGTTGTGCTGACAGAAACCGGAAAATTCCGGTCATCGTTGTGTCTAACAAATCAGATATTCCTAACCTATCCGAGCCCACCTTTAACAACGCTTACGGTCTAAGAATCAGCGCGTGCGTCCACCTGGAAGGAAAATGGAAGTGCCAATGGCTCGCCACCTCGGCCAAGTTTAATCTGAACATAGAAGCGATATTCCACAAACTCCTGGACAAGTTGAACCCAGACAAGAACCTAGTGAGGAAGAAAGGCAGTATTCTCAAGCAAATTTTGCGTTAGTTTCCTATACGTTTAAAGACATTTTTCTTACTTCTGACAAAGCGGTTCTAACTCCTTTCCAGAACAATCCCGCGGCTTGCAAAGAAAGGGGGAGGGGAGGGGAGGGGAGGGGTACAATTGCCCTTCTGTTCGCAAATGGTTGGCTACTTTCATTTCGACGTATCTCAGAACTAAAATTGTTCCCATATTATGACTATTATGCCGCTTGATATAGCAACTGCGACAACAACAACAAGATTCTCGAATAAGTCAGATTATGGGTCTGCGTCAAAGGATTTTTGGACAGCCATCGACATAATCTTCTTAGGTAGAGAATGCGTCTGATTCAAGATAGTTTACTCTTATTTAAGGGGTTAACGTTTGTTTACACAACTATTGTAAATCATCGACCAAAATTCGAGATCAATCCACTGTTCTCTAACATAATAACTCGGTACACTGAATCGGGCAGGGTACAGACGGAGAACAGACGGATTTTTGCTTGCAAAAGTATTGTTCTAGACTGCGGAATATTTGAAACAAGTGGAAATCACTTACATGACCCAAGCGAGAAAGTGGGACCCGCTTTGTCACACAACACGATATACTATGTATGCATGCCCAAGGTACAGAATAAAAAACTGAATAAATTTCAGTTAGGATGTTAATGGTTAGACGATTTTTGTTTGCCTTGACGGAAAATTTCCAAAATAAGTGGAACGTCTTGAAAAGGAGTCCTAAATTCCCAACCGGAATATCCGAACGGAAAATGTGACTACCATTTGCAATCTTACAAATTCTCTCACGTTCCTTCTATTTCTGGGATCCATTTCGTACCACCTCTTGTGATTGGCATAGTAATATAACGGGGGGTTCATAAAGAACCTAAAATTTCACACTCGGATATCTAACCATTCTCACAGAAAAAAAAAACATTTTGTGAGAGTTCCTCCGTGATTCAATTCCCATGAGTGACTCATGTCGAATCGTAGTTTAACAACTATTGGTGTACCTTCGAGTGTTCGTACCATCCTATGACTGGATAATAGAAGTCGGAAACTTCTAAGAACGCTTCAACGAAGATTTGCCGCCCCTGGCCGAAAACGAAACGAGTTCACCCGACTGTAGTCTCGGATTAGGCGTCGGGGAACAAATTACCTTTCCGCTGGAAACTTCACTGAGCCCGCTGTTTATGTGAAAAGGTTGCTAGGCAACATGAATTGCGGACTTGCTTGCAGAGTGCTCACTCCATTTGTGATATCATAGTCAGCAGAGAAGTACACAATGAGTTTCGAAAAACTCTCCACCTACGAGATCGCTCCAAAGTTTCGGATCGGACCTTTTTGCATTCGGCAATTCTCGACTTCAGAGCTCTTCAAACCGAAGGCTTTGCAATTGTCTAGATTGGCATTTGGCATGCAGTGGCGAACCCTCCATTTAGAAACATCCCCTCCCCCTTCTTTTAGTAAGGGACGGACCATTATTTTCCTGGAAGGGGGGGGGGGGGGGGGTATGAAAAATTTTCCTCTGCAAACCTTTTTTTTTAATTTATGCACCTCTGCAAACACTTTTTTTTTCGAAATGCAAACTAATTTCTTTACACATATTGTGTTTGCAAGCAATTTATTTTGTCTTTTTAGGCCCTGCAAACATTTTCTTTTTCAATATTTTTCATATCCCCCTCCAGAAAAATAATGGTCCGTCCCTAAACGAGACTGAAAGACTAGGCGAAATTAAGAGGGGACAAAACCTGAGAAAAAAGTAAAGAATGGTCTTGAAAAGACCCATCTTCATTTCGCTCTGGCAGTCCCCTAATCCACTACAACACGCATTCGAGCGGTTCTCGCCAAATAAATTGGCCTCCTGGCCTACAAGAGAATACCAATAAACACTTTATGACTGGTTCCGAGGGAAACAGTTAATTTTGTTTCCCGAGAATCTCAATGTTCCGCCGAGGGAAACATTGAGATTCGAGGCAAACAAAATTAACTGTTTCCCGAGGGACCAGTCATTAAGTGATTTGTTATATAGCCAACGAAGACTTCACGTGGTTCGACTTCATCGCGGTTCCTTCACAGTGCACTGTTACCCTCTGACGTCATAGATTTTGCAATGTTGTCCGTTCAGAGATTATTGGCGGGAAACAGTTTCATTGTTAGATGGTATGTGACCTCGAAGTAACCAATGAGAGCGCGCGTTGTTGGGGAAAAAATTCCAGCTATATAACAGCACTTGTTGTGTTTGTCTTGTAACTGAAAAGTAATGATATTTGTTTTGTGTTTATTTAAATCTTTTAATTCCAAAGTTTGAGCGACGTTTGAATTCTACTCAAAAAATAATTACATCGTCAAGCCGACAGTTACTAAAGCTAAAGAGATAATCGACCAGAGTGGTGTCCTTCCTTACCTACAAATTCTTAAAACTTTAAATAAAATAAATATATGGCGACAAGTAAGGAGAAATAAGACTTTGAGACAACGTGTTATCAAGGTACCAATCCGCATCATTCGATCTCTCTTGTGTAAGCAATATTGTACTGTGGCCATTTAATTATATAAAATATAAAATATTCTTTTAAAAAGCTATCAATGCTATGCTATTTTTGTCAAGCACTTCGTATTGAGATAATATTAATTGCTACATATATTAAATTATTTTACGTGAAATTTCGAGTAGTTTTTGATTGGACGTCAAAAAAAACCACAATTGTTTTGGTTTTACTCCCCTACGCTCTCTGATTAGTATAAAAAATTCGCGCCACCTGCTAAATTAATCATATACAAAAGCAGCGCCAAGCGCGACATGGTCACGTGTGTTTCCCGTGCTTGGCACCGTAAAAAAACTACAAGTTCTTATTGGTTCGTTTAGTTGTTAAGTTCGTTGCGATTGGTTGATTTTGGTATTGGGGCACTCAATTGAAAACGGCTCTAAAATTCTGAATAAACCAACGTCTCTACTCGCGCGCTCAACATCTCCCGAGGTCTTCTTTACTCGTGCACAGAGACGCCCAAAATTTCGACCCCAAAAAACCGAGATCCATTTGAATTTCACTTATTGCTCAGTTTTGAATTTTCGCACGCAAGTAACAACTAATCTGATACACTACACAGATCTCTATGTCCAATTGAATCCCGCTATCTCGAACTCTCAAAGGAAACGAAAAATAGTTCGAGAAAACAGGGAGTTCAGTCGAGATAGCTCATGGTAAATGACTGAAAAAGCAAATCCACAGAAATGGATTGGAGTTCGACATAGCGAGGTCCAACTGTATGCGTGTGACTTAATAAATTAATATGGGATTGTTCACGTCGAGCTTCACACGTTTCTCTCGCAGAGGAAGATATTGAGCGCGCGAAGTCAGATGTCTGTTACAAAAAAATTCTTTCCTTCGCTCAGTCTGTCTTGTAGTTTCCATTCGCCTCCGCGAATGATTCCTTTTTGTTCACTTCCATACTCTTGGCAGCAGGCTGCAAAGACAGGGTTAACAGATATTCGTAGAAGAATTCTTGTAACAGACCGCTGCAAAACCATAACGGCGCATACTCGAGCGCGATCAGACCCATGACGTCATACTTGTAGTGGGTGTAGTCCCACGTGCATGCAGAAAACTGATTGAGAATGAGCCCGCCGACAAATTCCCACGTGTAAGCCATTTGAATGTAGATCAACCCGCGCAAAATTGTCGAGAAGCGATTTTTTGTGTAAAAGTAAACTTGCTCTCCGCAAAAACTGCACGAGCCGTAAATTAGGAACGACCAGAGGGAGGAGTACCCTTTGAACTTGAAGTTGGTGAAGTTCGAAGTTACAAACTCCCAGAGAGAAGTGAAGGAAATCTCGTACGCAAACCCAAGCATGCCGTACACCAGCATCCGAAGCCAAGGGTTTACAGCCATGATCAGGAGTGAACAAGTTGGCACATAACCTGCGATTTAAAGAGCAACATCGAAACATAAGTCAAGACGGGCCAATTGTTTTGAAGTGATCGCGAATCAGGGAATTAGTACAGTGATGGGAGGGGCACTTTCGGTAAGTGATGTCTATGGCATGGAAAACTACTTGCTAAAGAAGCACGGGCTTTTAAAAGTTCTGTTTTGGGTCAGGTTCTATTCAGGGAGGGAAGGAGGGAAATGTTACTTCAGTGTAGTATCACATTATACTGAATGGCATTGTTTCTTCTTAGGAAGAGCAAAAAAAGTCTTTCCTAAAGTTCCGTTTTGTTTCAAGAAAAAGAAAAAATGCTTTCTTGTCCACCGAGTTAAAATGCTCAACTTCTTTTGCCCTTATACCTCATTTTGACCGAAGATGTGTCGTCAAATTGATCTATAAACCAAGTAGTCTATTTTATCTCATTCCTAGTCCTGTTTTCTCTTTCATACCCAGCTTATATTTTATTGTTATTGTTTTGGAATATGGAGCGTTTCTTTATGGTGGCAGCTAAGATTGTGATTTTTATTTTACCTACATATTTCTCTTTGAACTCCTAAAAGATCTTCGATTTCGAGTTCAATTAGGACGACTAATTCATCAGTTGCCAGCCTGCAAAATTCAATTCTTTCTGTGTCGGAATAGGGTCTGCGAAACGCTAGCGTGTTGGCACAATAGTCTTCGTTGCTGGCGGTTCTTCTCACGGTTCAATGGGAAAGTCATAGCGCGCGTTGTTGTAGTTCTAGATGCCGTACACCACCAGTCTGATGACCAACGTTGCTCTCAGTTGCCAAACTAAACGGGTAGGGGAGGGGGTAGGGGGGATCTAAACTTCACGCTTCCCGTATCACTTACTTCCGGTTCCTGCCCTTCCGAGGTCGTTCCAGCCTCTCGGTACTTTCTTTATTGCTTAAGGAAATGTACAATTACGAACTCACGCTAAAATTATGGACGAGAAATACTACTTATTAACCGAGAGTGAGGTCATTACAGGGAAATCTCAGACCGAGGCCTTGATGTATTGACCGAGCGATAGCGAGGTCAATACATCAAGGCCGAGGTCTGAGATTTCCCTGTAATGACCGAACAGACGAGGTTAATAAGTTATTTATTACATGACCTTTTTAGCGCTGGCAAAAGGGAAACGTTTTTCAATATCCGCTTGTGCGCGCAAGAGGTCATTCGAGGCCATGCGATCCAAACCAGAAGAAACGGTTTCTTTGACAATGAGGCAATTTTGTCTTCATTACGCCAAGATCTAGGGCAAATTTAACCACTTTAATTTTCACAAAACAAACTGACATGTGTTTACAAGTGTTTGACCCTTAAAAAGTTATAAAAAGCTAAGACAAGAAAAATTTTCATAATGCCCGGTCATTACAAGAAAATCTTGCCCGCTCATCAGCCAATCAGAGCGCGCGTACTATTGTAGCCATATAATAATGTCCGATAATGCCAATACTACAAACACCTTCCCGATTTGTCCAGGTTCCCGCCACCTTAGGAGCCCCATGCTATTCTCGCGCTCTCTTCTTCCCGCGCTTGAAGAGGTCCTACCCCCTATTCCACTAGCGCACGTAATTCCTGTCGCAACGCTACGCCACGTCATGCATCGAGCGCGCGCGCTGAGGAAACTTTCCAACCACATATAGGGTGAGTAGCCGTTGCGATAACTTCGCTTGCAGTTTGCCAGCTTAAATGGTCGGTGACCCCTACTTTTTTCTTAACAGATAACTTTTGTTAACGATTATCTACGTTTTGTGAGAAAATGAAAAAAATCTATCGATTAAAAGGTTGATTTTTTTGCCTCACGCACGTTCGAATTCCGCTTTTTGATCTTTTCGTTTTGTCGTACGACGGGTTCAAATGCCTCTTCCAGGGCTAAGTTTTGCATAAAAGATGGCAACACTTAAAATTATTTACGCAACAGACGCACTTCTTCAAAATATCACCAAGATCGTTTGCCTCCGTTTTCTCATCATCGATAATTTAAACTACAAACCTTGAAAGCCGTGCGAAATTACGTGCGCCAATTTTTCAAAATCAGGGTAGTTTTCTACAGACTTTATCTCTGAAACGAAGTCGGTGACCCCCACTTTTTTTTTGTCTTTCTGACACAAGTAACTCATTATCCGTCCTCAGTAAAAATTTTAGAAAAATCTATCGACTAGAAAATTTTCGCGCGAACGTCCTTAAGCAAGGCTACCCCATATGTGTGACGAGATATCACCCTTGTTTGCGCGGTGTTCCAAACTAATTTAGAACGATTCCATCACATTTTAGTTACTATTTTCACACATTTTTGCCATTTCACAATATAATAACGACGTTCACAGCACGAGCTTGAGGAACCCTAAGTGAAAACTAAAAAAAGCCCAGTTAACGTTAAAGATTACCGATAAGCCTCGCATGTCTGGGCCTAGAGCAGCGTGTCAATAGTACTGGCACGGTCGCCAAATTTCTCCCTGTCCTCCCCCACCTGCCTCAATGTTGAGCTGAGCAAGGATATTTCGCAAACAAGGCTTATCCACGACGGGTTCACGCCCGTGATCAGAAACTGGAGAGGGGGCCTCTAAAAATGTTTGTGTGCGATCGACACTAGTTTTGTCAGCCCTGGATCGCGTCTATCAAGTCTTTAAAGAAATGACTCTCGCAGGGATCGCAGTCGTTCGTTGAAAACAGCAGACGCTTCACAAAGGCTAATGGAAAACTTTGTTGGATCAATTAGTCAGGCAGAAGAATTGTTGTGCTTTGTAAGTGACGTCATCGCCACCATGACAATGTTCATTTCCAATTAGACCAATTAGTTCCGGTTGTTTGGCCAACTCCATTGAAAAAAAAAGCATCAATATGAGAAAATACGTAACTTAAATAATGGTCTGATCTGGCATTTGTCGGTGTTTTTAAAAGGACTAAAGATATTTGCAAAACAATATGACTTGTATAACAGCTAATTAAGCAGGTGGTGAATTTACAGATCACTGGCTATCGTAACTTTGTACTTTTATAGACTGGCTGCGATTTGGGCTGTGACCAAAACATTGTGAAACTTGTCTGAGGATTAATGAAGTTATTTATTAAATACAAAGCACGAGAATGGCTAAAGATAAGCTGAATTACGAACAGAACAAACTTAAATATTTCTGCGATAAATTTAATTTGATCTATTCAATATCCTAAGTATCGCCAAGAGTGATTATGTCGGTCCTTTGTGTTTGTTTATTGTATTTCAGTTTGTGTTTAAAGAGCAAGGTAAAGCATAGCAGGGCGAAGGATTAAGCAATATGTAACACACGTTACGTACAAAACGAAGAAATAAAAACATCAGGATATTCATAAATTGTGCATGGGATCCCGTTGGGTGTTTTGCAAATTTATAATCGAGAGCAAGTTCACATTCATATTGCGATCACATGTTCTACCAAAACACTAAACGCAGCACTTTTGAGGCAAAAGCGACGAGATCTTAACTGAAAATGAAGCAAAGATAATCTACATAAGCTTACCTGTTCGAGTAAAAATACAATTTTGTCTTCCTGCAGGTAGATAACGGCGCAACGCTCAACCAGTGTTTATGCCGGCGACTACAAAAATATCTTTACTCAAATGTAAACGACCGCGCAAGACTAGAAACTACTCCTGCTGGTCTCCTGCCCAGACTTCACTCACAATTTCGTTAAAAATGGCGGTCATTGAAAGCAGTTTTGGACTGAAGCTCTGACAGTTCTTGTACATTGTGCTCGCTATGGTTAGTATAAATCTGGAAAATTCACCTTTTCTTGGTGGTTTTGACCTTCGGCATCGTCTCAAGTTGACACAGGAAGGTTTGGAAGAGAATCTGTGGTATGTTACACACCTTTCAATAAGGTAAGATAACTGAAGATAAATTTGCTAGACACGAATCACTCTTGTAATTAATTGAGTTCATGTTTTGTCTTAAATACTGCGCTGAGGCTAGGTGAAACATCCTAATCTAATTCTTTGATAAGATGAAACATCTCTTTAGAAGATCGGTGTGAGGCAAATGTAGGCATGCAGACCAGCAGACCTTTTAAAGTAAATAGTTAAAGTTGGTCTTTTAAAGTTAATACACCTGTATTTAGACCGGTTAGACTCAAGTCCCAGTCTGCATTTGTCGCACACTGATAGAAGATTATCTTTTATTTTTGTTAAGAGAAAAAAATACATCCAAAGAAAAGATATCTAGGAGAAGTCATTTAATTTCATTCTACATAAAGAGTTCCTAACAGACTTAAATTTAGTACAGTCAACTCTCGCCTTGCGGACACCCCGCCATTATGGACACTTGCTATTACGGACAAAATTCAGATCCCCAGCTATAGAGGTTTGACTGGAAATAATTCCTGCTATTACGGACTCTCACTAATACGGACACTAAATGAAGTCCCAAGCGTGTCCGTTAGAACGAGAGTCGACTGGTGGGACTTGTGTCTATAGGACATTCATTGATGTTGTATTATTGCCTTATTTGTTGCTACAGCCCAAAACAAGATGTCTTTGCAGCGGGAGGTTAGTGTGGAATTGTTTGCTTGTGTATTTTATGTTTAAACCCCTGAAATAGTTTGATTTACTTAGGACTATGTATTAGGTTATGTATAGTTTTTAGTTTTAAGCTGTCAATCATTCAGATGCAATATATATATTTTATTATCCAACTCTGCATATTGATCATGTCGCTGGTGACATGATGAATAGTTCATCTTTCATATTTTACAACCAAGCTTAAAATTTACGATCTGTTGTTATTTATCATATTATTATTTGATATTATTTTTTTAGGGGAGTTTTATTAACAGTGTCAACCTCTAAACTCCTTTTTCAAATTTATATACATTATTTGTTTATATGAATTTGAATAAACATGTATGTTTAGTATCTCACAATATTTGTATTCCACAAGACCGGTTTAATTTAACAGGTTCTTTGTAGTTCTCATATTCCTTTCGGCTGTGTGAAAGATTTTTAGAATGGTGGAAAGTCACTATTTCTGCAAGACTCATAAAAATATTCAGTGAAACTACACACTATTAAAATGTCTAATAAGATATATTTACATAATGTATGCTATGTTGTAGGTCCCCAAGGCTCTATAAAGCTTTTTAACATGGACACTTTGCTATATGTTGCAGACTTTAAAGGTAAATTAATTTATGTTTTTTCACTTGATGTTTACAACCTCAATGTACAATCATGCAGAATATGTCTGATGAAGGGGCAAACTGCAGGGATGGATGCAGTTGCTGCGATGTAGGAAAGAACCTCTGACACTGGTGACGAACTAGTCTCCTATACAGCTGTTGATTGGGCTTGTCACACATTGCTCCCTCCACAACTGCATGACAAGGCAAAACAACCACTGGATAGGAGACTGTTGTCAAGATTCATATGACAAAATTAATAAAGCTGATGTATATTTTTATATTTTATAGCTCATTCTGCAAGGATTACAGGTTTGCAGTATTGTCACACTAACGAGCATTGCTTTTGGTCGACATCCATTGATACATCTCTCAGGTTTGCATTGTCTTGTTATAATTATTCATTACTTATCATAATGTGAAACAAAGGGAAACAAAAATCAAACTGGTTTGAAAAAGTTTAAATGTAAATTTCTTTTGAGGCTCAAATAACAAACACAATAATTAAAAAAGTGGTTTGTATGCATCCAGGCTGTGTTTGTATTTTTTGTTTTTGTTTTCTTTTCAACAAGCCAGTGGAGGATACAGTCTGTACCTATGTCTTTAAGAATTCATTTTCAAGAGTTAAACCCCAAAATTCATAGATTGATTATTGAGAGGTCTTGTCAATTAATCATTTTATTCTCCCTGAAGAGAGATGCTAGCCTCCTATACAGACATCCTTTGGGCTCACCATGCAATCTTTCCTCCCCTGGGAACATCTGCCACTTGTTTGAGCAGACATTGCGGAGGAGTGCGCATTATGAGCCATCAGAATGTCTGTGCAGGAGGCTAGAGAGATGCCCGCAATATTAAAAGCAAACATTTCAGAATCTATTCTTATGATGTAACCTTACAGAGGACCATGTAGTGTCTCTAATATTGAGTGTTACTCTGTCCAGTCAAAGAGACATGTTAATGTGGCTCTCTCCAGTGCTACTGCATCATCCATATTAAAATTTTGTACTCTATTCTATTTCTTAGACTTCTTTATCTGAGAAGAACTTCTTGAAGAATCGCTTTTTAAATTTGATTTATATTTTGTTCTGTTTTAGTTACTGGGACTCAAGAAAGGCATTCAAATCACCTGTTTACAGAATCCTGAGTATGTCACATGCTGTTTGTTTACAAACTGAAATTCCCCAGTTTCTGTTTCTCTGTGGATTATTTTCCCTTTTCTGGTCTTTGGCTACCCTGTTAAAAGCTCACAGGTTTACATCTTCCTTTATATTTTTTCTAGGCCCAAACAACTGTTCTTTTAGTTCGTGTGGTTTGAACTGTAATGATGAAATCATAGCTGCTGCTACAGAACCTTATGGTGAAGATGTCTGCCTGTACCTCTGGTAAGGTCTGCACTTCCACAGAGGTTTATGATAATTATATTAAAGTCATACCTCCCATCAGCAGAGAGCACTCTTGGGAGCAGAGCAAGTGTACCTTGAGAGAAAGAAGTTGTTGTCTAGATTAATCCTACTCAATCAATTTTATGTCAAAGTCAGTGCTCCCATAAGCAGAGAACACCCTTGGAACCAGAGAAAGTGTAACCTTGAGAGAAAGAGTCTGTTGTCTGAATTTATGTCATGGATTTTAGCTAAATTTAGAGATATGTAAATGGACATCAAATTAAGTGAAATATAAAAATAACCACTTGAAACAGTGAAGGAACATTTCAATAACACAGCAAATGCAATTTAAGAAGATATGGGTGGAAAAAATTTGAAGAAGATTAATTAAAAACAGATTGCAGTATGGGTTTTTGAAAAAATGTTAGGCTGGACAGTTTTCAATGTTTATCTTGTTTGTTTGTATCTATTCTAACTTGTAACTTTATTATAACACCTGGGAGACATGTTTGTGTACTGTTCAAGCTATGTTCATCATCAGAGAGGTCAACTCTGATATGCCTATCTATGTAAACAGAACAAATGCTGGAAAAAATCAAATGCCCCGAGCGGGATTCGAACCCACGACACCCCTGTTCAAGCTATGGTTCTGACATTTAGTTCTATAGAAGAAATTGGCTTACTAACATTAAGTTTCATAGTGAGTACTTGGCAAAACTTCATAAAACAGACAAAACTCAGCCATGATAGTCCCATTACAGTCAAGCGTCTCGAACCGTAGCCACCCGACAAAGTTTTTAACATCTTTTTTACAAGTTTTTGATTACTTTGATGAGTTTTATGGCTTCCAGTTGCTTTAAACTACCAATCAGATGCCTTGAAAAATGGAAGGCGGGGTAACAACCGTTGCATGATTCATCTTCAAACATCAGAGTTTGAAAGGGTTTCAAACAACGTTTCGTACGAGCTTTTATGCCAGGTTCAACTGGCAACAAATAAATTTTAAACCGACAAAAATTTGGTCAAACTTAACTTTTCATACAGGAAATGCATTTTAAAGATTTTTGCGAGACCTTACTTTCAATTCCAGGTGTTCTGGGTTTGTAAAACCAGTTGAAACTGAACATTTCACAGATCATTCGTATGAACCGTTAATAATAATAATAATTATAATTAATAATAATAATAATTATAATTAATAATAATAATAATAATAAATATTTATATAGCGCCTATCCATGCCTGCTCTAGGCGCTTTACAATAATGATAAAAAAGACTACTGAGATCACAATATAATAAAATCGATAAAAATTCGCTGAAATGAGCTGTATGAATAAAAATGTGCATTAAAAGTAATAAAAAGTAAAAATCGCTAAGAATAATAAGTTTTCTTAAAAAGATGAGTTTTGAGTTTGGATTTAAAAGAACTTAAATTGTCACAAGACTGGATAAAAACAGGTAGACTGTTCAAGAGTTCAGGAGCGGAAACAGCAAAAGCTCGAGAACCATACGACTTGTGCAACAGGAAGCCATCAAACTAATCAGAAATGGTAAAAAAAAAAACGGCAAAAACTTAGTTGGGTGGCTACGGCTTGAGGTGTTTGACTGTAATACTAATCAATCAATTTGAAGGGTATCTACTCGCAAACTGAAGTCGTTTTAAGTCACATGATCTCTTATAAACAATGGGATACGAATTGTAGCATGTGGTCAGAAAATGGAGTAGCATTAAATCTTGTTTTTGTATGTCTGAGGTCTCTACACTATTTGAGCAGAAACTGCCACAAAATTGTACAAGCCACTATTCTTTTTAACAGTTTACAGAGTATTTTGAATGGTATCCGAATGATCAAATCAAGATTTGTTTTACAGTCAGACTTCCATCTCTGAATGCACTGAATCTTTCCTTCCTAGGGATGTTAGAAACCTTAGTGCCGAGAAACTACTGCAGAGTCACATGGATTTGTATACAGACTCACATAATAGTGAAATTACTCAGGTATGCAATGCATGTGTATCAATAACACTAGTACTGGTTCATTGTAATACAAAATTGTTATTTATTTTGAGCTTACGTGGATGTGAGGGTCTGGCAGTTTAAGCCAGTTTTGAGTGTCGGTTTTTGGGTACATTCATTTGGTATTTACGTGGCAGTTTATGGTAAAAAATTATCGCTCATTTGCAGGAAATTGCAGTTTTCAGATTTTGTGTGTTTGGCGGTGGTCAGTCAAGCGGTCGTTTTATTTTCCTTGAAACCTGCCTTTTTAAGCTTCTCCCTAAACAAATGATTGCTGAATAGAATTAGAAACAATATGTTCTGTTGTTTAAATCTTGTGGTCTTTGTGAGGAGAAATATGATAATTATTATCGAGCTAACATATTGTAAAGAATTTGTTGGTTATGGTGACATTCATTCTGCTATAAGGGCAGCTTTAGTCTTTAGGAGAAAACAAAAGCGGTTTGCAGTCTATGCAGAACACAATATGGTGGTTTGCAGGATGTACAACCCCCTATAATAGACCATCGTGTTTGTATATTCAAGGCCAAAAAATTTTTTGAAAGGAATTTTGGGTACGAAAAAGTTCATACAAAGCAAAACAGGTAATACATTCATCAAGTCTCTGAGCTTACTACAAAGGGTGACATGAAATACAAGTCTCAAGCTATACAATAGGGACTTATACTTTCAGAATAAGTTGTTGCCCATGGCCTAACATTCTGGGGAGAGGGGCCTATTACAGACTTGGTTTTTTGCATTTTACGGTTTTGTCTGGTATAATGTGCAAACAGCCACAGGATTATTACAGTGTCCCAACAGAGAACACAACCCAACGGCAACTATGCATTGACTGTGTTTTATTTTCCTGTCCTACTTAGATCAAATTCAGTCCTGTTCAGACACACCAAATGGCATCTGGCTCTACTGTATGTAGTTAGTAATAATTAAAAAGTCTTCAGTGAATGCTAACATAAACTGTTCCAAATGGTCATGTTTTAGTGCTGGTTAGGGTCACTGCGTTTAACTTTGTTCTTGGACAAGATAGTTACTGTCACAGTGTCTCTCTCCACCAGGGGCCAGTTGTTCAAAGCATTAGATAACGCTATCTACCAGGTAAAATGCTATCCAGTGGATAAGTGTCGGCAGAACAAACTATGCTATTCACTGGATAGTGATTTATCTGGTGGATAGCGTTATCCACCCTTTGAACAACCAAGACCAGAAGTCATATAAATGGGTGGTGGCAAATTCCCTTGGCAACCTGAAAAAAATGCTGGGGTTACTGTGGCAAGGGAGGTGCAGGAGCCCAATGGCTAGCGTGCAGGTGGTCCAGTTTCAAGCCCTGGCCAAGCTCACTGTGTTGTGTTCTTGTAGTGCCCCTCTCCACCCAGGTGTATAAATCTTCACCTTCACCTATCCCCTGGCGCCAAGTTGGCGCATAGGGCCAAGGTGTATAAATGGGTAATGGCAAATTTAATGCTGGGGGAAAGCCTTCTATGGACTAGCATTGCATCTAGGAGGAGTGGAACTACTCTTGGTTGCTTCATGCTGCAAAAACCGGAGAAAGGTATCAGCCTGATGGCCCCTGGGCTTGAATGCAGACTCTACCTTTACGTACCTGTGATGGACTAGTGATATGTCCGGGGGAGTAGAGATACTCCTCATTACTCGATGTTGGGGAACTGGAATCAAGCATCTGGCTGATAATCCACCGTGGCTTGTGGTTTGAGTTTACCTTTAGTTCAAATCACTAAGTCCAGCTAAAAGTGGCCAAAAGTTACATAATCTAAGCCATGATTGGTTCCAAAATGATTTTGCCAACAACTGGTGGGATCAAGAAATTGCTAAACTAAGCTGGTTTTCTTTCATCTAGAGGTGATGTTGTATGCTGTGAATTAATTTTGAATTGCAGGATGGCTTGATTTGTTTGTTTGATGTGTCTAAAGGAAGTGAAGATGATGCTCTGGACTCAGTGCTGAACACGGGTTCCTCTGTGGTATGTGTCAAGTTACCCTTTAATTTCCAATCAATCTTTAGTCCAAGGTTGGGGGGAGGGGGGCGGGGGGTGGGCAGGGGAATAAGACCTTAATGCTTCCCACATCTGGTTGTGGCTCCCTTTCTTTGCAGCTCCCAACACTTAAGGCCAAGACACAGTAGGCAACAAGTTGTAGTGTTAGGTCTCTGCGACAAGTCGCTTCTGAGTGAAATGCTTTCACAACAAGTCGCTGGGACAAGACGCTTGTTCAGTGCACATGAAGTGATTTTGGATGAGGGGGAATGTGAACTAGTTTTCTAATTCAATATGGCAGACCGGCGAATAGATAAATGACGACAATGACATGTTGCAGTGCTTTGTCGCGTTGCGTGTCTCAGCCTTTATCCTTTGCTGCTAGACAATATTAGATGATTTTTGTTCCTGATTCTTGCACTTCCTGACATCTTACAAATGCCAGTTTTAATCCTGTACCCACTCCTTCTCTTGTAGTTCCCTGCTACCTTTTTCCGACCTTTGAACCCCCGCATTTCTCCCAGGTTCCTGACCCCCTGCCCCCTAATCAATTATGATTGGAGGGGAGAAAGTGATGTAGGGAATGTGTAGTTCCTGTAGGAGTCTATTCTGAGGAAATGGAAGTCTAAACAAAGATCAAAGGGCAGGGAACAAACAAACAGCAGGAAACAGGCCCTCCAGGTTGGGGAATGTAAAAAGAGTGATTGGGAATCATTTCTGTGCTCACTGACACACCATTTCTGACGTTGATAGATTGTGCTTTTACAGTATCCTGACAAGTGGCTACATTAGTTATTTTTGGTGACTAGGACTCTGTACTTTACTTCTAAATGATTATTTGTTGACGAACTTATGCCGGTTTTCCCTGCAGAATCAGATTGGTTACTTTGGACCAAAGTCCACAGACCTTTATTGCGTAACCCATGTAGAGACACTGCAACTGTGGGACACGGTTGAGGTAAGATTCATAAATGCTTGTCAGTGCCTTCTACAAACAAAGTAAGTAAGTAAGATGAAGAATGTGTAATGCCACAGCCCCACTATAAGTTATTGTAGCAAGGCTAGGATTGTATACCATTTGCACAGGGAAACCAGTTGGTTCATAGTTTGGGCAAGTGGTAAGCAATAACCCTGAATGGAAATTATGAATGAGATTTGGCATGTTCCATTTAGTAACAACAGAATTTACTCAGAGCACCTTTAACTGATCTGAGTTGCCGTGTATATACACAGGTCAGAACTGGCAAAAGGCCTGGAACTGGCACATTTTCTGGGCATTGTGGTTGGAATTAGTCTCCTTCGCAGCCGTTGTTTGGGCTCGTCACGCAATGTTCCCTCCCCCACCAACGGCTGCTTAAACCAGAACCACATTCCTTTCCATAGTTTAGCCAATCACAGCTTTGCTCACATTTTTCTGAGCCAGTCGCGCCAAAACTCGCCGCCTAAACCAATCAAAAGTTGTGTCTTATCGTGATCCTAGCGTCGGCAACGTCAAACGGACGGCAGTTCGCCGCCTTTTAAATTTGACACGTACCAGACAAAGACAAAGATTTACCTAAATAAAAGCGTCTGATATGAAACCTTAAGTCCAAAAAATTAATTCCAAGTATAACAGGAATTTAAGCTCAAGATTTGAAGCAATATAACAGCTTCTCGGTTAACAGCAGTTGTCATGTTTTTGCCAATAGGTGTCAAAGCAACTGGGGTCGAAACAAAAGGAAAGGAATGTGGTTCTGGTTTAAGCAGCTGTTGGTGGGGGGAAGGAGCTTTGCGTGACGAGCCCAAACAACGGCTGCAAAGGAGACTAGGTTGGAATTGGACTGCCTTTAAAGATGTTCTGTTTATTTTGGAAATTTTCCTGTTTGCGCAAACCAAAAGAGTCTTACCATTTACATCCCTACCAAAATTTCCAGATTTTTTTGGTTAATGGTAAACAACCAAGGCCACTAGACTTGATCTTCTAGTTAGATGTAGAAGGAAGTGATGTCAAAAGTGTTACATCTTAAATTTCAACTGGCTTTTTAATTAAGATGGTTTCCGCTGAACAATCCAGCAATAAAGGCAAAAATAAAGATACCAAAAAGGACTCATAGCATGGTAACAGTTTGAATACAGTTAAAAATAACTTATCAAAACTTTACCTCTCAAGCTGACCTCATGAGGGAAAAATGGATTTGAGGTTATCCATATTTAGTTAAAATGGACGTTTCACATAACTTGAAAACAAAACAACACATGTTTTAAACATTTTTGCAATGTTTGACATTAAGTGTTCTCAAGAATGCTTAAGAATTTAACTGTGGGGTAACTTATAGAAATGAATTACAGTGAGATGTTTCACATAGTATACAGAATGTTACAGTGCTTTGAGTAGATTTTTGTAATTTAAATTAATTTTTGCATTCATTGCTCGAACTTTCAGCGGAATCCATCTTAAAATTGTTTATACATGTAGCCCATCCCGGTCTTCTCTCAGTTTAATCATCCTTGTTCCTTTTAGTTACTTACTTGGCCTGTTTGCTTTTTTTGCCTTACTATAATTATGGTTATTTGGAGGTTTATTTGATTTTGAGATTACTTTGTAACTTCACAAAAATGCCTTTAATGGAGTGTCATTTAATGGTGTTATTTCAAAAATAACACAATTTAGAGAAAAGTTAGTTGCTTGGCAGACTGCACAAAATTTTTGCTCATGAAATTTTCTTGACATGCACAAAAGAATCATGTCTTGACTCACTAGCACTTTTTTTAACCAGGGAAAAATAACTACTGACTTTACCAACCCAAGAGAAGAAAATGGGGTGAGTTAATATGTGGACTGATAATTAGCTGAAACTAATGTAAGACAACAAGTGACTGTGTATAATGTTAAACTGCAATAAATTTGAGAAAGGTATTCATCTGTCAGTGACAAGCCAAAACAAAATAATATATATAAAGAACTCAATACCAATGTCCTTGTGTACTTGCTTAGGTCAAGTATGAGTTACATGAATTGCAATTGCTCACTTACCGTCAAGAGAACAATAGAACAAACAACAGGAACAATGCCCCTAGCCCCCAAAACAATAGCAACTGCTACACTAGGGGACCGGTAGAATTACAAGCTTATGAGAGCTGCTACACTACTGGAGAAAAGAGAACAATAGAACAAACAACAGGAACGATGCCGCCAGCCCCCAAAACAGTAGCAAGTGCTACACTAGAGGACCAGTAGAATTACAAGCTTTATACAAGAGCATCGCAAGGTCTCACATGAATGGCTCGCCACCCTTCAAGAGAACAATAGAACAAACAACAATACCCCTAGCCACCAAAAAAACAATAGCAACTGCTACACTAGAGGACCAGTAGAATATTACAAGCTTATGAGAGCTGCTACACTACTGACTCACTCTGAAGCTCTTTTACTGAGCTGTAGAAGAGTTGTGGGAGCTCTGTATATACCCTAGTTTCAAAAGTGACAAACATTCATGTTTCACCCCTATAAACGATCACCCCTATATATGACTGCTTGACACCATGCTTTTTGTATAATTTACAAACTAATAGGGATTGGGACAGATACTGTAAAAGCACACGTTTGTCTAAGGCTTATCAC
This sequence comes from Meandrina meandrites, assembly GCA_963693305.1. Taxonomy (NCBI): domain Eukaryota; kingdom Metazoa; phylum Cnidaria; class Anthozoa; order Scleractinia; family Meandrinidae; genus Meandrina; species Meandrina meandrites. Next base: position 14,191,853 of record OY855903.1, on the reverse strand, counting down.
AAAAATATTTAAACGTTACAAAATTCACTTTTAATTACAATTTAAAAATTTCAATAAAAAATTTAAAAATATCTTCTTTCAGTGAGACGTAAGAAAATGAAATCATAAAAAATATTAAAACGTTATAAAATTAACTACTTATTACGATAGATATAAACGGGATAATTGCTCTTTCTTGTGGTAAAGCAAAGGGTGGGTAAGGCACATGTATCCAGCCTCAGTTTTGATTTTTACTTTCTATTGATTGCAGAGTAATAGTAAATGATTCTATCGCTCTTCCCTGTGGAAGAACAAGGTATTATATACCATACAGCTAAGGCGCTTGTGCCCTCAGTTTTGATATTTTGTTTGTAATGACTGTAGAGTAAAGACAAGCTTGATTACTTCATCGACTGTATGTACCACCCAGTGAAAGATGAACTGTACTTTGTTGGAGGCACAAACAGGTACTATAGATGTTGGACTGTTGTTTCTAATACTAGAGTCAGAGATTCTTACTCAGCTTTGTCTTGTAGACTGAAGGCCAGCCTTTTTCTAGGCGAATAGGTTTACTTAGAGAAAAGGCAGGTGATTCATTAAGCTGTGTACCATTTTCGAGGGGAGGTAACTTACACGTTGGTTGTGCTGAATACAAATGGTGAGCTAATTGGCTGCGAATCCGACTTCCATTTCGCTATAAGAAAAGAATATAGATTGCACTAAATGAACTACTTTAAAAAGAAAACATGTCCGATTGACGGTCAAAACAAGCACGTTTTCGCATCAGGTTGCTTTTTTTTCACCTCTGTAACCAGTTTCTAACTGGTTTATTATTCTTTAACCAATCAGAGCCAACATGTGTTTATGGCAACCAATTAGATTTACGTCTTTTCCCGCACTTGGCAAGGGCGAATTCTGATTGGTTCGTAGCAAATTCGGGGCGTATTGAATGGCTAAATTTGGCCAGATGTGTTTTCTTTTGAGCGGTCATACGAAACCACTCTACCTTGTCGTGATAAACAAAGGCCAAATTGTTGGATCGTGGTGGCGATTTTTACATACCCCAGTGCCCGGTTGTTCAAATAATTGACAACGCTATTCACCAGATAAATCACTATCTAGTGGAAAATGTAGTTGCTCTTGTTACACTTGTCGGCTGGATAGCGTTTATTTTCATCCTTTGACAACCTTGACCAGATTTTAAATGTGGACCTGAACTCGAAAAAAGGTATCTGGATGGTTTTAGACAAGTCGTCCACAGTTTTAAAGGATATGGCTAGTCCCTTATTATCTAAATCCGTCTCGCCCCCAAATTTCCCACGCTTATTTCTCTACTCGCACTTTTTTTTAGCTCGACGGACTAGTCTAAGAGGGACTGCTCGTAGTCTAACGGTTTTACTTTTCCTTCACCTGTTAGTGGTCGACTTCACCTGTGTCACGTCAAAGAATCTAAGCTGGAAACAGTTTGTCCTTTGATGGGCGGCCACACAGCTACTGTGAGGTGTCTTCAGTGGGATCATAAAGTGAGTTTTATGTGTTGCCCCTCTCCCCTCCCCCCCCCCCCTCTCAAAGGTATCGTTTTAAGGTTGTAGATTTTGCCTTTTTACAGTGAAGTCAAGATTTAACGTTAGTAACGTTTGTGGGTGTTCCGGTATTTCTGGTTTTAGTACATGCTTGTTACAACTGCTTTCTGATTTTTCGAAAATCGTTCCAAAGTCGTTCACTGAAAAAAATAAAAGTGGTTAACAACAAGTACGCAAATGTGTCGAGGTGGCAGCGAATTTATTTCTTAAATTTCCTTGTGTCGACTCTTGATTGCGATTGTGTTGTTATTACAGTCAGATACATTGCTGACTGGAGGGGAGGACTCAATCATTTCCTGTTGGAAGTCTGCCAAGCCTCAGACGAGTCTTTCTGGCAAGGTGAGGGAATGAGTTTCATCTCTCTTTTATTGTGTTCCGGAAGAAAAAAAAACTGCATAATATTGGTTTAGTCGTGTCTGGTATCCTCGCAGAACTTTGTACATGTTTGAAGTGATCCGTAAATAACAAGGCACTGTTTGGAGAAAATTAGCACGCGCTCAGACTGGCACCAATCTCGTTCCCAGAGCCTGCGTCCCTTGACCAGCGGTCGGGAAACGCAACGGCTCTGGGCGATTCAAAAACCGGAACCAGGAATTTCTGGTTCCGGTTTGATTCTGCGCGTGCGTCGGAGATTGTGGTTGAAATGAACAAGATTCAACAGCCAATCAGATTTAGCCGTCTTTTTGGCGGGCTTTCAGTCTAGCCCAGAGGTCTCAATTCCTGGCGCAGACCAGAAGGATCGCGGCCTCTGGGGACGAGATTGGAATGGCACAAATCGAAGTTATCAGAAGAACCAGATTAACACTGAACTCTAATGAAACGTTAACTATAAATTTTACATTTGTTTTCTCAGCTTAAAGCCATTGCAAGGCAAGACGTTGAACTTCGTAATAAGCTCACAATTCCTTCCCTATACTCTCCAGCCTCGGGTTCGTTTTGCCGAAAGACAATTTCTCTTTTAATCTAGCTTCTAAAAGTAGCCCGCGAGCAGGCCCCCAAACAAATAGCCCCCTTTCTCGACAGCCTGTTCACAGGCTTATAAAATGTCGCTGTGTCACCAAAAGGCGCTCTCACACAGGCGACGCGCCAGTTGAAAACTCGCGATAATGAGAAATTCAATGAGCTAAATTTTTCGGCGACAAAGTACAGACTCAGGCATTGCGTCGCCTGTCTTAGCGCTGGATAAGCGTGCGATTTCGCGGCCCACTAGGACACGACGTTTTATTTTTCAGAATGTCGTGTCGCCTATGCAGTCATTTCTTGGTTCGTTACGGAACGCTTCCCTCCTCCTTCGCGTTCAAATAAGTTTAATAAATTCAATACAAACCCCTTCAGTTCTGCCCAGGTTGAACCATCATCACTCTTAACACTTCTCGTTTTATAGTTCAACAGGATTATTCGAAGTTTATGTAAGTACAACATAGCGTGTCCTATCCCTTTTTAAGCGCGTACAGTATTTTCCTCTCAGTTTCTTAAGGATTGTCTTTTTTATTAGCCAGATTATATTGACGTCTACAAGCTATATTCCTAATTAGCACATCACTTAGACTATAAATACACCCACTTTGGTATCAATCTAGACGGAAGGCTCTGTAATTAGGAAGTTCTTATACGAACAGAGGGGCGTAAAAGTGGATTTTACATAGTAATCGTGCAAAGAACGTCCGTCGATAGATTAAACTGTTTTGCCTTCCCAAGAGCTACTTTCTCCAGTGATGCTCTCTGTGCGAGCTGATGGGGCGATTTTTCTCCGGTTAACGCGGGAGCTTCCCGCGAGGTTCGTGTATCTCGTGCGAGAAGCGCGAATCAAAATGACCGTGAAGTGAACATTGTGAACGTTATTCTAATGCCATTCTCGCGCGTCGCGCTCCTGCTTTGTTATACTCGCGCGTTTAACACGCATTATAAGAAGTGTTTCCTATTAAAAATCCGTAAATCTGATTGGTTCTCTCACTGTTTTCTATTCGCCGATAGAACACGATCGTGTATCCTTGATTTTTTGGTTTAAAATACATAAAATTGTAGATTTTGGGCCGCAATCCTTAATAGTGTTCACTAAGCAGTCAAACGACTCGCCTTCGTTTTCTATGATCGATAATAACAGCCAATTTTGCCTCCGGAAACTTAGGCCCGACGACAATGTACATGTGCATTTATATCAGTAATACTTCAAATCCTCGTAAACATTTCGTGACCTACAACTAATAATCGTAATTAATCTTGTAACACGTATATATATTTTTGGAATCTCACTTAATTTTTTTTTTCGATTTTCCTGTTTAGTTATGTTCTGCGATCCGTTCTATCCGGAATGTCATTCCATTATCGTTGTCATATAATATCATTAAATTCCAATTGTTAGAAAGCTTTTAAGACTTTTAATTAAGCGTAAGAGGTTTACAGGATTTCATCAAAATTTGACCCTACAAATTGTTTCGAAAATGTTCGGAGCGTTTCCAAAGTTGTGACGAGCCTTTTCGGCGCGTCTGTAAAATATCCCAAGGGCAGTTTTAAGGCGCTATTTAAAATTTTCGGGCATTATAAAAATTTGAAGCTAATATCCAAAGAGTTTCGAAATAATAGTTACGTAATAGTTGACGATATTGAAATCTAGTATGGAGGACCAAAATGCCGGGTCATCAACATAGCGCACGTATGCTTTAATTTCTTTTCTCAATACTTCTTGTTGTATGGAAGAATGCAGCGTTAAAATTTGGGCGAATTAGTTCTTTCTTCTTGGCACTACAATCTTGATTTTGTTGTTGCTTTTGTTTATTTCACGCGGTTATATAGAAGCTGTCTTCTCTTTATCTATAGTGCCATGTATGGATACGTTGTGCAGGCAATATTTCCTACACTTTGCCTCAGAAAGACGATGGCAGTGAACTGGAACGGTTGCGTAAATTGCGCGCGAAAAGAGTAACTTGAGGTTTTAACCTGCTACTTTGCATACCTACCAACTTCCCGTTAATGCGTGTCATGAAGTCCAAGAAGGCTAAGTATTAAATCACATTACGTTGCACAACATAACGGCGCTAACAAATTGCAGCGATGCCACAATCAATCCAGTGACGCTTTAATTTTCATCTATATACGGACGTGTACTTTGACTAGATTCCACTATTGCATGCCAAATTTTGTCCGCGTAAACGGAAGTAAATTTTACTGTCTTTGCGTGCGCAAATATAAGAATCAGAGAGAAAAATGCATGGATGCTATGTCTCAGTCAACAGTCAACTCCTCTGACAGGTGGCTGAGTAAACTTCAGAAGAAGCCACTTGCGACTGCGGAACTGACGTCCAACTTTTTTCGCACACTCAAGCCCGCCGTTGATACATAAATTTCCTCTGTTTTATATTTTACGCAGCGTGAGTCAACAACAACCTTTAATCAGGAAAAAAAAAACAAGGGAACACTTATTTACACTACTCGCTCTCTAAACCAGCGATACTAAACTCGGCTACACCTCGTTAACTTTTCCGAGAAACTCGAGATGAGTCTTGATATCACGTGTTTTCCGCATTTTACCAACCTTAACCTTGGGTTTTAGCATAATGCCAGCTTAGTTCAAGGTCGAACTAAAGCAAGCACGATACATAATCACATTTATTTAGTGATCATTACACATACTTCGCATACGTTCTTTATTTATACTGGTCTAATTCCCTTGGCTGTTTAACCTTTACAAACTGAACGACAAACCTGCCATCATGTCGTTGCAGTGTTAATACCGGAAGGAAATAACGTCTTAAAAATACCGTGATAAGTAAGTTACAAATTGATCTTGACTTTTTTTCGCCTGGCAGGCTGTTTCAGGAGCCGTGGATAAACTTAAAGTACACGGCAGCAAGCCTTATGAGAAACCAAGCAACGACCGGAAACAAATGTAACTGCGCACCTGTTGACAGCGCTACGGAAGTCGTCGCAAGAAACACCCGCGAAGAAAGAAAATCGCCTCAAGGAAGAGACACCTAACGTTGAAAGAAAGCTGCGGGCACTTAATTTGCTCGCTAAGCTTGTTAATGCTTTTTCCTGGATATGAACGCTGTGGAATCTTTGCAGTGTTGTTGTATGGCTCAGTACGTGAGGAAGTAGAGTTTCCGCGCGCGTGGTTTGCGCGGGAAATTGATGACGCTTTGTGTTCAGATGTTGAAGGTCATGTACGTAAGGCTTACAAGTGGGCGCCCAGTGATGAAGGAATGCTACAAATAAACGCGCTGGGACCACCCATTATTACAAAGATGCTGGTGCTTCTAATTCCTGCAGGCAGTGCGAAGACCCAACATAGAAAACGCTGTTTTTATCAGCCTAAATAGCTAATGTAGTCACCAAACACTTTCTTTTCCGAGTATCGTCTAGTGGTCAATTGGGCAAGGGACGAGAATTAAGGGGAAGTCGCCACCATGTTGTATTGATATACCACTAAATTCTCCGAACTAACAACAAAAGAAATGTATGAGCATAAGTAAAGAGAATTAGGAAACTTAGAATCAACGGTGGTGTCTTCCCCATTTGGAATGTTCCGTCTTGTTTTTACATAAAGTTAGAAGTTTTAATTTAACAATCCTTACGTCGCCATGTCAGTTACCACCCACACTGAATTTTTTGAAACAAAACATCTTGTTAGTACGTCTCAACAATTGGAAGATATTTTCGAATATTTTCTCTTGCTCTCAACTAATATTCGTGCTAATGTTCTTCTCTCTTCACGTGGTTCATCAGCTCTATAAGCCCCAAGAATTGAGAACACTTTCGAGAGATAATAACCTAAAATTTCAAACTTGTGTCGTGTAAAACATCCACAATGTATTTTATAGTTATCAATATTGAACTAGAGAGTAGCGAGGCGGAAATTATGTACATAGAAATAAAATGTATTCTGCACCAAAATTTATCGCTCACATAGCGGTTACTGCCGTGCATAATAAGTCTTTATCATTAAGCTCGTATTTTATTGGCTCCGGATGGAGCCATCTTTCACGCAGGATTTATTTTAATCAAGAACATTTTTATACAGAGCAAGCCTGCTCTATTTAACAAAGCTTGTTCCAGTTTTATTCCATGTCAATATAAGCATAAACTGAAGTCGTTTCTCGTTCTCACCAGAAGTGTAAGCTGTTTTTCTTGGGGTATTGGATAAAAGACTTCTTCCTTCTTGAAGTAATACAGACCTTTATAGTGGGGCTACTCGAAGCGGTCCACTTCGAAGAAAGTTGACCAATCAAAGCGTTACGAATGAATGGCGATCCGATCTACAACAAATTCTGTGACCAAGTGAGGGCAAATAAAATTATGTCACTGTTTCCTGCGCGTATATTCTTGCTATTGGTTAATCTCGTAATAGAATCTAAAGGTTTCTTATGTAATCGCTCCACTTTGAAAATTTCGAATAAACTGCCCCAAAAGAGTAACGAAGTTTCCTTGTCGAGTTTGTAAAACAAAGCTTGCATGAATTTCTTTTGATCTCGACCTTGGGTTACGTCGATATACGAGTGAGAAAACGTTCAACATCGAAACCTGAGCGATTTTTGATTGCACCGCGAAACTGTAGAATATTTGATATAGCTTCCATTTGAGTGTTTTAAAACACTCAAATGGAATGTTTTCAACCAATCGGGAGCTAAAACAAATTAAGCATGTGTTTTCCCGCGCTTGATGCCTTTTGCACACATTTTCCCGCGCTTGACACCGACCACAGGTTTTACTTCAAGTTGTGATTGGTTCTGCGATAACTGCGTCTGTTTTGAAGTTCACTAATAACATTGGGGCTTGTTTGGGGGCGTTTGTCGTAGGATCAACAATCTGTTGGTCGATCGTTTCGTTAGAGAGCTGCCCGCGGAAACCAAGTGTTACTGCTTTTTTTACGTATTTTACGCCGGACTCCTATTTTCTTAAGTAGGGATGAAAGTGCAATTCGGTTTGAAGTCACTTGACATAATTAACATTTTTAAAACAATGCAGTTTATACCAGTTGTGTAGCAGCTCTCGTAAGCTTGTAATTCTACTGGTCCTCTAGTGTAGCAGCTGCTATTGTTTTGGGGGCTAGGGGCATTGTTCTTGTCGTTTGTTCTATTGTTCTCTCAGCCACTCGTGAGACCTTGCGAGAGCTGCTACATGACCGTTTATACTTGTAAGAAAATTTTGTTTTTAAAAAGAGTATCCGTGACTCACTCGCGTGCGCAGATGGAAAGTGTAGCTAACAAGGTGCGGAATAAGGTTACTACTCGACCACCCCAACACAGGCCCTCTCTTTTACGGAAGCCTGTACATTTCAATACTATCCAGAACCAAGACGTCTTGAGATGGGGAGTGTAAGGTCTTGGCAGCAACAAGGGCACGATATAACACATTATTTGCAAATATGCTTTACCGGCGAAGAATCGTCTCCTGTACAGATCCTATGTGAGAATATGACTGATATGAATATTTAACAATTATCCACGAGCGCGCGTTGGATGTGAGATGGTAGATAGCTAACGAGGCACGTAGCGCCGAGCTGGTTATAACGATCTCATATCCAACAACCGCGAGTGGCATATAATTGTTTTATTAAAAACGCCCAAAAGAATTGCAATGCTTGAGCTTCCCAGCTGTTTTGGTTGACGCGCATCGGCTACGATATTTGTGGTCAATGGTATACCGTATGAGCTCATATACCATTGCCTGTTGACCAATCAAAACACAGGAATTGCAATATACCATTGCTGGTTTTTAATGATCTTTGCTGTCAGTTTTGTAGGTTATCTTTTATCATAAAACACTCTTCACCTCAAAAATCCCATTACTGGAAAATTCAAAGTGTGCAGAAAGAAAAGCGGGATAAAAAAAACTAAAGCTAATTACAAATGATTACCAACAATGAGTGGCTGCCAAAACCAGCGCATGATGACCGCCAATAGTTTCCGACGCCAAACCAGCTCTTGCCACCCGCCGCGGTGTTTCACTGTTACTGCCATGTTAACATGAAACCGGAAGTAACCAGCACGGACAGGAAGCTCCTGGCAAGAAATAGAACGTCAGCAACTTTTTTTTACGTCACCACCTGGCAAACGTTGCCAAGAGGGCGCCAAGGAAACGTGATAGAAAGAACCGCGCGATGTATTTTTTTTTACTAGCCGAGAAAACTGAAAAAAGACAGAGAGAGAAAAGTTGATCAGTAATTAAAAACGTTTGGAGAACTGAGGAGAAAAATAGCTGCAGATGTTCGGTTCGGACAGTATACAGTGTGACGCAACAAGCTCTCTTTCTGAGATTCTGAATGTTGATTGGCTGCCAAAACCAGTTCCATACACGTTTAAATCCAGTTGCCAAAATTTGGTGAGAATGATGTACACGTACACCGCTCGTGAGTTTATATATAGCGGACGGAATTCATTGGCAACCAATGGCTGCAATGACGTCCGGACAGAAAATAGCCAAGATACCTCCCTTTCATATTAAACCACAGACACTACAAGAAATAGAGACTGTCAAAAAAAAAATCATGGGTCTAAGAAAATAAACTTTTATAAGGGAACGCTCAGTTAGCAGTATTCATGCAATTCATCAAATTGACAGTTAAAAAAATTTATATGAATAATGCAGAAAAAATATATCGAACAACAAGAACAAGGCAAAGTGGAAACGTGACTTAAAAAACGATTTATAAGTGAACCTTGGATTGCTTGAAATATAAAAAGATTCAGGTACTTGAAGTAGCAGTGATCGTGTTATGTTCTCATGTCAGTGCCAAACCCATGCTTCCTTAACAAACTTAACATTTTCCCCTCTTTACTGAGAGTGGGGAAAGTGAAGCTGTAATGTTTAATAATTAAACGCATTGTGGAGGATGTGCACGCTTCCAATTTTGCTGAATGTAGTATGTATAGTGTTCGAAAACGGCTTACACGGTCAAGCTAAACAAAAATACAATGGCCGATCATGATTGGTCCAACACTCTATGAACTCTTCAACAGAGACACGCGTGGAAAACAATGTGCTCATATGTAGCTGTATAATACTCCTAGCGTGGAATACCAACACGTACATACATAAAAAAAAAAACGGAAATAGTATGGAATAAGTCTTGGCATGGACTATCAGAACTGCAGTGGAATCTTCTGGTAGCAGAAGCTGAACTCCCTTTCGGGGACTGCCTTTTCAAGTGCTAAACAACCTACTTTCCCTCACGCTCGCATCGCTCAAGAATAGTGGGGAACATGGGTCGCTTCTTTCCCCGCTTCTCGCCTGATGACACGCGGAAAATATTGTCTACTGCCTTTTCATACTACTAAAGAAAGTGTCGACCGCTCCACGATAGGTGTGTCGCCGCGGAGACAAGACTGAAAATGTAGCTTAATGTATTTGGCTTCTTTCGCAGGAACAGTGTAAATAGTTTGTAAACAAAATCTTATTCTACCGCCTGATTAAAGTTTCAGATCAAAGCACGTTTTGCTGTGTTTTGAAAAACTCGAATAGTTGATGTCACGTTTTATGCAAAAATTCCGCCTTTGTGAATGTGGACAGGCCTATTCCAAGAAGGAATGATGATCGCACGGGAATCCACCGGGCGGAAAATATCTTATGGCAAAATATTAGTATAAGTACTTTTCTGTTTGTCTTGAGTTGTTAAATTGTTACTTAATTGCGGTAAAAAGGATGCAATGTATCCTGGAAAAGGAGGAAAATGTTTGAGATTTACAATGTTTTCCTACGGAAGTACTTGTGTCCAAAAATCCATGCTAACAAAATATTAGATATCACAACAGTTAATAATAGTGTTAATTCTCCTTGAAAGCCGCATTTCAGGTCTTAATATTCACACTTTTGGGCGTGATTTTTTTTCCATTTGTATTTGCTGACCCTGGATTGTTTCCACAATTGAAAACAAAATGTTAGAAGAATTTGTTATCTGTTCCCCATGGTCTTCGGTCAGTCTCTTACCGGATGCGTTCTGTCGCATATCACAAGATAAAACACCTTGATATGACCCGATATCCGATTAGAAATATGGACCACCCCTTTATGACCTTTCTACGCGTATCTCCCCAGCCACTGCACCGAACGACGGCCTAAACGCTCACTTTAGCACTGGAATTTCAGCACGAAACAGGCCAGCTCGATTTCGCAATCCCACAACTTTTTAATCCGTTGCACAAAGAGGCGTTTTACCAGGAGAAGGGCGATTTTTGCCTTTTCGTGCCGGAAGCCTTATTTTGAAAAGCCTGAAAACGATAGCCAAATAACATCTAACCTTTTATGTATTTAAATTAATAGCTTCCCGTGACATCCCTTTCGATATTTTTTTTAGTTTACACCAGCAGTGGAAAATCTAGCGGCATGAAATCCTCGGCTCAAGGACTTTTAAACCTTGGCGGCGTTCAACTGTGATCCGTGCCTCTGTATTTGCACGACCCCTCGTGTGGGAACTGAATATAAGCAAACCATGAGGACCCATGAGAGGCCGTCAAAACTGACGAAACTCATCAGTCAGTCTGTAACAAACCGCTAACTTTGTTTTGGCGGAAGCTCCGTGTGGGAATCGTAAACTAAGCTTGTAAACAGCAGTTAGAGGCGGGCTACCTCACATAAACAGGCCACATCACTCCTTCATGAGCAACAGGTGAATTTTCCGAACTATATCAATAAAATGAATCTTCCCACTCAGTTAACTTGCAACAGATGAGGTTTCACGCGCCAAGGTTGATAAGTACCCAATAGCAATTGCTGAGATTCTTAGAGGTTTTTACGATACAGTTACGTTGTTTTCCTGCAAGCGCGTGTTGTTATTCGATTGAAGAATTCACGCTTTAATTTTCACTTACGAGAAATTTCCTGATTACGTATGTGCTTTTCAACATGTGGCATCAGTTTTTCTTTCTTACGAAATTACAAACGTCACATCTTTGCGCCAAGGGCGATAATTGCGCGAAAGCGCTTTCAGTCTCGCGTGGGTTTCTCGTTTTGTGCGCGTTCTGCCATGTTTTTTTTTACAAATCAAGGCGTAGTCGATCGATAGAAATCGATATTGGAAATGATTGATATCGGCAGTCGATAACAATGGAAACTCAGATTTGAGAAGTTCTGAAAGTTTTCGATGATCCCATCATGAATGGTGGAAATAACTTCTGTTGTAGTCACTAGCAAATCGACAAAGCACCTGCGCGCCGGGCTACCCATGCGTTTATAACTAATCACGGAACAACTTCTCTCAAATCCCGAAAACGAAACTCATGGAACAAAAAAACACGTGAATTGTCAAATTTTCTACTGACCGTGTTGAATGACGCAAATGTTTTGAACATCGGAGTCTCTATACGTACCTTCAATTTACCATTCTTTTATGGCCAGTCTATTTTCGCAAAGTTCACAAAGAAATAACGAGTGGCAAAACAAAATATAAAAATAAAGGGTAAAGAGAGAGAGAGTCTATCTTCTTTCTGGGTTTGTTGGTTGTGAATAAAGCTTGGTTTTTATCGCTTCAGTAAATTTCAGTCTCAGAATATAATATTGCAAACCCCCGTTGGAGCTCTTTTATAATCTTGTGCTTGTGATGTTGAATTTGTGATGAGGCCCTCTTTGGGGGAGGGGGCGGGGTCTGAGTATCCTGTATCACATTAATTTTTGGCCTAATAAATATTCCATTTCCCGTTATTTCCGGTGGATTGTATCTCCAACGTTTATGTTCGGTATCCCCGAATGCCTTGTTTAAATATCCCGTATCCCATTAAGTTTTCTCCCACTTATCCTGTATCCCTATAACAACAACCATTTTATTTTGCCAAATTAAATTGAGAAAAAATTACAGCAGAATATAAATTAACTAAAATAGGCAAAAAAAACTACCCAGAATAGAAATAAACTAAATGAGCTGAGTAGTTACAAAAATGGAATTTAATTGCTTGACGAGGTTGTACATAAAAGAAAACAAAAATAAACTAAGCCAAGTAAAAAGTAATTAAGTACTACGCAAAAAAGAAAAAAAAAAAGAAAAAGAAAAGAAAAGATGGAAAAGACAGTACCAGTTAATGTTTGAATTAAAACATATAAGTTTAATACAAGCGAAAAGGAAGTTAAAATACTAAGCCAGCACTAACCATAAGTACTTACATAACGCTTTTTCATAGTCTGCTTAAATGAATGGAGAGATAGACTTTTTAGTTCTTCATCCAAGTTATTCCAGATGGAGGGACCAGAAAAGTCCCGTATCCCGTATCCCTAAAACCCCCTAATATTAATAGGGCCTCAGTGGTGTTTTTGCTGATCATTACAATCCGGACCCTCCGCGTGCACACACCTCCTGTCAACGCACGCGGTGGCCTCATTTGTGTTGCCCTTCTGGTCGGACGGCTGGATTATTTATAACGGTATTGAATTATTTGAAGATCAATGATATTCGCGTCTTATGCCAGCCTGCCCTAGATAACGGACCTCTCTCTTCGGGACACCACAAACTCACTGATTCTTCACCCCGTCTAACCGACTGAAAGACGTCTTCATCGGGAATTTAGGTTGCAAGGTCCTCTGAATAGACGTGTCAGTGTTTTTGAAGATTATAAATGAACACCTCGTAACGTAAAAAAAGAAGCTACAAGCATACGGTTTTAATTTTGCTAGAATATCAGTAGAGTGCTTCGATTGCGGTGCGGCCATGCGAGAGGTCGCCGTCTCCGTCAGTTTCGAACACGCGAGGAGCTTTTTTTTCTTCTTTTGTTTTTTTTTTTGAGAGCGATAGACTCGAGGTCCGACCGGACCCCGCCCGGGGACCGGACTGCGTATACATTTGGCTTTTAAAATTTTGTCGCGTATCTGTGCAAAAGATAAAATGAAGAATGTAAGCGTATAGAAATAAAAAAGGAAAAGCCGGAAAAACAACCATGCCATAACAAATAGATTTATCCTCAAACTCCGAGATACCAAACAAACCCTTTACCAAACCCTGAGATACAAAACCCTTTACTTATTTTCATGTGGTCAATCGGCAACGGATAAACCTTTTTATATATGTAGCAGATTTTTTAAATCATGCTTATAATTAAATACAGTAGAAATGACAAACAATACTGCAACAATACTACTACTGTTTGTCATTTATCATTTTCACGCTGATCAGATCCCTTGCTGGATCCTACATTAGCAGCATTTTCGTTTGCGGTCACTTGCTTTAAAGTTGTGCTAAATACAGTAGATTATTAAGCCTGTGTGAATAAAAGAGGCCCATCCGGTTTTGGGCTGAAATTGTAGAACCAAGCCAAAAAAATATATCAAACCCAACACTGCTGAGTGAGCTATTTATACACGAAAAATTGACAGTCTCAAGACTTCTTTGAGCCGGGATTGAAACAAAAAAAAAAACAGTCCTCAAAGCTGTCGGGCAGTTCAGGAAATCGGAGCATTCGTAAGTATGGTTCCTTCACTCGAAAAGAGACAAAACAAACTTCTGTCAAACAAACATAGATGCAATTGGCAATGTCACCAAAACACTGCGTCGTAAAGGAACGCGGTAAAAACAAAGGGAATCACGGTGAAGTAAATTGTCAAATTAATACAAACCAGGCTATTGTCAAATCATGACATGGAAACAAGATCAACCTTTGTTCGCTTGTACTGAATTGAAGAAAAGCGAAAAACGAACTATATTATGGATATTTTGCATGATTGTACTACTTTCCATTGACGGGAAAATAAGCCGATATGCTTGGTGTGAGGTCTTGTGGACGGTCCCGCTCTGGATGACAAGCCAAAAATTTGGTTCTATCCGGGGGTCACTGTTTGGATAAGATGTTCTAAAATCTGATTGGGTTCCCGCTTATTCCCAAGGGATTGATTCAGTTTGATTGACGAATGTCACATTATCATGTAAAATTGTTGTTACTCAATGCGGTATCTGATTGGTCCCACGAAGAATTCCCCAGGGATTGATTTCAGTTTGATTGGTCTCGCGCGCAGTGCGCGCGATTTCGCGAGCAATGCAATGACGCATGACATGTTTCTACACTGAATAAACATAGCGAGGTTTGTATGGAGCTAGGCAGGTTTAGCGGTCAACGTACTCGAGTTTCTTACTGTAGATTACACTCTTTAGCTCTGCTGTTATGCCTGGCGCGATACAGAGGTGCGTTGTTGGGTTGAGAAGAATTACTGGGTAAAGATGGGCTGCAGCCACAGCAAGAAACTCGCCGATGAGGATAACGTAAAATCGAGCAAGTTACCTGATGAAGGGAAGGCGGCACGTGAAGGGTGGCCTGTAAAAGAAGCTGTGAACAATGAAATGGGAAAGAATTCTGAGAAGAAGCCAAAGAAAGGCCGTGTTTTTGAAGGAAAACTCAGCTTTGATCCCGTCGTGACAGAGAAGTACGAGATCAAAGCTCTAATAGGAAGGGGATCCTTCAGTCGAGTTGTCCGTGTTGAACACAAGAAAACAAAACAACCGTACGCGATTAAGATGATAAAGGTTCGTGGGGGCAAAGACGTGTTTGAATCCGAAGTTGCTGTGTTGAGGAAGGTGAAGCACGAATACATTGTCCAACTCCACGAAGTGTATGAGTGTCCAGAGAGAGTTTATCTGGTCATGGAACTCGCAACGGGCGGTGAACTGTTCGATCGAATCGTTTGCAGAGGATCGTTCACCGAACGCGATGCTACGCGAGTGATGTACATGGTTTTAGATGGGGTTCGTTATCTTCACTCGCTTGGAATAACTCACCGAGATCTGAAGCCAGAAAATTTATTGTACTATCACCCGGGAAACGATTCCAAGATCATGATCACAGACTTCGGGCTATCAAACACCCGGCAAAACTCGGACAGCGAAACAATGGACACTACTTGCGGAACCCCGGAGTACATTGCCCCAGAAATTCTCAAGAGACAATCGTACACAAATGCGGTAGACATGTGGGCAATCGGAGTAATCACGCACATTCTTCTTAGCGGAGAAATGCCATTTTTGGACGAGAATCGAACGAGGATGTACAAAGCAATTTTGAAGGCGAAGTACTCGTACAACGGAGAGGTAAGTACATGCTGGTACATGGGTGCATGTTGTCGTTGTTTACTCGACCTTGAGCTCAGCGATTTCACTCATGTTTGATTTCGCCTGATGCTTTATGGTAATCAGCTTAATTGTTTTCGCTGTTAACCACTTCGTTTTCTTTATGGAAGGCCTCCACCAAGCTAAGAATAGCACCGTGAGAACATTTATTGTAGTTACGTGCCGTTCAATTGAATAGTATGCATGTGAAGGGTATCAGGTCACTTTTCACTGGCAAGTTTTCACAGATCTTTTGTCTCTTTCGACAGGATTTTCCTGTCGAGATATTGTAAGCAGTACTTTAATACGGGCAGAATTCATGTTGAACGATTGTTGCCTTGGTTATTTAATTGAAAGCTGGTATAAATGCAAGTGATTTCGTACGATCTTGCCGCGTTCGTGCGTCAGATGCTCCAATGTTTGTATTATCTTCGTTGTAATTACACAATGCGAATCGTTGGCCGTAAACTGTAAGACTATGACCTCTATAATTAACCTTCGTTGAACAGAATCACTTTCAACGCATAATTGTTTTATTGAAGAAACCAAATTATCTCCTAAACTTTGTTTTGTGCAATTTTGTGTATCAACTCAAGGGGAGAGAGATCCTATTGTCTATGCGCGAGGTGCGAATAATCACTGTTTTGGTGATTGCGGTCTGGAACATTCGATTTTCGTGTTCCCTGGAGACGCGCAATTTGTTCGACATAATAATTATTGTTTCTTTTTAGCCAGGAAAAGGATCAACGATTTCTTGTAGTAATAACAAGATACAGGCGGCATGGCGGAAGGAGTTAACCCCGGTGACTTCTTTCGTGTAGGAAATGTGGTCAGATGTCGTAGCGAAAGCAGCTTGACATATTTCCTGTGTTCAATTTAGGTTATTGCGTTTCGCTGCCGCATTGAGATAAGAAATCCGTCGCCACTTCTAGCCTTTAGCACTTTCCACCTGTTGTGCAAAGACCTTGAAAGCAGTTCTTTGCTGTTCCGTCAAGGTCGCAAGCGTTCGCGTTTTCGGGTGGGCTTAGCTATCTACAAACATTCCGTACATTTTGCGGTGTGCAGAGCGCCAGTTGTGGTCTACTGTTATCGTAGAAACATTCGCTCGAATACGGCGCATTGTTTACATTTTAGCTAGTTGTAACGATTTGTTGTTATTTTTAGGCATATTTCTCAGTCCTTTTGTGAAAACTTGTATGAGTTCTTTTTGATCCCTGCTATTATGCTTTGATCGAATTGACAGGATTTTGACGTCAATGATCCGGTATTTTGGCAAAAAGCAGTGTAACCTCTTTTTGTGAAAGTTAAATCGTATTAATCAATAACTTCATGTACGAAATGTGTTCAGTCTAAGATGCGGGCAGAATTCTTGTAGATTGCATTGAAAAGTTTTTTTGGTTGCGACACACTTCACAACAATTTTTCATGCAGTGAATATAATTTAAATTGGCTGAAAACCAAAACCTATATTTAGTGATGAGAGGCTATTGTGTTGTGAAAATTAATAGCAGAGAAATTAATGGAGTTTCCCAATTAATTCAGGCTGTGTAAGTTGGGTGTTTCTGACAAAATCAAATTGGCACCAGTTTGCTGTTAAAAAAACAGATAATTGGAGAAGTCAACACAGATTCAAACAATTGTCCATGAAAAATGGCAATTATTGCCAAGTTGTTAAAGATAAAATCACAATTCAAGATTACCCTAATGATTCGATTTAGCGCCCGGGGCGCTTATTTACTTTTGGCACCTCATAGAAGGGCGCTTATTTGAGACAGGGCGCTTATTCGGGACAGGGCGCTTATTTAATTTTTTGAGAAACAACCAAATGTTCAAAACAAAACTTTAATAAATATTAAAATAACTAACAATAACAGAAACTGTAGCAGCAACAAATTGTTGAAAGTTCATTTACTTTTAAAAGAATTGTTCATTTTAGCAGTAAAAGTATACATGTATGGTACGGTGAATGTTCATGAGTTTATGTATTCAATGTCGATGACTTCAGTGTCATAGGGGCGCTTATAAGAATGGTGGCATTTATTAGAATGAGGGCGCTTATTGGAATAGGGGCGCTTATTGACGAAAACACATTCGAAGGGGGGCGCTTATTCGGAAGGGGGCGCTTATTGGAAGGAGGGCGCTAAATCGAATCATTACGGGTTAAAGCCTGTAAATTTATAAGCTTTTGTTGTTGCTGTTTGAGTTTGAGCTTGGGCGTTAACTGTGACTGCTTACTGCAAAGCAGCCAAATGATGTAGAAAGTGGTCACGTAGCTAGAGACAGACACTTTTATACATTTCCACTGTTCAAGAAATGCAGTGTGCATGATTCTCCTCATTAAAAATATCATCGTTTAATGCTTAGTCACAAGGATGTTTAAGCTAATTTAATAAAATATGAATTTTGAACATTTTACACCTCAGGAGTATTATTGTGTCTTCAGTGGTTATCACGCGAAGTCCATCTCCCTTTATAGTTTAGTAAAACCCCACTAACTCAAACTCGGTCAACTCAAACCCCCTCTAACTCGAACAAGTTCCAATTTCCCCTGCTTTTGACTCATTTTACGGTCATTTACTATCAGCTAACTCGAACTCGGTTAACCAAATTCCCTGCTAACTTGAACTAATGTTACTTTCCTTTTGACAGACAGACAGACGGAAAAACAGACATTTTTATTTGGCTCAAATGAGACTCGAATTTACCTTGTAAACTCAAACTCTATTTTTCAAATGCAGCTGATTGACTTGTCGGAATCTCAAATCTTTAGTGATAACAGGATTTACTGAATTTAGCAGAAGAAATTTGTGCAAAAATTGCATAACCAAAGTCACAGTTGGTATAAGGTCTTGAAAGTGTTTCAAAGTGTTCCAAAATAACCTGTGATTGTGAAGAACAATAGAACCTCAAACCAATTATAATTAACAGGAAACTTGAAATTCAACATCAGCCCCGCTAACTCGAACTTTTTTTGGTTTCCCTTGCTGGCTCGAGTTAGTGATGTTCTACTATAAAATAGATGCATGTTGTCACACCCATGGAACAAAATGAAACAAACTAAGTCATTATTACCCTGGGCAATCGTTATTCTACCTGTCTTCCAGTTTACTGTGCCACTGAAAGAGAAGTTGCACAAACTCCTATGACAACCCATGGACACTTTATTCAGCACTGCCACAAACACTACAAAAAGTACTTAGAGAACTTGATTTTACTTCATGCAGCACTTAATGCAACAGAAAATATATTGCCTGCAGACACGTCCATTTTATGATTTTCGTGCATTTTCCTTGAAAATTTGACACAGCGGGTTGGCATCAAGAGGGGTGGCTGTTCACAAATATTTTTTGAAATGCAGTATATCTTATTTTATTAACCAGTAGACCGGAAATCCAACAAGTGAATATTTTCGACTTAATAGCAAGTGCAAGAATTTAAAACATCTTTTATCTTTCCTCAATCAGTGTATGAGTGTGGTAATAAATAGATTTTCCGAGTGCCTATTTATTCAGGATAAGTGTAGGTGTTGTCCTTCCCTTCCTTTACTAAGTTATCAATATCTTGGAAAATTTCAATAGCAGTAGTGGAGACCAACAACTCAACTCCGTGCCATCAAGCTAGTTAATTATCTAGTGTGATAATCCATGCAACAATGAGTTGGGATGCCTTTTAGATGGGTGTGCCAGTGACAGTTTGATACGACAAGTCTTTATAAAAAGTATTTTGTTGTCCACATTGTCATCTGGTTGTTAAAAATGCGTTTTTGGAAACTTAGTGTATAACATAATTCAATACCTACTTTTTTGAGGGGACTGACATCTTTTTTGCACTTAAGCAGAAACTGAAGCCATGTTTACCTTGAATTCCAGCCAAATTTCATATTTGTTAACCTACTCCTTTTGTTGTTTGTCCCTTTCTTCAATCATTGAAATCCATGCTTGATACTGGTTGCTGATTAAGGTTTTGCCTGATGATGAGGTCAATAATAAAATAATTTACAAGGTTCTTTTTGGTGCATAAACAGGCTTCAGTTGTTGTCACTTCCTTTCTACGCTTCAACCATTTTGTAACAAAATAATCACTTTCACATTGAACATTTTTACTGATGTTGGAGGTCCCATTACGGTAAATTCTGACAAGCAACACTTGCTGGGCAACAAATAAAAGTGGCCAATTTTATTTCAGTTGATAAGCAAGTCATTGTGATATCTTAAATAGTTGATGGGATGCAGCTTTTATGTCTTGCGCCCAAAAATATTCTGTGATTTATCTGTGGGAACACTACTGCCCCAAACTGGCAATGAACTTAATTATCTAGCAATGTTTGATATTTAAGATGTTTAAGATTAGGTTGAACAGTCTAGACATTGATGATCGACCTTCTGACAGCAACCTGTAGACTTTCCAAAATTGTGACATAAAAAGGTTTGCCTCAATACTACTGCATTCATTTTGGAGATGTTCCAGTCCCCCGTGTCATTATAAGACCAGCAGCAGTCATGATTGACCTTAATTTTGTCAGACGTAGCCAGCCTGAAGGCCTTTGCTTATTTCAAGATGTGTTCATCATGGTTAAATAAGGTTTATTCATAAGTGTTAACTAGAATAAGTAGTAGCTGTAGTCAGGAGTTGACATTGCTGAAATGTATAGAGATGTGACTTTGGCTGTCTAAACAAGGCTGTGCTCTAAGAAAAATTACAAGGAGCCCAAAGGGTCCAAACTATGAGATTCAGGGTGCCCAGCATAAAGCTTATATGAAAGAAATAAGATTATCTGGTTGCCCAAAGGCAAAAGTTTGTCGCCTGAGGCACCCGGGCACCCTTAGAGCACAGCCCTGCTAAATCTTAAGCCTTCATCAGTTGAAAGGAGTTGTCAAACCTATTATGCACCTTGCAAGAAACGAAGTGTTAATTTCTTTGAACATAACATTCTGTTTTGGACATATGCAATTAAAATAAGTTTAAATTTGTTATTGGTTCCTTATGTTAATTGTTTACAGTCAAAACAGTTCAAGCATTCTGCTCAGTGGCGAATTAATGAATTCATTAATGAAATTTTGATTTCATTCTTTGTGTCAGTATACATTTTTGAAATGAGAAATGCAGTGTTTAAATAGTGACTCGATTAAAAAATGGCATGCTAGAATTAGGACAGAATTTACACAATTTTGGCTGCAACTAGTGCCAGTGCTTTCTCTTCAATTGCTGTTTCAACCCTTTCATAATATACCAAAGAGAGGCAAAATATGTTGATGTACTGAAGAAGCTCAAAAATGGAAATTTGAATTTTTCTTTGTTTCAATATTTTATTCTTAAAGTGAATATTTCAATTTATAAACGGTGGCTTAAATCAAAACTCAAATGTTGATTACATAATCAATTGCTTCATCCAACATGCATGCAAGAATCGTTTGAATGCCATTTTTTCCAGTTTCTCCTCTGGAGGAATGCTTGAGCTGTTTTGACTGTAAACATTTTCTGCATTGGCTCGGCAAATAGAAATGATGAAGGGGACAAGGATGATGGATGTCTTTCACTGATGTGGCCTGGGTTCCATTCCAGCTGGATCTGGCTTCATGTGGGTTAATTTTGTTGCTGGTCCTTGTTCTGAGGGTTTTTCTACTGGTTCTCCAGTTTTCCTCCCTCCACAAAAAACCTTTTAAATTAATTCAATCAGTGAACAGATGAAGAGCTAATCTGAAATACCACTGCAAATTCCCATTTTTTTTTACTATGGTATCCCCTAGAAAGGCAAATATACCTTGACCTCTGCCAAGGTTGCTTGGTTTGATTTTAATTGTTCATGTGGCATGTCATTTACAAACAATGTTCAGTGATAAAGTGTCCAGTTCTCAAATAGATGGCGGCAATTATATTGACAAAGCTGTAGGTCACAGAAAAGGATATTGATTGTTTGATTGCTTTAATTTAATTTAATGATAAGCCAAAGGCAAACTGTGTTTGATGATGTCAACTAGTTGTTGAATGAATGTTGAATGGAAGGGTTTGCAGTGTGCAGTATGGAGGCAGCTGCATTGACAAAACTGTTGGTTGCAGCTGTTACATGTAAGCAACAAAAGGAGCCATGTGATAAATAGTTTTGTTAAAATGATTAAGTGCTAACAGTGCCATTAATAAGAGTGATTACATCGGCTGAGCCTCAAAACACTTGGTGGTAACTGTGTAGGTTAAAGAACTTATGTCAAGAATCTCTGCGGTTTGGCTCCGGACAACAACAATGAGAGGAATGTTGAAGATTAATTTGAGGCAACCGCCAGGTCAGGCCATGTGATCAGGTGATGGCAATAATGACGTCAGGCAAATACTCAAAGCATTGGGAGATATCCGATGAAAATCCCTCCAAAGCATGTACCAAGTGGTCTTGGTAATTGAAACATTCAGGAATGAACAGTGCAACAGCTGTCCAGTAAACACATTCCGATATGTGCCTCCAAAGATGCGCAGTGATTGGTATGGTTACACAGTACAGTCAACTCTCGTTATAGCAGACACGCTTGAAATGTCGTTTAGTGTCCGTAATAGCAGGGTGCGAGAAAAAAAGTATCGTTAAAATACATAAATTAATATAGACTATGACATGTTTATCAACAGTGGTGAAACTGCTTGGTAGTCGATGGGTATGAAGGATGACATTGGATGAGACTTTGATCTCTCCTAAAGAGTCTGAAGGAAAAGTCGCAAGCTGAAGTGAAAAAGCAAAGTCTGCTGTACAGCTCCTGAAGCAATTGATGAAAAAATAAATATTCCAGAAGTCTTTGAAAGTGTGTTTTGGCAAATAATGAGCAACAGACTGCATTTTTCGTAGTAATGTCATGTGAAAAAGTCATGGTGTCCGCTTTATCGAGAGCCAAAACAACAAAATTGTTCTCTCAGTGCTCACTCAAGCGCCCGTAATCTCGAGCGTCTGTGATAGCGGGAGTCATTTCCAGTCAAACCTTTTGCACTTTTGCCGGGGATCTGGATTTTGTCTGTAATAGCGGGGTGCCTGCAAGGTGTGAGTTGACTGTATGTGCAGGATGCACATTTCATTATTCTGACTTGGAATATTTTCTTGCCTTGATTACCCTGCATTAGTGGTAAAACAGTTTGATGATCTTATTGGATTGTCAAACTGCCGTTGACAGTAAGTTCTCAAACTCATTACTAATTCATCAATTTAAAACAAAGGAAATCATAACCGTGAAGGAGATACTTGGTCTTAATTAGCATAGAATTTTATGATTTTATTTTCCAGTAACTCCTTAGTTTTTGTTTCGATTAAGAAAATATATCAAACACTTGAGACAGTGTTTCATCGGCTATTCAAAAATACTCCACTGCATTTCGTATTTTCAACTCGCTTCTCAGTGTTTGGATATTCTGATAAAACTCTGTCTCTCATGTTTAATATACTACTTCCGGCATTTGATCATCCAGGGTAAACCTTGATCACAGTATGCATAAACAAGTCCATTTGGCTCATAAGGGTCACTGGTATTTGTGTTCTTAACCTAATAAGCCCATTCATTAATTATTTTTATTGTAGTTGTCTTTTTTTTTGAGGGGGCCGTTTGCCAATATTGTTTTGTTTTGTGGACTTTTCAGCCCTAGAGATATGTGTGTCACAAAAACTTGAATTCCAGCTTGCCTTTCAGTTAAGCATCTTTTAAATTTAGCTTGCCTTGAACCAGTCTTTTATTTAGTTACTTTTTGTTTTGTTTCCTCAGAAACAAAACGGTATTGTTATGGATTCAATGAACTATCTACACAGTAGGGTCTGCTATCCAATTAGAAGAATGCTCGTAACCACAATGTCAACACGTATTAAAGGCAAACAGTCTCGTAAAAAACATGCTCTTTAAAATATCGGAAAGATAATCATCAGCAAGAGCAAAAATTATTGAGATTCATTACAAATAGAAATATAATATAAAGTGAGCTCTTTCTGTGTTCAATTGTTTAGTAAACATTCTAGCCTTATTCTGAGAAAGAAGAAAATTCCCTCCAATAAGAATGCTTGCAATTGCAAATAAAGACACAATGCCTTTGCGTGTGTCATTCTTATTCTTCTGTGATCTGAAAATGAAACACTACAATGGAACCCCGCCTTACGGCCACCTCATTATCACGGTCACTTCTTTTTGTCCCAGCGAAACACTCTTACATTTTCTTATAATAAAACCCTGTTAATGCGGCCACCCCATTAATATGGCTAACAGCCAAATTCTGAAATCCCAACCTGTATAATCCTTTAAAATTTTACCCCTTTAATGCGGCCACTCGAGCCAAATACCCATTAAATAATTGACCAAACAAAACAAAACAGTACTCGAGAAAAAATATTGAATGATAGTATTTTATTCAAAACGCCTGTAACTTGTCATGCCATTGAACCTCAGTGGTTTTGTCGTGGGACCTTTGTTTTGACAAGATAGCCTAGTCTGTTCACGTCTCGCTTTTTCAATCCAGTCATGTTCATTTTTTTCTACCATATTGTATATGTATATGTAGTAGACCAGTCATTACCCCGTTTATACGGCCACCCCGTTAATACGGCCAAATTTCTATGGCCCTTTGGTGGCCGTATAAACGGGGTTCCACTGTATTTGTTTTTTAAATAGTTGCTTGTTTGATTTATTCATCACATGACTTGCTGGGCCTATGCCCAATGGGCAAGTAAGAATGAAATGTTACTCGCTGGTGGGAAAATCGACTTGTCCCATGCGTCCAGATGGGAGTTTTCAAGCCCTTTCTCAGTTAATGAATTCTTCTATTCCCGTTACCTGTTGATGCTGGATTGTGTGTTGACATATTAAGTAATTAAAGGGTTCAAGTAATTTAATATTAATTTAATTTGTTCCTTCTAGGCATGGAAAGATGTGTCAGATCATGCAAAACACTTCATTGACAAATTACTCGTGGTAGATCCAGAGAAGCGAGTGACAGCTGAGCAGGCTCTGAGAGACCCCTGGATCACTTCTCTTGCTGCTTCGTCAAGTTCAAAAAACCTTCATAGGTCAGTCAGTCAGAACTGGCTCAAAAGTACCTCACGGCTTAACAGCGCAAGATCAAACACTTCTCAAAATTCCAACAAATCCGCAAAGTCAGGCAGATCTGTGCTTTCACTTACTCGACGGGCAAATTGCACTACTCTTCCCCAAGACACAAGTTTGATCTCAGCCCTAACAAGTGTACAAGCTCAAGAAATCAAACAGGGTGGGAATAAATCATCTGGTGCGAGGGAGTCCAATGTTAAACTAACAAAGCAGTTGGTTGAGAAACTCCACTCTGTAATCAATGAAGATGACAGGGAACTCCTTAGTAGCACCTTGACTGAATGTGAACCACCAATACTTAGGCTTACTGCAGAATGTGAAACCAACAGACGACAGGTGGTGACAGAAAATGCTGTCACAAGCAACAGTCATACTATTGACTCGAATAGGAAAAGTCAGAATCCTTACGAGATTAAAACAGTTGATTCCAAAGCTGTGCAACGTGCTGCTTCACACAATGTTATTGAAGAGAACATGACAGGGATACCAGTTCCAGCTGTCAATGACAGGTTACAACTGTCACGTTTAGTGATGAGGGACAATTTCTTAGAACAAGACCATATACAAGAGGCACGGCAAGATTGGTCTCAGGATGGTGGTCTGAGAACTTCTTTTACTGGAGAATCTCTTCCCAGACACCATTCACTTTCTCCATCACCACGGAAAAACAAAGTATATTGCACTTATGATAGTAGTTAGCTATACTGATTATATTTTTTAGATATTAATTTAATTATGTATAGAATCTCACTTCAGCATTTTGGAGTGTTACATATAATTGTTACAGTTTCATACATGTATTTCAAGCAACACATAAATTTGTTCCAATAAGAATAATCAATTATGGGAATGTCAAGAAATCACAATACAGTTGATGTTGTGGCAAATGTTACTCTGCCTTGTGTAAGTGCAGATATCATAGGTGCATAATCCATGAACCACAATATATACCCAAGTAAGTCGTAAATATTCCTAGAGGATTTTACCATTGTGTGGTTCCAGAAAATATCCATAATTCCATGGAGGAGGGGAGGGGGGTGGGGGTTACAAAGACCCAAAAATTTAAAGCAATGTATGAAGCTAAATTTGAATTTCCAGAGGGGTGGGCTGGGGTCATAGGGCAAACCCCTTCCATGGGGGGAATGGATATTTTCTGGAACAACGTATTGCAATAGTTTGCCATTTGAGTAACATAGGACAGAAGCCTAACAAAAACAAAAGGACAAAATGGGATTCTCTTGAAACCAAAATCTTTTTCAGGCTTCTTTGCAATGTTGCTGAACAGCAGGATTACTTCTTTGCCATTGTAGGAACTTGATGTCAACTCTCCCCTCACCCTTTAGCAATTATATGAAATATTATTGGTCTGAGAATAAACCAGTAACATGGTGGACAGAAGATAAATTTGGCCAGTGTAATTATTCCAAGACGACATTTTTAAAAAGGGAAGAGGTTTGGGAAGTAAATGTTGAAACTCTTCAAGTTCTGTCTACCTGTCATTAAAACATAAAAGAGTACTGTAAATTGAGAGAGATGGATCATGACGTTTGTGAAATTATCACCAGGACTAGTCACAATATTTTTGTGTTGTCACTGTTAGCAATAACAATTTTGATAACACATACCATCAAGAATATATTTAATTGTGCAATGTTTCTGTTACAACATTCCTCAAATGTACATGTCTGATTCACTCTAACTATAATGACTCAATTTGATGTGGTTATTACAGTGTGGATGTATAATATAGTTTAAACTGTTCACTAATCACTAACTGTGCGTTGTAAGTAAATGAAAATAATAATAATAATAATAATAATAATAATAAAAATAATAATAACAATAACAATGATAATAAATGTTATAATTATAATATTTGTAACACTGATCAGTGTGACACTGTGAACTTTTAAATTCCAAATGAATAAGCAAATTTATTTTCATGCTATTGTCAACATGACAATCAAGAACATAATATACTGGCTTTATAACAGCCTTGCTCAATTTTAACTCAACTGGATGTGGTCCAGAAAACATTTAATATTTACCATGGATGTACAATAATATATTTTCTTATCAGAAACTATACATATGATATTTTTACTTTTATATGTTTTAAATCTATTATCAATGCAAGTTTTTAACTGAATTTCTTAAATCCCGGGTGCAAAAAGTTTATACAGCAAATATATACCTATGAAAAAAATTGAATCTATCAAGTTTCTGGAAATCTTAAAAGTGATTACCTTAATTTGTATAATATTATATTCTGGAGATGTAAAGTAAGAATTAAGTAGAATTATAAGAGATGTATTTATTCAAAGTATATGTGCTCAGTAAAAGATTGCAATGCAAAATGTTATACAATTACTAATATAATTTTAATCTGCTAGTAGCCTAAGTGAACTGATGTTGGGAGGTCCTCTGTAAATATATTTTCTGTCCCTCAGTTTTGACTTCGACTAATCTCAAACTGCACAAAACAGCAATTTAAACATCGTTTTACATGAGAGATTGAACCTTTGATCAACTTTTAATCCTGGGTTAGCATGATTGCTAGTGAAGACAACATTGTTTAATAGGCCATATTTGTATTTTCGGTATTGGACTGGAACTAGCTTCCAATTGAGGCTAATGCGGGGAATCTTTTCAAATGCAAATTACATGAAGCTCTTTTCAATTATATTCCCCCGCATTAGCCTCCATTGCAAGCTAGTTCCAGTCCAATACCGAGAATACGAATATGGCCTATTGGTCTTGGAGACCAGAAGTGGAGCATAAAGCATGCTAATTTACTTGCGATTTTGATACGCTAATGCCATTATTATGAGGATTAAATGTTGCATAATGGTGACAAATGAAAAAGGAAATTTCTACTTCTATTTTTGCAAGTTCACAGAAGGGTTACTTTCCAGATTACGTGCTTTAAGCTGTTAACCGGCTAGTCTGTCTGCATTGTAACAGTCTTGTTTAATCACTATGATCATACCTGAATCAAACCGTCCTCACACAATAATATTAAAAGGCAGTAGGTTGTTATACCAAACTATTTGATGTGTAGATATTCCTAAACAACTTTATTCTGTTAGCTTATGATATTCTTTTAGGTCATGAGAATTAGAAATTTTAATCTCAGTATTTTAAATCATAGGGTGAATGTAATTAGCAAATCTGCTCTGTGGGATAGTATTGATAGATAAGCAAGTAATAATAATTGAAGTGCCAGAAAATAGTATTTGTTGTCATCCCCAGAAATAATATAAATTCATTTCTAATACACTGTTCAGAGCATTTACTTAACAGAATTCTTCTACACTGTAGTTTCAAGAACTACACCTTAGAATTTGCCTTTAAAAATAAAGATTTTTAAAAAATATCTACTGGTTGCTTTACGTTTGACTGCATTCTCCATGCTCCCCCATTTTAACCATTCTGCATTTCTGGTGCTGTTTATTATTCCTCAGTGATCAACAACTGTACATGCATCTTATGTGAGGAAGATAAACCATTTTACCTCTACTAGACATCCAGACAGACACTAGATATGCTTTGCATCTTAATTCTGCCCTTAACCCTCTTGTCTGTGCTGGCAAAATAGTAATTTATGCTAATTTAGATCATCACATTTACATTTTTCAAAGTAAAGGTGATGTAACTTTATTCTATGAGGGTAAACACTTAATAGTCATTGACTGGTAAGCCTGTGGCCCTCTCCTTTACAATTAAAATATAAATTACAGTATAATTTAAAAATACCTTACTATGAATAGGTTGATCATTCTCGTCCCCAGAGCCCGCAATCCATTTGGTCTGCACCAAGGGTTGATCAAGACCCATCTTGTTCCCAGAGTCCACGTTCCCCAAGACCAGCAGTCGGGGCAAGACCCCATCTTGTTCCCAGAGTCTACATGTGTAGAGAACTCATTCTGTATGCTAAGCCAATTAGATTTTTCAGATTTGGCAAACTTCTGTTGTTGGAGCTAGCCAGAGATCTCGATCCTTGGCACAGACCAAAAGGATCATGGACTCTGGGGACAAGAATGCAAGTTGATCAGGGTCAGGTGTTCTTTAGTTTTTCACAAAATGTTTCTTTCAAAAAAGGTAGAAATTGTGCCTATTGTTTTTCAGTTTTACCAGGCAAACTATTTGTTGAATTGAACTCCTTTTTTTAACTAGCCTTTAACTCAAAGTAAAGGTGCCACGTGTTAGCCATGTACCACTTTGTTGCACCAGTATACAAAAATGCAATGGTTACTTAATGAAAGGGAGATGCCAGTTTTACTACCAAAAATCACAGGTATAATGTTAAAGGGCTTCAACATGTATTTCAGCTGTGATACATATACAGAATGTGACTGCATTGACAAAAATATAACTTGTGATGCCGGGCCATTGATTATTGTTTATATGTTTTAAGAGAGGGGCATACTCAACAGTTATATATCGGTTAGGGTTGCTAAGGCTTTTACTCCTTTGCAAACCAAAGCAGTTTGTGCATGGGTACAGTCTGGTCTAAAATGGGGTATTGATTTTTGGATCAATAAATAAATAAATCACTTTATTTAAGTGTTAGAGTATTTAGCACTGTTTTACTAATTGTGGACACTGTAAATAAGCAAACAAATATTACAAATGGCACAGAGATTTGTTAAAAATTCCAACTGGTAGGAGGCTGACCAGCTGGCTATTTACAAAGCGTGGAGGAGTTGAATTCAGGACCACAGAAGACAAATCCATCTAGTGGCAGGGGGAGGATTTGGACCCGGAAACTCTGAATTACAAGTCCAGCGCCCTAACCACTAGGCCTCGCTGCCTCAGGTCTTAAATAGGGTAGAGAAAATCACTCATTGGTCTAAAATAGGGCAAGGGTAAGGATTTCAGGAAGCACATTGCACACCTGAATTTCTGGATAGTATCCCCCTTTCTCGAGCTACCAGGGTGTCTGTGTGGTTTTCAGTAGAATGTGGGTACAGTAAAAAGTGCTAGACACATGGTGATAGTATGTATGTGCTACTCTGGCCACCATGCAAGCCACTTGTACTTCTGCTAAATAACAAAGGTTTTCAGATAAAAAAAAAGATCAGCATGATAATAATTTTTTTTTGTGGAAATTATTTTACTTAGGTAATGACCAAGTATTAAACTTGAACAGAATATGAAAAATGCTATAAACTTTTAATGTGTAAAAAATGCTTTTTACTTCCAGCTCTATAACAGTTATAACCTCTTAGCACTTGCCTAAAATAATTCTCAAGAAATCCTAGGAATTCCTAAGAACTCCTTGGAATAGGCCTGTCATTTTGCAAGCTTTTATTACACTATTCAGATTCCTAGGAATTCCTTGCCAACCTGAGTTCAAGCAAAGCTTGGAATTCCTAGGAATTCCATATATATGTTCCAATTACTGTGAAGTATTCTTAAGAATGGAATCCTAGGAATTCCCACAAAATTCCTGAGAATTCCTAGGAATTCCTAGCTTCATTTTGCAAGGGCAGGACACCGAACCCTGTTAAAATGAATAGGAAGGTGCAAGTGATGTGAAGAAGAAAATGCTGCACCATAATTGACCACTAGAATCAAATGGACTGAGTCAGATAATAAAGGTGGATTTCCACTGTCACTCAATTCTACAGTACATTACTGGGCGCGAATTTAAATGGATTTACGTGTGTGAAATAGATTTAATGTATGGATGGCTTGTGTCTGCAGAAAAAGTTGAACCACATTCAACTTTTTTTGCAGACACAAGATGGCCTACATTTTCTCCATTTTATTTTACCCACATATGACCAGTTAAATTCATGCCTGGTACCAACCGGTACTGCACGCAAAATTATGCGACAGTGGAAATCAACCTTAACTGATGTCTCCCTATTACTGCGCTAATGCAGTGCCCATTTGCCAGCTCAAAAGAAACTTTCATGCGCATGACAATTTGACAAGTTTTTGAACTCTGGCTTTCTTCATGGGCCCACAGTGAAAGAGGGTTAAGAATTTTCAACAACCAAGCATTTAGAAGAGCTCTGCAGTTTCAAAATATAATTTATATAGGAAATACAGCCTAATAACATAACAGTATCATCCCAATTTCTCAAACCCATGATGTCTCAAACCTCCCAATAGCTTAACCCAAAAGTTGTTTCTCCTGGATTTGCTGCAACTTTTCCCCTAATTTGTCAAACTCCCGATTTTTTCAGTTCAACCATTTTTTATTTCCCTTGGACAGGGTCTGGATGGGGGAATCCTGATCCCGCATTCCCGCTCCTTTTTCACGCGAATCCCGCATCCCGAACTTTTTGTCGTCGCTTTCCCGAATCCCGCTTTTCTTTTCTCAAAAATTCATTTAAAAAAGGACTAATTTTGCATAAGCTAATGAATTTAAGATGTAGATTTGCCCTTTTGGTTGTTATTTTGTTTTATGCGTGTTGTGCGACTACTGCAACATGGAATTAGCTCTTCATTCCTCAGTACGGCATCTGCTTGAAATAAAATACCCTCTGTTTTGTTTGTGGATTACTTGACAGTTTCAATTAGATAACTATTAACCAGCCACACTCAGCACTCGCCTGGTTGATTCGCTTTCACGTCAGAACGTTCATCATTTAGGTGGTGATTCCCGGGACGTATACAAAACATGGACCCGGGTCCATGGACCACCCCTGTGGACCCGGTCCATGGACCACCCCATGGACCCGGTCCATGGACCACCTCTGTGGACCCGGTCCATGGACCACCCCCAGCTGAGCCTGTTTTTCATTGTATACATGTACATGGAAACAGACAGACACAAACCATGGACCCAGGTCTATGGACAACCTTATAGACCACCCTGGTCCATGGACCACCTGATGGACCACGCCTTATTTTCAAAAGCAAATTATACCTGTCAGTGTAAAGGTTAGACTGGGGACATGGTATAGAACTCAGACTTATGACAGTCAATATCCAGTTCCTGCTTTCTAATATGTAATTGAAGCTTTTGCCAGTTATGATGGGCCAGCAGGGGCATGTGAGGTTTTGGTGTTCTCCTCATGGATTTTGCTCGATATTATTTTTCATACAATTGCTGAACTACAACAGAACATACTACCCTATCATTGTTACATGTATGATGGGATGCAAAATATCTGTTAGATTCATTGCCAACAAAGTTTAGCTTTAAATACATATGCTATTAAGAAATACCGAAAATAAAGTTGACCTAGTGGAGTGTCACCATTTTGATCAGACAAAACAAAAGTGAGGTCAGACATCATATTAAAGTACTGCTTGATATGTGAGCCTGCTAATCTAATGCGTTGTTAACGGAGAACATTGGTGTTTGCACTCGAAAGCAAAAAAAAAAAAGTTGTGCAGACATTTTGTCCAACCACTGTTGGAATTTCATCGGACATTGGCAAATTGTGTTCTGCCAATGTCCAAAGTCTGACTGTTATTTTCCGCCCTGAATCCACCATACTGTGGAACCCACATATATTGTGCATGAACATGTATGATGAAAATCAGGCCCAGGGGTGGTCCATGGACCAGGTCCATGAAAGTGGTCCATGGACCCGGTCCATGGACCAGGTCCACGGTCCACAGGGTGGTCCATGGACCGGGTCCACAGGGGTGGTCCATGGATCTGGGTCCATGTTTTGTATACGTCCTGATTCCCGTGCCCAAATTCTGCTCAATCCCACTCCCCAAGAAGCAGTCAATTCCCGAATCCCGTCAATATATTTTGCATTTTCCCGGATCCCCAAAAATAACCTTCCAGACCCTGCTTGGAGGCTTGAGAAAACAGGATTTCAATTTATTGGTTACAGGGACACTGTATAAAGGCTTTTTCTATGGCTGTTCATTGTTGTACATACATGCATGGCTTAGTGAAACCAGCTGAATTGACAGGCAAGCTTTCTCAGCAGGTCATGATCCAGATCTGGCTTTCCTTGCATTAAAATCTGAAATAGAAGTTAGCAGAAATAAATTATGGCACCTTATGTTGAAATGTTTTTAAAATATCAAAAATAAAATTTCCTCAGAAACATTAGCTACAGACTGGCCAGATTCAATTTTTACTGGAGGAAATTGGATATTTTATTACCATGGCAACTTGGGAATGATTGACACAAATTGGGATAAATATTTATACAAGATGAACCAATTCCATAACCACTGACTGGTGACTTTTTAGGTTACTTACATTGAATGTACAGTCACCTTATGGATATAAATTGTGTGGTTCCAGAAAATATCCATACCCCCCACGGAAGGGATTTGCCCTATGACTCCCCCACCCCTCTGGAAATTTCAATTTAGCTCCATACATTGCTTTAAATTTTGGGGTCTTTGAGACCCCCCTCCTCCCCGGAATTTCCAATCCCTTCTGTGGGGGGAGTATGGATATTTTCTGGAACCACACATTACATCAGACACAAATCCAGGCCACTTTTCACCATTTCACAGAAATTGGTCGCCATTTTGTCCAAGTGACTCAAAATGCCTGGAAATGGTAATTAGGGAGTCAATGCCTAAAAATGTTCCCAAAGGAGCATGCCCCCGGACCTCCTGCAGACTTACCATTTTTCCTGGATCAGTGCCTGAAATATTACTTGAGTTCTGAACTTGGAACTCTCAGTCCATTGCTCAGAAGGAAGCACCCAAAGAAAGGGATGGGGATACTTGTCAGAAACTTTAAATTAAACTCATAAAGGAGAACAAACTGGAGTGACTCTGTTTTTCACCCTATTAGGAGTCTTTTTATAAAGATAACATTTTTCATGCCTACTGATATAGATCCAGCTACCAACACAGTATTGCTAAAAGGTAAAGTCTGCATACGAGCCTAGTGGCCCATTAGGCCGGAGCTTATCCCAGTTTCCGTAGCATGAAGCAACTAGGAGTATTTCTACACCCCTTGGATGGGATGCTAGTCAATTGCAGGGTTACCCCAAGTAGTAAATTCAACAAATTTATACCCATTTATACACCTGGGTGGAGAAAGGCACTATAACAGAGTGAAGTGTCTTGCCCAAGAACACAACACAGTGCCCCTGGCAGGGCTTGAACCCGGACTTTGGTGCTTTTCTCTGACAACCTTTCTCAAAATAGCACTAGCTAAAGATGCCTTATGCCCCTATCCTTAGCTTTGCTTTACTTCTTCCTAATTCAGCTCATTAATTTCTCCACAATGTAATTTTTCGGATATTGCAAAATGAGACCATCTAGTTGGTATTATTTGGAATTGACAGTCTTGATGATAAACTAATGAAATTGGACAAACTGGATGTCACTATAAAAGATCACTGAAATTGTTGACCCAAAGTTTCCCTTTATAAATTATTTTATTTGTTTATAATGTAAAAAATCCCCGAAAGGAAAAGTTTAATCCTTTATAAATTATTTTATTTGCTTATTATGTAAAAATTCCCGAAAGGAAAAGGCTGGATGGAAAACCTCGTATTATCGACGACCTCAAAAATTTCAGAAAAGTAGTCACGTAAACATACAAAGAAACCCCCTCCCGATGAGCTGTAATTAAAACTTTTCTCGCGTGAAAAAAAGGGTAAAAATGGAAATAGAAACTGGCTCTGAGAAGGTAAAAGCTGCAACATACCTTAAACGCTGTTTTAAACTTGTCTTTATACAGGAAAAAGTTGATATTTCAGTCGAATTGAGAGCATTTCTTTCCTCGTTCAGGGAAAGTTTGCCTTGACCTTGAGGTGCGGTCCCCAGAAAAACCCGCGCGCGGGAAAAAATTGACGACTATGTCTTGGGACCCTGGTAACGAAGAAGCGTCAACAAAATGTACAAGGGTGGGGTAAATCTGCACATTTTATTTCTAAAAAGTTCTTGAGTAATTTAATCGAAGCAATCAAATTTGGCTCGTAATGCATATGAAATTATATGTTCTATGAAACGAATGCTATTTCAGAATTCAAACAGCAGAGAAAGCACGGAAAATAAGACAAGTGAAAAAGAAGGAAACAGCCCTCCCCTGCTCGAGCTACCGCATCAAAAGGCGACTCCAACGGGCGCACTATTTAAATTTTACCATTAGCCAATCACATCAACGCACGGTCTTTTTGCAGCATGCAGCTCGGCTATCATGGCGGTCGCGGATTTCGGTTCTCCGGGAACGCCAAGCAGACATGAAAAATCTCTTGGTTTATTGACGACAAAATTTGTTAGTTTGCTGCAAGAAGCCAAAGATGGTGTCTTAGATCTTAAAGTGGTGAGTACATGGAGAAATCCGGGTTATTCGACCGGCGAAAGAAGAAATTTTCGGCGTCGGCTTGGCTTTCCTTTGTGCCCCCGTTGCATTTAGCATTCACCTTGTGAAGTGTTTACCTTTGTCGATTTTAGGCGGCGGATACTCTTGCTGTACGTCAAAAGCGAAGGATTTACGACATAACAAATGTCCTTGAAGGAATTGGACTGATAGAGAAGAAATCGAAGAATAGCATCCAATGGAAGTAAGTGCAAATATAAAGGGGAAATTATTTCATGTGACAAAGGCAATCGCGCGGGACGACGAACGAATTCCATCGCAGCTCCCTTAATCTCGCGGGACGTGCTATGGCAGCATTTTTTTACCGATGTTCGTACAACCAATACTCGGTACGGTTAAATGCCATTAATTCGCCATTATTTGGGCACAATTACATTTTTAGAGCGAAGGAAATCTTACATTTTGTGAGTTATTCGCATGTTTAGCGTTCGGACGCGTGTTTCTAGCGCGCAAACTTGATTTCGAAGACTCGTTTACCGCCATTATTTTGGCGCCCTTTGCTGCAGGCGGTTGATAGAAACCGTGTGGAAAGAAATAAAGTTATTTCGCTCGAAAACAGATCGCAATGCTGTTTTGCTTCGAAAGCAAGTTATCTTTCGTAAAATCATCTTGTTTAGGAAAGCTTAAGTTAGCTAAAACAAAAGAGGAAGTCGGAAAAATTTCGTGATCGTTCCGTGATTTCACGGTTAGAATACACCTCGTAGCTCGTAGAAAATTGAAAATATAAAATTAAAGGTTTCCTTAAAATATCTTCTAAAAGATTTTTTTATTCTAAACGTTCAAAGTCACTAAGAACTCGTCTGAACTTTAAGAATCCTGTGTAGTTATATTTGTAGCGTGATCGTATGTGGAGCTTAAATGTGAAAGGACAACATATATTGCCACATAAAATATATTTGGTGTTTTAACTGGATTCCCGCCAAAACATGCTCCAGTTTTATAAATTAAGTTCTGTATATACCCTATAAAAGGCTGGAATTAAGGTTAGGGAATCTGATTGCTAATTGTTGAGATTTGCTTTCTTGATAAACAAAATATCAGATAGCATTTCATGTTTCTTTCTTCATTCCATGGCCCTGGCCCTCAAATATTGCAAGTCGGCATTTTATTAGAGCAATTTTCGTTTGACCTTGAAACGGTTATGCGTAAAAAGAACGCAAACAACAAACAAACAAAAATCCTGGAGCTTGATTTGTTTATCAAACAGACACATGCGCACGCTGCTTTTTATTGATCTTGCGAACACGCAATGCAATTTCAGTGAACCAATGCAAGTGATTTTCTGGGTCTTTTGCAACTTTGAGTGATAAAAACTGGCCGGTAAAATGCCAGACTAGAGAGAAAACCAGAAAGAGGGAATTTCTAAATTTGGTGCGCTATACCCAATGCAAAAATTGAGGATTATTTTATCGCAAATATCCAAATCATTAGCTTTCTTTCAGCTGTTCTTCCCATATTCTCTTGTAAACTTCACCAGTTTATGGCAATTTTGATTGATCTTTCCAACAGTACCATTTCCATGTTAGGTGTAGTAGTAATATCGGAGTCCATCAAATACCACTTCGGGCGCACCCGCCAAATTTTTGCCTCTTTCCGGACTAGTACTCAGGGATAAACCCTTCGTACTAGGGAAAGAGGCAAAAGGCGGGTGCTGCTCAGTTGTATTTGATGGACTCCGATATTACTACTTGGAAGAAAAGAACAAAACCGAATTAACAAACGAGCCGCGGAACGTCTATTTAGAGGAACACAACAGTGAAGTAAACAACAATGGGACGTGGAAGAAAAGGAATTATTTCCCAAAGTCAAAAACAAATCAGAAAACCCAAAATCAAACTGACAACCAAGGATGTATTCACAGATCCACCAATACACATTTTAGACGAGCTGCTCACAGCAATGAAAAAAATGAGCCCGCAAGCTTTAAAGAACACACTTATACAACCGGAAGAAGAACAAGAAGAAGTTCATTTAACAGAAATGGAAGAGTATAATTTGACG
Organism: Meandrina meandrites; assembly: GCA_963693305.1. Lineage (NCBI taxonomy): Eukaryota > Metazoa > Cnidaria > Anthozoa > Scleractinia > Meandrinidae > Meandrina > Meandrina meandrites. The sequence goes on along the minus strand of OY855903.1, from coordinate 14,154,950 downwards.
GGACCAGGAGAGCCGGTTTACGAAACGCCGATAATGACGCCGCAGCTGTGCCGCAGAATAATGGCAAATGAGTTCAATCAGGACCAGGTGGAGTATATACTAAAGAAAGCTCTGAAGAATTAGGGGGGAGACAAGCAAACAGACGCATCAATAGCATCAAGAATAGCTTCTGCAGCTTGAACCGCAATAATGGCATCATTTAACCCCACAGAAGAAGAAATGTCTTTGAAAGCAAACACGAGCATGTGGACCAACACAATCATTTATATAAATCGAGATTTTTTTTGCCACCATTTGGACAAAAGCAGCAGGCTGTAAATGGCATTCACACGCAGGCAAAAGCTTTTAAATGAGATAATGGCGGAAGTAGTGAAAACGTTAGAAAAAGAAATAACAAAATATCAAGAAGACCCCTATGTGTACATCGATGGAATGAAAATCAAGAAGACCCTAAAACAATGTATCCCATACACGAATGAAAAATGGGCAGAATACCTGCGGGACAAAGCCGCCAGAGACAATAAACAGCTAATCAACTTCATAGATAAAGTTTTTTTTCAAGACGGCGGGCTGCAATTTAAAGAAACGCAAACAAATGTAAATAAACAGCAAACAGCGGGTAAACAAGTAACAAGAAGAGATGGACACATTAGAACTGATTCAAGCACTTCCGGCAGAACTTCGAGAACAAATCCGCAAGGAGTATGTAAAAATCAAACTCTGGCAACGCAAAATGCAGGGCTGGGATGAAGTGAATAAAGCGATTTTGGAGGCCCCCTACTGTTTGAAAAACGAGCAGATCACGTGGATTCTGCACTGCTACAAATGCAACCTAGAATGCGGGCGGAAATACCTCTGCAGCCTCTGTTACACAAGAAAAAGGCAGAGAGAGTATTTAGGACCGGACTTATTTGATCCAGAAGAGTATGACCCATGCTTCGAAAAATGGATAACAATCAACAGCAGAGTGTGGAGCTACACCCATTAGACACTATTTAGCCATCAAACTAAAGTCACCACAACTTCTTTATATTTGACATAAATGGGCGCACGTGCGGTCGGCAAACTTACTTCTTAAAAGAAAAATCGTCTATTAAAATTAAACTTACTAATACCTGTTTTGTATTAGATAGGCCTCTATCAGGGTGGTCGTGTTGAGATAAATAAACCGCAAAATAGTCTCCCGGGTCTATTTTTTTTCTTTCATCGCTGCTCCCCCAACGGGGCTCTGCATATTGGTATTTTAAACCACTAGCATTACGTATGCTTGTAAATGGGACGCCAGATCTAAAACCGCCAGGTAAAGTAAAATTAAAACCTATTCTTTCATAAGTTCTAGAGGCACCCTTATTTTCAATAATTAAAGCTGAGATACCATCGAGTAAGCAAGGAAATGGCGCCATTACACGAATGTCATTTCCGAATTTAACAAAAGTTCTATTACCAGTAACATTTTCATCGGAGTTCCATTCGCCAGTTATTACTATTCTAGGTTGGAAATTCTTTAACGCATTACCGTTAAGATCTAAATCTTTTTCTAACTTGATTGTATCGTTGTCTGTTACGAAGCCTGGATCATAATTTTTTATTTGAAAAAAGTTCATATCTAAATTTGTTTGTAGAGTAAAATCGCCGTCGGAAGCGAGAAAGAAAACATCATCGTAAATAATTCCGTCTATATCTGATTGATACCCCTTTACACCGTAAATGATTAAAGCGGCCTTTTCACTAGGTGCTGAACCATCATAACCCGGATTTAAAATGTCAAAATAGATAGTGTCGTCATTCTTATCTTTTGATTTGTAAGTATTAAAAATGATCCTTATATACGGAGGGTTATGGGTGGCAAAGCGTTTGGTGTGGTAGGTAATAGTACTGGAGGCCAACTTGTTTAAAGGGTTAAGAAACCAGTTTTGGTCGTTTTTGTTTTTAGGGTAAAAGAACTCAACACAAATAGTGTACTCTCCTTCTTTTAGAGGTGTTTTATTCAACGCCAAACGCGAGTTGAAAGAATTGTTATTTGTTTTTATAATGTTAAAAGTGTAAGCCTTTTTATTGACACTGTGAAGGTTGGATGTAAAGTCTTCAACGGTAACAGAAGAAATATTGTTTACAGCTGAAACACCAACCCTTTGGGTTAAAAAACCTAAGTCATTCTTTTTATGGGCATGCCCAGTTGTAATTGCAGAGGAGCCCACATATTTTTTCATTGAAGTAAGATTGACAGCATCTTGATCGCCGACAGGATTTGCGAGCTGTTTGATTGCATGGTCGTTCATGACAATGTCACCAGTAACGCTAGCTGATGATACATCCCCACTATCACCCTTTTCACCTTTTTCACCTTTATCCCCCATAGCTCCTTTCGAACCCGCAGGTCCAGTTGCTCCAGTGGGTCCCGCGGGTCCTGTAGCTCCAGTTGGTCCGGTTGGCCCAGTAGCTCCAGCAGGTCCGGCAGGTCCGGTTCGCCCTTGTGGACCTCTTTCACCTTTTAATCCTTTTTCTCCAGCATCACCTTTATCTCCTTTAGGACCTTGTGGGCCAGTATTTCCCTTATCACCTTTTTCACCTTTAGGACCACGCGCTCCAGTTGCGCCAGTTGGACCAGCAGGGCCGGCTTCCCCTCGGATTGAAGTAGACTCTTCATGTGTTTGAGTTGCACCCGTCGCACCGTTAAGAAACCCCATCTCTATATATTTTCGTCAAAATTTTTAAGTGTGGTTTTTTTTGGTTTGTCGTGGTATAAAAAAGAATATTTAGCATCGGTAGCCCTTTCAAGCAGCTCTCTGTCAATTCCCAATTCATCAGCAATACGGTTATTTTCTCTGGGAAGAAAGTTGAAAATGCAAAAGTGGCTACAATTATCTCGGATGTTTTTGGGGACCTTAAAATAGCTTTGAGAAAGATAAATGACGCTGCAATTGCGGTGGCGACCATTGATAAAATAATCGATAATGTCGTTTTGGTTGCTTTCACAAACCATGTCATCGAAAATTACAATCTTTTGATTGTCAGTGGACAGCGTTTCCAAAGGAATAACATCGTTGGCGGCTTCAATAACATTATAGTCAGCCACAGGATTGACTCTTTTATCGAAATCATCAAGCATATATTGGTACTTGTCTTGATGCAGGTTCTTAGCGCAAAGGTAAATTTTGTCGTAGACCAACAGCCTGTAAAGCATATGCATGAGAATATTTGTCTTACCAGAGTTGCTTGGCCCGCAAATAAGCATCCGAAAGGTATCTGCTGGCATACAAGGGTGGCCTTGCTTGTAATTACTTTTTGTAGTCAAACTGGGGTCGTAATTGGGAATTTTCATTTTTTTTTCTATTATATATACGGCAAAAATATGTCCATGAAGAAGTGGCAAAAACTTGCTAGCGAAAAGGCTGAAGTTGAGCAGCAGAACGACAAAATCCTCGCGCTGATAAAAAATACCAAAATCAATAAAGGGTTTGGCCAGCTATCAGGTGAGGATTTGTTCAAACCTATCACATCGCGGCTTGACAAACTCCAAATAGGGGATAGCAACTCAAAAGAAGAGGTTCCAGACTATGGTATGGATGAGTTTGATTTAAACAACCCCTTCGACGGAGATTTTAATCCGGATGCGGAAACACCACCTCCAACACCAACACCACCATCACCATCACCATCACCATCACCATCACCTACACCATCACCAACACCAACACCATCACCAACATCATCACCACCTCTATCTCCTTCATCAACACCGTTACCACCTTTAGCTGAAGAGGAAGAAATGGAATTAATGGAATTAATGGAAGAAGAGCAACCAAGTACAAGTGGGGTAAAACCCCAACCAAGTAAATGGGGGCCACCACAAGAACTGGTTATCAAGGGATCAGAGTCAGTTGACCTGCAGACACTGAACAGCATTTTAACAAAAAATAAAAACAATCCCAACTATGTGGTAAAAAGCAAAAAATCAAAATTTTACAAAAAAACATTGCCAGAGATAAAAAAGGCAAGAGATGAAATTCTTGAAAGGAGAAAAGGGAATAAACAGCCCAGGGCGGTTTTACCCAAGGGTGTGGAGGAACTCGACAGTCCTGGGGAGTGGGGTTTACCCCACCAGGAAGGAAGCGGAAGTGTTGATCCAAACGCTTTGGTTGAAAGGCTACACTTAAGCTTGGCGTCTATACAGGCGGGCAACACCTCACTGAAGCTGAAAAAACAGGTCCAGCAGATGTTAGGGTTGCTGGTAAAGCTAAAGGAAATAACACAAAAAGAAGCCCACAAAATTTTGGGAAGTATTATATAAGCATGTCAACCCATTTTCATTTCAACCTGTTGCTCGACTCGCAGCTGGCCAAACAAAACAACGCCAACAGCAAGTCACATGACTTCACAATTAAGTTTGACCCGCCAATTGCTTTAGAACCCTCCAAATCATACAAGGCGGCGTTAAATGAGCTGGTATCTATGTCTTATTCATGGTACAACATCGCGAAACAGTACAACAACAACGAATTCAAATGGCGGAAAAAAACAGAGAACTGGAAAACCGTGACAATTCCGGATGGAATGTATGATTACGACGGTCTCAACACCACCATTCAGGCACTAATCGGAAGAGTGGATCCCAAGGATGAAAAATCCAAGTTTATTTTTCAGCTGTATTTTCACACCACAACGTATCGGGCGGTTATTTTGTTGCAGGACGGCTACGAGCTTGATCTAAGTGGAGGTGAATTCGCCACACTGCTGGGTTTTGACAAGAAAACAATAGACGGAGCGAACAATAGGAGCGACCGCATACCAAATATAACAAGAGGCGTCGACTGGATCTACGTCCATTGTGATCTCATTACAAGGGCTGTGGACAACATCGGGGGTGACGTTATGTTCTCTTTTTCAACCGCTGAACTCGCCGTCAGCTACCCCTTTTCAAAAGAGCCTCGCCGCCTCCTGTGGCACCCGGTGAACAAAAACAGAATCAATGCGATAAATATCAAAATCACGGACGGGCGCAACAACATTATAGATCTGAATGACCAAGACGTGGCTTTAAGCATAATCATTGAAGAAGAAAAAGAAAAATAATTTACACCTAAGTATAATAATGAATCATCCGAGCGAGTGGGCGAGATATTATGACGCGCCAAACGGAACATATAGATACAGACACAAAGGTACGGGGGTTGTTAGAGACACCCTGATGAATATAGGAAAGCGGTTCAAAAAGCAAGTCACCCGTCAGACGTTGGAGAAGGCTGTAAATGAAGCCTCGAAGCAAATGCTGAAAAAAGCCGCAGAAAAAGCGGAAGAAAAAGCGGCTGACAAGATACAAGCGGTTTTGCGAAATAGCAACTCAGTTGCTACCCCAAGTGTAAAACCTAAGGGTAAAAAGACCCCAAGCGTAAAACCAAAGGGTAAAAAGACCCCAAGTGTAAAACCAAAGGGTAAACAGAAACTTAGTACAGAGTCGAAACAAAAACTGAAGAAGATGCTAAACCCTGGGGTAGCAACTCAGTTAAGCGCGGATTCACGGAAAAAGTTGCAACAGATTTTAAACGCGGGTCAGGCTGCAAGGATGAAAGTAAACCAATTGATAGCAGAAAATTAAAATAATTTTTTAAAAAGATATATAGGCCGCAAGATGTTCAGAAGCCACAGGCATTTGGAAAAAACAGAGTATGTTCGTATCATGTTAGACAAACCGATCACTATCCCGGGAAACGATCAGCACCAGGTAAAAACAAACTATAAATTCACACTCACCGACCGAGACAACTGGTATGACTGGTATAACGCCTACTTCCGGGCTGATTTCACTTTCGAGGCAACCGCGGATGGTGCGCAAGTTGCAGCAGATGCTAGGTCAGCACCCATTAACGGCTCATTTTCACTGATAAACAAACTTGTGGTAAAATCATCGGGCAAAAACATGTACAACGTAGACAACATTCACAAGTTAATATTTATCAAAAACTTGTTGGATTTTTCTGATGACTTTGCGAGGAGCGCAGCAAAAAACCAGTTTTGGTATTTGGATACAACGAATAGCAATGTAACGGCCGTCGCTGCCACTAACCTTGGAATCAGAGAAAGGGGTTTACTTGCCCATGCCGGTCTAACGGTTGAAACCCTCATACCGCTTAACAGGTACTCATTTTTCGAAGAGCTGAGTGATAAGCTTCTTCCCCCCATGCAGATGGAGTTCGAAATTGAGCTACAATCAGATGCAGAGCTGATTTGGCAAAACGATGGCACCAATCGCAGGGTAGTGGTGAGAAACTTCGAGCTGTGGGTTCCATTGCTGCGTTTCACCAGCGAAGGACAGAAGCTCGCAAACGAAAACTTTTTGAAACCTCAGAAATGGACGTACCTGAATGAAATGATCCAACCCAGCAGTAGCCGGCGTGACGCTTTTGGTTCGTGGCAGATAAATCCTGGTATAAAGGATGCCAAACATGTTTTCATTTTCATTCAACAGTCAAGGAAGGAGAAGGCCTTGACCCAAAACCCCTACTTCTTTGACACCTTTGACATTGATGGAGACAATTCAGCCAAGCTAGCGACCTGCCGGCTACAATACGGCTCTTCACAGTACTATCCGGAGCTGGACTACGACGAAAACTTCAAACTGCGCATTCTTAATGACTTAATGAACTACCGGTACCGCAAAAACGACTACAACACCGGTGTTCAGCTTCAGCCCAACAACTTCAAGGATTTATACCCAGTACTCTATTTTGACTTACGTGAAAACAAAGATAACATGACCAACGACCCGAAGCAGATGGTTTTCCACTACAGGCTTAACGAGGCGGCCAACGCGCAAGACTACACCATTTATGCAGGAATTTTGTATGAGTCCGAATTTGCTCTCAGGCAGGTGGGTAATGAGCTGGTTATGGGTTAAAAGTAAAATAATTTTGTATGAAATATAAGAGATGACGAGTGACTTTGTAGCAAATGAAAGTAAAATAATTTTGTATGAAATATAAGAGATGACGACTTACTATCCGCACAAGATTTCACTTTCAGATGGGCAGAAGGTAAACCTCGCGCGAGCTTTTGGGCGAGGAGAAGCAGTTACACTCAGATTTAAAATCGAAGCTATAACCGGCGGTAGCGACACTTTGCACTTAACCACCAGGCAGATCAAAAAAATAGAGCGCGCTATCAAAAACAAAACGGGTGTGGACATAGACATGAGCAAGACACAAATCAGACGTGTGCGCAACGCTATCAAAGTGGATAACGCTATCAAAAAGAAAACAGGATCAGGTATGCGGGTAAAACCCCCAACAGGAGGAAAGGGAATGCGTATCAATCCTCCACCATATATGCGCCCTCCACCATTTATTGGTTCTTGGGGTGATCAAAAAAAAGCCCGCCTTCGTTGATGTCCCCTTAACTGATTATGACTTGCAGCGATGGTGCCAATACTTGAAAATCCCCATTAAAGGTATATTTGCGAGAGATGAGATACACGTGAAAAACCACTCCCCTTGTATAATCAACATGGATGATCTTGGCGGGCCAGGTACCCATTGGGTATGCTGTTGGGGATCAACTGAATATTTTGACTCTTTTGGTTTACCTCCACCCGCAGAATGGGAAATAGAGTTGATTCTTGAAGGTAAACAGACCTTTCTACGAAATGACAACCAGCTTCAGGAGGAATCCAGTGTGCGCTGCGGCTACTACTGTTTGCTTTTCCTGAATGAACGTAATAAAGGGCGGTCGTTTCGAGATATTTTGAGTATGTTTTCTGAAAATACGCGCGCCAACGAGGCTGTGGTGAAGGATTATTTTACACATAAAGTATAGAGATGAAGGTTTACTGTGTGAAAGAAAAACGCTTTACGCCTAATGTGACGGCAAGTGAAAAAATCACTACCACAAAAAACAATAGAAGAATGTTAAAAGTAAAATGCGCAAGCTGCGGCATTACCAAGACAAGGTTCATACCAGTGAACGGAGACAAAAAAGGCGGCGCGTTGTCGTCGAGAAGGGGACCTTCGACTGTTGATAAAATTGCTTATGTTGCCTCGAACTTTGTGACCCCTGCTCCCAGTTTCGCTGCAGCGGCCAAAATACTCGGAAGCCAAGCTTTGAAAGGGGTTACAGACAACGTAAAGTATTTTAGGAAGAACCGTTAGAGGGCGTCACAATTTTTCTTGAAGTATATAGGTGGGATGGATGTTTACTGTGTGAAAGAAAAGCGCTTCACACCCAATGTGGTGGGAAGTGAAAAAATTACAACCGCAAAAAACGGCAGAAGACTGCTTAAAGTAAAATGCGCCAGCTGCGGCATTACCAAGACAAGATTCATAAGTGACAGTTGGATTAAACCTGAAAATGCTCAAGAAGGAGGTAATATTTTGGATCCAATATTTAAGTGGACCAGAAGGGGTTTACCCAAAAAGAAGAGAGAAGAACTTGCACGCGCTGAAAAAAGAATGTTTGGAGGTGGAGTTTTTGATACAGTTGGAAATACAGCAGCTGAAGCTTTCTTTGAGTACGGAGTTCCTTATTTAGCAAAGCAAGGTGTGAAACAAGGAAGATACTTTGCAAGCGAGTTTCTGAGACAACCAGAGTATCAGAAGAAGTTAGCCAATAAAGCCAAACCAATCGCGAGAAAAGCTGTTAATTACACAATTGATGCTTTGTCTGGGGATTTGTTGACTAAAGCCTCAAACAGATTAAGACCAAAAGATATGATACCGGGAAATAAGATGAAAGGTGGGTGTCATAATTTATAATTATTATATAGGATGGAGGTTTACTGTGTGAAAGAAAAGCGTTTCACACCCAACGTACCGGGAAGTGAAAAAAACACTACCACAAAAAATGGTAGAAGGCTGCTTAAAGTTAAATGCGCAAGTTGTGGCATCACCAAGACACGATTCATTTCTAATAAACCCCAAAGCGGTGGTAATTATGATATGAGAATTTATGCGGGTAATCGAGTAGATGACCCAACAAACCCTCTTTACCAACGTGGTGGGGCTTTTGATTTGCATAAAGCTATTGGTAAGCTGCCTAAGCCAAAAAAGGGGTGGACACTTCCTGGTCATAACTACACAGGACCGTACAATCCCCTTGAAAAACAGCTTTCTTACGACCCCAAGACGGGGAAGATCTTGAAGATTTATCAGCAACCCACAGGCGCCACAGACGCTGTTTCAATGCAGCATGATGTTGATTATGCCGTCTGCGCAGGAAAGAAAAATGAAAAAGGTTGCAAACATGATGCTGACAAAAAAATGGTGAAGGCGCTTGACGCTATTCCCAAAAACAAACGGCAATGGGGTCATGCCGCAGCTCGAAATGCAATCAGCTCGAAGCAAAAAGTAGGATTGGGTGTCGGTGAAACGATCAATAAAAATATCGGCGAAAAAATTCCGGGCTTTCAACCGGCTCAAGATGTGGCTGCTGCAATCATGGCTGTCACAGGTGGTGATAAGGATTTGTTTAAAAAGTATTGGAGTGGTGCCATCGCAAAAGGTGCCTTTAACAAGAAAACCGGTCTGTTTAGCAAAAAGTTTTGGACACACCCTAAAAATACAACTGGGCCATGTAATCAGATTGTATATAAAAATGGAAAATGGCATAACCAATATTGCGATTAGATTACACATTTTTTAAACACATATATAGGAAATGGATTCTGCAACAAAATTCCGGCGGGATGAAATAGAAATGATAAAGAAAAATCTTGAAAACCAGTTGGCGCATTACTACCAAACCTCAGCCAAGTTTAAACGGTGGCACACGCGGTGTCAAACAGTATGTGCGTTAACAGGTGGAGTTGCTACCATTCTTACAGGCTCTGGGTTGGCCGCTTCTCTTTCTGTGGTTGGTGTTGTTGTTGGCGCCCCTTTAATCGCAACTGCCACCTTGTTTTCATTGGTGTCAACCTCCTCCATCGTCACCGTCAAATTTTTCCTGCGTAAAGCGAAAAAACACGAAAAAATACAAACTTTGGCTGAAGCTACGCTGAGCTCAATCAACTCTCTCATATCGACCGCTCTTGAAGATGGTAAAATCTCAGACAGTGAGTACCAAGATATCAAAAAGTACAACAGCTTTACTACTGCAAAGACAAAACTGCGTTTTTCAAACCACACTGACGGCGGGGTAAAGGTTAACAGAACATCAAAGACAACTTCTGTTTAATGGTGGGGTGTTTGCCTCTAACCACCATTCGTTGAAACTTTTTTCGGCTTTATTTCTGGTTTGTACCATCTTCGGCAATCTTTTCGTGAGCTTTCCCAGTATTGCATTTTTCGCCGGCCAATCGATAGGTGAGACCTTTTGAAAATAGTTGTATAAAAAACAAACGTAGTTACACGATCCGGGGTAGCAGCTCAGTTGCTGATACCGCTTGAACTGGTGAATGACATTACCCAAAAAGGTCAACCCCATATTGTCACCGACCTGATCTACAGAAATGCCGGTTTTTTTTAGTACCGCAAGTAAATACCATAATTTGAGGTGGTGTCTCATCTCTTCATGGGGCTCATCCGGCAGTGGGGGTTCCCATGAGTAAAAGTCAAGCTCGATTTCCGGTTTGATTTCTTTTATTAACGCTTCCTGCTCTTCCACCCACATTTCGTCAAGCTCTTGGAGGCTTTGTTGTCCTCCGAACCTCTTTGGAAAAGGGAAATCGAAACTCATTTTGTTGTCATGTATATATGATCGCGCATAATTATTTAAATGGATAAAAAATTGGAGCGGCGTTACTACAGTCCACAAGGTTACTGGAAAGGCATTTCCGCCATTAAAAAATTAGCGGTCGCTGCAAAGGTTCCTGAAGTTATTGCCAAAGAATGGTTGTTCAAACAAGCGCTCTGGCAGATTTACCTCCCCGCACCGCGCTACATTCCTCGCCTAAAATTCGATGTGCCTACACCCAACAAAGTACACCAGGCAGATCTTCTTTTTCTGCCACACGACAAAGTGGATAGCAACTCAGTTGCTAAAACTTACAAATACGCGCTTACCGTTGTTGATGTTGCCAGCAGATTCAAAGAAGCTCAGCCTTTAACTTCTAAAAACTCTGATGAGGTTGCCAAAGCTTTTAAGACAATTTATACACGTGGACCTCTGAAATGGCCGCAGATGTTGCAAGTTGATCCTGGGCGTGAATTTATGGGCGCTGTTACAAAAGAAATGGAAAATCACAAAACTTCTATCAGACGTGGTCACCCTGAAATTCATAGAGACCAAGCTATTGTTGAACGTTTCAATCGTACCTTGGCTGAGCGTTTGTTCGGGTATCAGTACGCAGTTGAAATGCGTTCGCCTGAGGGTTTGCGGTCTCGAGAGTGGGTAAAAAGGCTTCCCAAAGTTGTTTCTGCTCTGAACAACCAAGTTACTCGATTGATTGGTATGAAACCTGCTGTTGCAATCAAGAAAAAAAATGTTTATGCAGAACCGTCAACTAAATATTTGAGACCTGTTGGAGAAAATGAAAAAAAGCTCCCCTCCATAGTTTTGGTTCGATATTTGTACGAACCTGGTGAGCTTGAAGGTGGTGTTAAAAGAGCCACTGATCCAATCTGGTCTTTAGATGTCTTTAACCTTGAACGTTCTTTTACCAAACCGAATCAACCTGTTCTCTACTATTTGTCTGACGGTCCCAAACGTGGTTTTGTACGTGAAGAACTGCTTGTTGTACCTCCAAACACACAATTACCCCCAACTAATTTAAACTAGATATGGTATTCAATTGGTTCTGTGTGTATTCCATCCGGCAGCACCCATCTTTTGTCATAATATGCGCTCAACCCCAGCTTCTCCTGCTCGTATGTCACCATGTTCCCGTCCCGCATCCGGAATCCGCGGTTTGTTGCCATATCCTTATTCCCTTCTAACGCTGCTTTAAAACGTTGCCAGTTGATTTCGTTTTGCCTCTTTGACATCCCCTTTGAGCTCAGTTTCTTCTTTTTTGCTTCCCCATCTTCTGTATAATAACATTTGGAGCACAGCGCGATCATCCGCTCCCCTTCGAATTCTTTTTTGAACAGTCCCGGCGTTCTTCCGCTCCATTTGTCCCATGCCAGCCAGTTCTTTTTTTCTTTCTCGAATTCTTCTCTCATATCTGGTTTCACAATGTCTTCCAGACTCTTTCCTGAGATTGCGAGGTAGTTGCTGTCTGTATCCATCTGGATCAGCTCGAAATCTTTCCTGTCAAGATACCTATCCAAGAAGTCGTAGTAAAATTCAAGCATCCTCAACTTGGCTAGCTGATACACCGCTATTCCTACCTGAAATGGGCGTCTGATTGTTATCCGTGCTTTTCTACTTTCTAACTCATATGCTTCTCCAATCTCATCCAAGTCTGAAAAGTATGCGCTTCTCAATGCTCTGTCCACCACCTTTTCATCTTTGGTGTAAATTACGTTTGTTTGCCGCTCTAACGCTTCTATCAGCTTCCCATATCCACTGTTTCCCAGAAGTTTGAATATATCAGCCAATAGTGCTTTGCTTTTGTCCACATCCCCTGTACGGCGGTTTTCTGTGACTTCTTTCACGAACCATTCGAATATTACTTTCGGCTCGTAGTCGATCGTCCGGTATATTCTTTTGATTACCGCCCCGTGGTTTATGTACCATTGCAGCAGCGGCTCGTACAAAAGTATCCGCTGTGCTGACAACGTCCCCATTAGTTTCTTGTTTTTCTCCACTAGTTTTCTTCCTGTTGCTCTCAAGTATTTTTTCATGTGCTTTGGAACGGCTTTGGTCGGTACCGATTTTTTGTGAAAGAAGGGGCACATCTCTTCGAACTTTTGATGTAAGTGGTTTGGGATTTCGATGTCCACTTCCGCGTACCCGAACCAGCTTTTTTGTTTTAATCTTTGTGTGAATATTGGGACCGCATCAATTTGGTACTCGTCTGTGTAGTGGCACACCCTTTCTTGCCCGCATGGCATTTCTCTCAGCATTGTTGAGAGGTACAGCGCGTTGGCATCGTATCCTAATATGTTTTGACAAAGTTTCGCATGGGCTTCTGTTATAATTTCTCCATCCCTTGGGATTGGGTATTGATGCGATCTTATCCGCGTTTTACCTGCTTCATGATATCTTGTGAAGACCAAACTTGGCCCTCCGACTACCGCCCCTTTTAACATCTCATACGCTTCTTTACTTGGGGCATATAGTTCCGCTTTGCGTTCTATTGCACCTTTTAGCAAGTAATGCAAACTCACCCCTGGTATGCTAACTGCGTCTTTCATTATGTCTATCCCCTTCTCTATGTAAAAGTTTTTCATTTTTTGGAGCGCTTCAAGCCCGGGTGCCACATCCAGATTATTGTAATATTTCAGCCAGTCTTTAAAGGTTTTCATCCCCTTTTCTTTGAACAGTCTCTGACATTCCTCCCATTCTTTCCGTGTTAGAACGTACTCATTCTTAAGCTTCGAATACCACTCCTCATATTCCGGGAGCCCTGGGTAATCCAGCTTTTCTGCGCTGTCAAACCACTCGTACGGGAGCCAGGATTTTGTTGCCTTGCAGTCGTACGCTTCCACCCATTTCGCGTAGCTGGTTCCTGGGCCCAAGTAGTTGATTATGTCCAGGAAACGCAATCTGTCCGTGAGTAAGAACATGATTTTACTCCCATTCTTCGCCACTCTCACTTTGTTGGTTGTACCTGCGAGCTGTTTCGCGAAGTAATTCTTTATCAGGTTCAAATCATAACTTCCTGAGTTGAAACCGAGTGTTGGCACCTGGTCGCACCATTCTTCTATTTTTTTCCTTTGATCTTTTGGTATCAGCTCGATGTCTGCCGGCATGAATTCTGCGCGCACTTTTGCTCTGATGTTTTTCTCTCGTCTTTTCAGTTCTTTCATGAACTTTTGAACCAACACTTTGGGGTTTGTTTCGCAGATGTGGGTCACCTTCGGCACTTGTTTTCCGTCTTTTGTGATGGTGGTTTCCAATGTGTCGCCCACGCTTACTGAGATTGGTATGTGTTTGTTCTCAATCGTGAGATTTCCTGTTGGTTTTTTTCGCTGGTTTTTGTCTCCGTACGCCTCAAAGTCATACAGAATAGCGTGTGGATAGCTTTTTGTTTGAGGTTTTGATGGTTCTTCACCATATTTGTTTGCACCTCCTGGGACGAGCCACTGACATGACCAGCATTCCGCCACTTTGTATCCCACCTTTCGCAGATGTGCCGTTCTTTTTACTGTTGCTTGGTAGAGTTCTTCTACTGTCTTGCCGCCGTGTTCTATTATTTGGTTTCGATCCGGATAACATTTTGGACATCCGTGCCAGTGGCAGCCGTGATATTGTAAAACCAACTTTTTCTCATGGCTGTACCCGTCAACCGGCCTTTTCTCTATCCAGCGTTCTCCCCCGTGTCCTGACATTGCATGCGCTATTTTTAAATTCCATCGTTTTGCCACGTAATTTAACCACTGTATTGATTCTTTTGATGCGCTGTGTTTCGGGTAAAACGCTTTCTGATATGCTGTCTGTGGCGCTTCAACTTTTTCACCTGGACAGTGTATTACGGTTTTACCTTGGGCACATCTTTCTGCGTGACGTTGGAGGTTGCATGCCTTTGTGAATCTTGCATGGCAATGGTTGCATTCGTACGTTTTCGCCAGCTTCGTGATGTCTTTTATCAGGAACGCGTGCTCTCCATATAGCCCTATTGTCATGATGTTTTTGATTTGTGGTGCCGGGTTTCTCATTAGATGCCACACTATTGTGGGATTTGTTTCTATACCCATTTCGATTTCATCCGCATTTGCCAGTTCGGGGGTATAAACTCTTATCCCAAGCCAATCTGAGAAAGGTTTGCCCTTGTTCAGGTGCATTTCTACCTTTTCTAGTTCATCTAGTGAGGTTTTTGCGCAATTATTCGGAGCGTTCCTGAGCTTGTAGAAACTCTTGGCTTGATCTTGCGCGGCTTTTGTACTTCGATCTGGCCTAGCTCCTTTGTGCACAGCTATACAGCGCCATAGACACAGATTGTCCCCATAGCTGTCTAGAGCTACCATTGCCTTCCCTCTAGAAGCGTGTGCCAGATTGCGTAGCCAGTCTGGTAAGGGTCCTGTTCCCATCAATGGCTGGCGGTCTAGCACAACCTTTACATCAACATTGAAATGCGACTCAAAGATCCACTTTGTATCTGGTCTTTCAATGTTATCCGGGTCCAAACGTGCCGCCTCCCTTGCCTTGATCCATTCTTCTGCGTCTGCGTACGTTTTCATCCATGGGGAGCCCTTATTTTGGTAATAAGTAATTCTAGTCCCATCTTCAATGTTTTCTAAAATATACGAATAGGCGTGCCTCATGTAAAACGATGTTCCCACGTTCTCCCTTATCTTTTCGATAAACCTGGGTGTGAGGTCTTTGTTTAGACCCGCTACAAAACGCCACCTCTTGTAACGTCTCCCGCTCTCCTCTACCACACCCTCATATTCCGTGTCATGGTACAGGTCCAGAACCTCATTCTGATAATCTGTCACGGTTTTCACCTTGTTCGGCGGAATGGGGTCGAATATTTTCAAAATGGTTTCTTTTCTGTTTCTTTTTATGTTTCTGGGCGGTGGTTTCGGTATTGGTTTTAAGGGTTTTAATGGGGCTTTTAATTTTTTCTTTGTGGCTTCTGGGATTGGTTCATCCAGCAAAGTGTTTATTACCCTTTGAATTGTGGGTGTGTCTTCTGCAATTAATTTTGATAAATATCGCAAATCTTCGGGATCAAGATTTGCAAGTTCTTCTTCCAAAGATTTGAGGTCAATTTCGTCCATCGTATATAAGGTAGAAAAAAATATTTTTTAATTTTATTATTTAGAACGTTTGTACTTCACTGTTGTGTTCCTCTAAATAGACGTTCCGCGGCTCGTTTGTTAATTCGGTTTTGTTCTTTTCTTCCAAGTAGTAATATCGGAGTCCATCAAATACAACTGAGCAGCACCCGCCTTTTGCCTCTTTCCCTAGTACGAAGGGTTTATCCCTGAGTACTAGTCCGGAAAGAGGCAAAAATTTGGCGGGTGCGCCCGAAGTGGTATTTGATGGACTCCGATATTACTACTGGTGTGCTACAATTCGCCTTCAGTGGGAAATTTTGTTCTGAACTCAAAAACTATTGGTAAATGAAACAAGTTTTGAACACTTGTGGAAACTGGTTTTCAAGGTCAAACAAAAATTCCTCTATCAAACTCATGCCCAGTACAGAGGTTGTGCTTCCACTTGCATTGCCACATTTCATTCAAGAATTAAGTTCGAGCTTGACTGTGGCATGGCTAAAAAATAAAACAGTCCTAGTATTTTTAAATTAGATTTGGCAATGAAAAGTTTGACAAGCTCGGCTGGCATACATGACTATTACACAGCAGCGACTCAGATACTGTTTCTCTTGTGCCAGATTGCACTATATTTATGCATACATCATAGAGTGATTTTCAATTGAGTGTTGTAAAACGCTAACCAATGTAATCGCTCTGGCCAATCACAAAGGACACAGACAATCCAATAAACTAATCAAAACTTAAAGCAAATATATATCGCTGGTCAGAAGCACAGGAAAATGTGTGAGTGAGTCACATTTAGTTTTGGTCTTCTGATTGGTTGAGAAAGTAGCAGGAATTATTTAACCATATCAAGGCTGTGCTCTAAGAAAAATTGCAAGGAGCCCAAAGGTTCCAAACTACATGTATAAGATCCAGCGTGCCCAGCATAAAGCTTATATGAAAGAAATAAGATTATCTGGTCACCCAAAGGCAAAAGTTGGTTGTGTGAGGCACCCTGGTGCCCTTAGAGCACAGCCCTGCATATTCTTAGCCTAGTAATCCAAAACCAAGGCAAATGTGAGATACTTTTAACAATCAAGTGAAAATCACTCTTTTCCATGGTTTTACTGATAGTATGCATATATTTTACAAGTCCATAGTATTTCTCTAAGCCCCACAGGGGTGTGAAAAGTGAGAAGTAAGTAAATGTCAGTGAATATTATCTACAGTTTTCTTGTTATTTACCTCCAACATGGGAACTACAGTGTAATACAGAATATGTTTTGTTGACCTCATATGGTCAAATGGTGCAATAGTGGAAAATAATTTACTATATTTAACATAAAACGGAATGTCCAAAAATCTCAGAAGACTTAAGTTATGCCTAAACTTTTTCTGTAACCACCTTGGGAATCCCTCTTTTCAGGTCTACCTTATTTTTTTTATAATCAGACTGTTACATTCGGTAAACATTCTGGAAAAACATATTGCCATCTCCAGTCAATGTAAAGACTGCCCATTTCTGGACTGCAAAAACGTGTGCTGCATCGGTGAACAAGTGAAACAAAATGTAACCCCAGTTTTCAAGATTGACACTTTATTAACACTGAGAAACATAAACAAAAAAATAAAAATATTTTGAACCTTTTGCTTATGCTTGTGTTTCCCATCGTTTATATCAGACTCTTGTACTTGCATTTATTCTTGGGTTTGCACAATTTTGCATGGCTGGTAAAAGCGGACTGAAGTTAAACATTATCTACATGTAGAAGTATATACAGTAATGTAATAGACCAATTTCAATATATTAAAATTCTAACATGGTGCCAAAGCTTAGCGGACTAAAGTAAAGGAAATTAGTCATTCATCCCTAAGCCTCGATGTGATTTCTTTTGTTTTGATCTCAAAGTGGAAAGCCTCAGCACCATGCTAGAAATTTAAGTAATGTTTACTAAATGAGCAGCAGTGTTTTATCAAGTTTAAAACACGAGGCACAGCCGAGTGTTTTAGACTTGATAAAACACGAATTGTGAATTTATTGAACAGCTTCAAAATCTTCTGATGTAGATCAACTCATTCTAGCACTTACAGTGCTCTCATTAAGTTTTTTGAGCAGCCGTTACATCTTAGGTATCACCCGTAGCAGTGCAATACGTATGCAAGTGTAATGTAGCACCAATGCAACACCAATAGGCATCTTCACCCGTAACAGTTGTGTGAGCTCAGCCATAACAGGCGTTACGGGTTATGGCCCTTAATGACAGCTCTGACTTATATTTGGATTTGGGGTTATTTTGGCCTTAGTAGAAAAGTGGACATAAAGTTTAGCCATGTCTTTATCAGATATAAAGGCACTCATTAAATATTAATTTCTTTTGTATTTTCTTTATGAATTATTAACGAGTTTTTGAAATATATTTAGTATGAAAAATGGTTTATTTGATCATATTAGTGAATTCGACATTTAGAACATTAGCCCATCATTGAAACAAACTTTTTGGTCTATTCCCCATTAATTTCGATATCTGATTCTTGTTTGCAGGGGTGCTGGGCCGGGATGTAACACACGAGAGATATCAGACAAACTTGTACATCTAAAGGGAGAGCTTGAAAGACTAGAAGACAAGGAAAGGGAACTTGATGAACAGAGACTGTGGGTTCAACAGAGTCTAAAGAATGTTTCTGAAGATCCTGAAAATGAACAGCTAGCTTATGTCACCTATGAAGATGTATGCCACAGTTTTCGAGGGGACACTTTGTTGGTTGTTCAAGCACCATCTGGAACACAACTTGAAGTTCCAATTCCAGAGACAGTAAGTTTAGAGCTTGCTTACACTGACCAGACAGTTGGGATCATAGTAATACCAGAGAATCGCAATCAGACTTAATTGCACTTTTTTATTGTTTGTGTCTTCCCTTGTACTTCTGTTTCTTGAGTTTACTTATCCAAGTGTTTTATAACTGAACACAGTCATTGTTTTTCTAATTTATTATATACATAAAAATAGATTGTTATAATCATGGTACCTTCTCTCTGAAGGCCGCAAGCCCAATTCAACAAGGAAGAAAATACCAGATCCATTTGAAAAGTCAGAGTGGTCCGATCCATGTGCTTCTTGTAAACAAGGATGCTGCAGCAAACAGTCCTGTTGTAACTCCCGTGCCTCCGCCTGCTAATGACGTCAACTCAAACAACCATGCAGCAGTAAAGGGAGGAGAAGAACCTATGGAGACTAATGCCAATTCTAAACACACAAATGACGTAAATGCTAAAGTGGGAGCCGTCAAGACTGAAGTTATAGAGAGCAGTAGAGGTATTGTATTATCTCTTGATCAGTTGTTATGGATATTATTGTATATACGGGAATTGATATTTCAACTATGAAGTGGGTGGCACATATTGGTCCCAATATCCAGCCTAAAATTGACGTAATTATATATGTCTTGTGTCTCTTGTGAAATTGGTCAAATTGGTGTATTATAACTTCAATCCAGTTTTTGCACTGCTACTTTTCACCTTCTGACTTAAATTAAAGCTGTCAAATTCGTCAATTCACTTTCTGTTTTTGCCCTATGGCAAAGTGGTTTTCCTAGTAACGCTGACTAATGTTTCAAATGCTTCCTTTTGTATGATCTACGATCACTGACATAAGCATACCCACCTCCATCCCCCCATGCAGTGTTGTAAAGTGCAGTGTGCCTGAACTCCTTGTGCACTGGGTTTCAGTTTGTAAGCAGCATTGAAAGGTGGGAGCAGGAGAGAGACTGAATGTGCTAACAATTTGTTGGTGATTGTAGGTTGTGTGGGGGGATCTGGAGATACCATTTTACCCGGGAAATTTTAAAAAATTAAGTTGTTGAAGTCCACATTTCTTGCATCATTTTAACCCTCACTCTCAGATAAGTGGACCTTTACAGAGCCTGAGGGGATGCAGATGCACCCATCACACCCCCTACCTATCTGCCTATGGCCCTGATGTCACATTGGACCTAAAAATATCAGGGCTCGAAAAAAATGACTCCAGTTGTCCAGGACAGGTAGATTTTCCTGCTGGGCAAGTAACTGGTTATTCTCACTTGCCCGATAGGCAATTAAGCCCAGGCAAGTCATCAGCTGATAAATAAATCAACAAGTAAGCTAAGACAAGCATCTGCATCTGTCCCAGGCAAGCAAAATACGAGAGCTGCTTGACCCAAGGGCAGACTGAAATTCAAGTTTTTTTCCCAAGTTCTGAACATGTTTTCTGAGGCTTCAAGCAACTCGTTTTGTTTCTGTATTGTTTTTTTTTATGCTTTTCAACCTCCTTTTGTGTCGTTTGGAGAAGTTGAAGGTTTTTCTTTTTCTTTTCTCAGCCAATGAGCTTAAAGAGGTTGCAAATGACATTATATTTGGAAATAGCCTCAAAGGTAAAAGTACTTTTATACTGTTTTGTAAACTGCATTTTTTTTAAAAAGTTGTAAACTGGGTCATAAGAATCATGAACTCTTTTAATAAGTACCTCTGGGGTACCTGTTAAAAGAGTTCATGATTTTTACTGGTCAGTCCATTCACGAAGATTTTTCCAAAAACGACAATTGTTTCTTCATTCAAACAGACATAACAGTAAAGATAAACTTTTCTGGTTTAACTTTCTACTCTCTTCCTATTAAGACTAAACTAGTTTGGTTTCTTTTCTTTTATTTCTCAGAGCCCAGTATTGCTGAAGAAGTTATGGAAGAGTTTATGTCAGCAGAAGGTATGAATACAAACTTTTAATTTTTGACCTATACTTCAAAGTTACCAGTAACAAAGAACTGAACTGTTCACTCTGTTAGCACACATTCATAATTTATTTACCTATTCCATTCTTTTTGTAATCTTACACATTTATTTTCAGAATTTTATTGCCCCTTGTTTATTCAGTTTTTACCCATTGAAGACTGTAGATCATACAGTCGAAAGCTTGTAATTTAAATGTTTTTTGCCAGAGAACATTTCGAGTTTTTATTTATTTGTTATTTTGTTATTTTTCTCCAAAGTGTATGCACCCCTACTTCGCTTATCACCTCCACCTGGCGAGCACGACTATTACTTCAACCTGGATGACTCAGAGGGTGTCTGCGATTTGTTTGACATTCCAAACCTGGATATTGGAGCAATGGCATCCTCATAATTAACAGATCAGTCTGGTTTGAAATATTAAACATGCTTCTGGCTGCGGCAGCGGTATGAGTCGAGTGGCTTGGATGCCTTTTGCATTTGTGTCGTGTACATTTAGCCTATGGCTGGTATCCAGAAGCTGACAGATCCTGCTGGAAATGATTGATAAATTGTGAAGGGAGTGTAGATTGCAAATGATTGCAGTGAAGTGATAATGGGGATTAGTGGCAAGCCAACATCCAGGGTGTGAAAGTGTATTTTTCAACACTGTTGCAGAAGATGGAATCCTGATTGAGGACAATAACTGATCGTCTATAAGATAAAGCAGTCTATTGAACGTATTTGAGCTTCAATTATTTGAATTACAGAGTATTTGGTTGGCTTATGGTTTTGAGATACATGTAGTTTGATAAGTACTTTTTCATTTCTCTTCGTACACTGTACATTGTATCACTTATCAAAATACACATTAACACTTCCCTTCGCTGTTTTGCTGACACAAAAGTGGCTAGCCATTGAACTTTGCATATGCTTCAACATTCTTCACTTCTAGCAAAAGTTTATGTCTTCAACTTACAAATCTGACAAGTTCGGTGCTCTTACCAGGGGAATCCTAGTGTTAACAAACATCCCCTAGTAGGTCATGGCAATTATCGTTGCAAATTAATGGGCTTTGGTGGCACACGTATCTACTGATTGGTCCAAAGTACTAGATACGTACTACCTAAGTCATGCTATAAATTATTTTGCTTGGAATTTTTAAAGTCATCTTTATTTTACTCATCCAGATTTATTTTACAGGACAATTTCTTCTAAATACTTACAGCTACAATGCTTATAGAGGCAGATCAGCTGTAGCTAGTTTTCATGCAGGTCCTCTATCCAGGTCGAATTGGAATTTGGAGACAGTTTGTTGGCTTTCAAATATTGATACATTGATGTTATTGCTTCAACAAGACCATTTCGTGTATTTGATTAGCCGTTTTAAAGGAGCACTGTCACAGACATTTTTTTTTGCTTTTTTAGTAAAATGGCACCAAACTTACAACTAAATACTTTCAACCATGCAAGAAATGCTCCTATAACATAAAGGAAAGGATTTGAAGCAAATTGTGTAAAGTAGAGGGTGACTGTGAATAGTTTTCATCAATTTTTTTCCAAACCACAAGCACAGAACTTGAAAAAGTCAGGCTGAGTCAAGTTGAGATCAAAAGCTTCCGATGGTATCATAGTGATATCACTCTATTTTTAGCTTCAGTACACTGTTATAGTAATTTTAAGAAAATTTGATGCTCGTGACAGTGCCCCTTTAAATTGAGACCTGGTACAAACTCTTCAGGGGAAGTGGAACAAAGGCCCATGCTCGTCTCAGGCAGTTTGGGGCATTTCAGGTGTCAACGTGTTAATGTGCTTGATTTGTGTGGTAACGAGGATGACAAAAACTTGTTCTACATTTACATGAAAGATTTTGCAGTAGGCTTCATTTTGAAACAAGGTTAGGGAAACTAAAAAAAGAGCTTTTGATGGAGCATGCAATGATATTTTCTGAGAAGAGCTGACATGAGCCACACTGGTGTGATTGACAGTTACCTACATGTATAAAATAATTATTTGATTTAAATTTGTTAGTGTGCACATATTCTGCTCATCAATGCATGGTTCCACTGGAAACCTGGGTTTTACTGTGATTTTATACAAACAAATCTATCAATACATTTTCTTTTATGGTCTTTTGCCAAATGTAGAGTGCCTTTTTCAATGTAAATTGTGAAAATATATGCTAAACTGAATGACATGCATCAAGAAAGCTTTACACTCGCTTTCAGTGTTATGTGCATAGCACCAATCTTCTGACATTCATCTTTTGACATCGTCTTTCAATGTCTTTCGACATGCTAAACAAACAAGGATCAAAATACACCAATCACTTGCTAGTGGGCTGTGATTGGTGAATTTCAATCCTTGTTTGTTTGGCGTGTTGAAAGACGATGTCGGGAGATGTATTTCAAGAGATGGCCTCTATGCAAGGTAACACTAAAAGTGGGTGTAAAAACCCAAGTTTCCCAAATAACCACATGTATATGTTGTAGTTCAATTTTATCTTTGGTTCAAATTTTATTTTCCTTTGTTTTTGGGTATGGTAATGTATGATAATGAGTTTAAAACAAAGAAAAATGAAATTTGAACCAGGGATAAAATTGAACCACAACATATACAACATGATATACAGAATATGCACACTAACCTGATTAATTATTGACTTCCATTCATTCTCCTTTTGTCTTATCCTGTTCTGCCAGAGATGAGTGTTAATTTCTTTTATTTGATATATTTTCTACACGTGTATAATTGTAAATGGGATTTAATACTTTATAATCATCATTAGCTCTATTTTACCAGTGTTTCTTTGATCAGTGTTTTTTTTTTCTTCAACAATTTTCGTGAGGCGTACAACAGTTTGTGTTGTAATTTATTATAGTTGGCCATGACAATCTTTCTTCTGATTGTAATCCATTTTTACTCCTTTAACGAAGTATTTTGTACATATAAGAATATATAATAACATAATAAATATGACAAAACCAAATTCAACGTGTGACGTCACGATGGCCATGATTTAATTGGTCCTATTCTTCTAAGGATGAAAGAATTTTTGCTGAAAGTGCTTGAAAATAATGAAAACTCCTTGAATTTTTGTTCGGATGTGATATAATATAGAACTGAATCAAAGTAATTCAAGGATTGAGCACAGTTGTCAAAATCGGGGTCAGATTTTGCGAAACCTGCACTGTTCTATGCTGCGTGGAATTATGCATTGTGCACGTTGCAGTCTTGGATCAATTTTTCCACCATGAAATCAGATGGAAGCAATCTTGCATGTCTCGTAGCTTTGATTTGTGAGGAGAAAACATTTCAAAACTGCAAGACAAAGCAAACTTTCTTTGGATACTTCTTGAAAACTCAGTTTTTGGTGCTAGATGACTCCTTGAACACCCCTTGTAGTCGATGTCCACAAACCAGCATGGACTATGTGTATGTGTTGTGGTTTAAATGTATCTCTGGTTTAAAAGTTTTCAAGCCAGCTTGATTTTGTATTTTCATTGACTCATTCGTTATCATTATTTGAAACAAAGAAATAAAAAACGTATCCGAGTGCATTGTTGAGTTATATAAGCACGTGGGAATTTTAAGAACACGAGAGAAGTGCATAGAGTAGCACGAGGCGCAGCACTTCTTGAGTGTTTTTGAAAATTCCAAGTGCTTAAATAACTAAACAATGCACGAGGATGAAGTTTTTTTATTTCTTTTATTATGAACTCGAAATGACCAATCACAGTGCGCGCAATTAATCAGACATTTCAATAAATCATTTATACCAAAAAATACAAGTGGGCAGTCCATGGTATACCACGAGAAAATGTTGCATAACTGTTTTATATCATGCCGAAGAAAATACGTTTACTAAATTTCGTCGGGAATAAGATCGCAGCGCACGATGGGAAGGTTGGGTTTAATATCGTCGATCATTAAAAACTAGCAATGCCATGGTATATGATTGTTAAATATACAACGGCTTTCCTGTATTCTGATTGGCTGTATTTTCTATGGTCCTGGGCATGTTATAAATAAAGATAGCCGCGTTGCAGCCGGAATGTCACGATTCTCGAGGAGAATTGTAATTCTGGTTTATGTCAAAATTCCGCCCATCTTGTGCATGAATTTTTTTCTTTAGGTTTTTCCTTGGATAATTTTTTTTTCGGACATTTTTCCTTGCATGAATTTTTTTCCACCACCCCCATCGCTTTTCTAAGGTCTTCTAATGGTCCGTCCCTTAACTAATGGTTGTAACTTAGTCATTCCATGAGGTTTGGCAAGCGACCTCAAATTCACTCCACTGTCTAGTCTCCAGGCACCGATTGCCGTCTATTTTTATGCAAACATTTCCCCTAATTTGAGCAAAATCTTTGGAGTAGAAATGTGGAAGTGTTAAGGTCATTTGAATCCCGGAGCCAGGGTTATATGTGGGTTGAGTTTGTTGATGGTTCTCGTCCTTACTCCGAGGTTTTTTTTTGTCCGCTTCTCTTCCCTTCACAAGAACCAACACTTCTAAATTCATATTCGATCGGAGGAGAACACACTGCCGTAAAAAGCTCCTAGCTTTAAACACAACCGAGTAAATAGATAATTTGTTTTCAGTTTTTTTTAGAAACACGTGTTGTGCAAACTGAACACATATTAAGGTGCTCTGTCACGGGGATTTCGCAGATTTTTGGTCCAAACTGTTCTGAAATTAGTGGTAGGTAACTTAACCGAACAAAAATCATTACCTTTGAACATCTAAAGGAAGATGTAACCTTAATATGTGGATAGAAATCTAACTACGGCTATAAATATCAATTTTTTTGTAGACATGCGGAAACAACTTGAAAAGTTTAGCTAAACTTTTCAAGTTGTAATCCATTTCCATCATAGCCATCTGCAGCTAAAGACACTTAATTGTTAACAGTTTCAGTGCTCTAATATAGCAATTCTTAATAAAAATGGACTATTATTTTTTGGTTTCCTTCGACACAAATATAAATTTTGGCTGTTCAAAAATCTGTTAAAATCCGTGACAAAGCCCCTTTAAAACCAAAAGATACCATTAGTGATTTACAGTGTGACAAAAAGAATATAGAACTTGTTTTAACATTGCATTCTTGGGAGAAATGAAACGCGTTCCCCAGTCTATTCTAACTGAAATCTAGTAGAAAAAGCTAACGTTTGTTGTCCTTCAGCTGTTTACGCTTTGATGGTCGACTGACAACAGGCCAGGCCCTTTTTATACCGGAACTTTTTGTAACAAAGTAGCACCATTATGTAATGCCTGAAAAGAAGCACATCCTCTGCATGCAAAGGGTGAAAAGCGCGGGAAACGTAATTTCAGGAGCCCCAGTATACGATTAGTTCTCGTTTTGCACGCAGATAATTGGACAAGAAGTGTCATAGTTGCACTCTGTCTGGTTGCCCGTGGCTTGTGACGTCATTGACCTCACTGACGTCACGTCAATAACTGACGTCATTGATAATAGGTGGGTCAAGTTTGTTTTCAGTCGCGGCTCCAAGGCGTTTTACTCCATCGATATTAATGAAAACAAAGCTGCTGTCAGAAGCTTCCCTTTCTAAATAAATTAATATTGGTTTTGACATTTTTATGACATATTAAACAATAACTTACGCCTACTCAATCGAACAACTGCGGCGAATTCAACCACACGGTGAAAGAAGAACGACAAAAATGAGGAAATTTTTACACTCATCGGATTTTCTAAAGGCTCGCAGCTTATCTTTTATTTTTTTACTTGCATGCTTCGGTCAGGGTATTGAGCAGTATAGGGTCAAACGCATACGTAACTGATTCAGCTCGAACGTGTAGATACAACAGTTGTCGTTTGGCTAATTGAAAGGTCTTAAAACGCACGATTTCTTCAGTTTGGTTTTGAAACATCCAGGTCATGGACGTGTTAAATCTCCGTCCTTCTTTACTAAGAACTCGAACTTTTCACCTGTTCCCGAACTTATCATGAATCTTCAAGAATATAAACTGCTTATTGCCTTTTCCATTTCCAGTTCACAACATCGTTATTGTCTAAAACAACTGTTTTCCATAAATGTTATGAATTTAAAACGGTGAGGAACATAGGGGACGTCGTTAATTTTGCTTGTAATTACTTAACGTTGGTTCTTCATACTTCGAGATTCTTTTTACTTAATGAGCTCATTTTTTGTTGGGTTCTTTGTAAGCTTTGTTTCTACTCTTATAATATGGTTTTCTCCAAAAAATAGATAAAATCTATTCTCTTTTATTCACCTCAGAACAACAATGTTCCTGACACCTGGGTCCGTTTCTAATGAATTATGAAGTGAAAACAGTGCTTCAAAACTTATGGTTTCTTTGGGGTTTTATGGTTATTGGAACAAACCTAACTGACATTTCGCACCTTCTAATTAGTCCATGCATAAATTAGTGATTTTTTAACCACTGGGAGCAACATTTGATGTGCAAACCTGCACAGCTACTAAACGAATTTGACGCAATTAAATTTGAATGTAATTCGGACGCAGTGAACTGCGAAGGGACACCTCAAAACATTGACGCATATAAGTTCCATGCGTTCACGATTTGTCAAGTCGCTATGAAAGTTATATGAACGATAAATAAAAATAATATTTAATTTTATTTTGGAGCCTTTCAGCTTAAAACAGACTGATTTCTACGTAGCGTTGATATTGGAGTCACATCCCCTAAAAATTGTTGTGGTTGGATACGAAAGCGGCGTGTCGAAGGAATTACGTTGGCCCAGTTTATGTAACAACAGAGGTATTCAACCCAGATTCCCTCTCTATTGTTCTGCTAAATGTTATGGATCAATACTCGGCTATTGTCATGGATACAGCATTTGAATGGTTCCCGTTGAGGCCAGGGGGGGAATGATCGCACTTCCAACA
Organism: Meandrina meandrites; assembly: GCA_963693305.1. NCBI lineage: Eukaryota > Metazoa > Cnidaria > Anthozoa > Scleractinia > Meandrinidae > Meandrina > Meandrina meandrites. Next base: position 14,127,587 of record OY855903.1, on the reverse strand, counting down.
TAGATATTCCCGCAAAGGCCGTAATTTCAGCTTGGAGCCCGCCGTGACGGCCATTTCAACGTCGGGTGTTTTTTTTTCGCTTCAGCCTGCCAGTTCTACGTGCTTATGTCTCGATATTCCGCCGCGTGTCACTGAAATAATAAGCATCTTGCAATCACTTCGTGTCTGTCACTATTTTGTATTTCTTTTCGTGCTTTACTCTCTCACTCTATAAACAAAACAATGTTTCATAATTTTTTATATCGTGACACAAATTTCAAAACATAAATGGTCACAAATCACATCAAAACATAGGAGAAAGACTTAGCATACAACAATTCCAAAAAAAAGTTTAAAAGCGGATTTAAGTTTTCCATTTTTTTCTCTCGGAATTCTAGTAATCTTTTTTAAAAAAACTCCCTAAATCGATAAACCTCGCAGCTGCTAATACTGTCTACAAAATAAGCAAACACTAAAAAAATTAATTCGAAAGCCTGTCAAATTCCTGGATCAAATTCAACTTACTATTTGATTGGACTGTTACACTGTTTGCTTTTAGCCGCCACTGAAATGCTAACAGGAATATTGGACGAGACAGGAACACAATAGTTTATTAGAAAAATAAACCTGAAGCAAACTCGAGACGGCCTCCGCAGACGAAACAATAAAGGGTAAAAATTATGTCGCAATTCTACACTTTTGAAGGCGGACCCCTCTTCAGTGTGTCATTTTGACCTATCACATTTTCACAAGTTTATTTGTTTTCTTCCTCTTTTTCAGTGCAGGTGTTTTAAGGCAAAAAGTAATAAAAAAAAAAAAATCGTTCCATGGATGAAATCGGCCGGCATAGTGATTCTTAAAACCTTGCAGAAGCGAAGCATTTTTGTTCATACGTTGTAAATCACAGTGGCACGTTCTTGGCTGGAATCAAAATCAAACCACGAGTTTACGTTACCACTACCCTCCCCACCCCCGCACTAGACACCGGTCCCCCCCTCTTGTTTCGTCGCCAAATCAGACTTCGCTTGTGCCTGGAGGGAGAGCTTGGGCATTTGAGCGAAAGCACCGATAAGTTTGTACCTAACTTGATAGTCGTCGTAATTGGGGTCTCAAAGAAAGGAAATCGGTTGAATCTTCGATAAACCTGCCATGGCAGAGTCGTAAGTTATCTTTGTCCGGGATTTAACTCTTTAGAGAGCGACGTAAAAACTAATCGCGATTTTATGATCTTGCAGGGTGAAGGTGGCCGTCCGAGTTCGGCCTTTCAACTCGAGGTAAGTAAATCATAAGAGCTCAATTTGTTTGCAGTTTTCCAAAACGTTAACAATTGGTTTTTTTCCTTGTAGAGAGAAAGACCGTGGGGCGAAGCTCGTCCTTGACATGATAGGAGCTCTAACACAAATCACGGACCCCGAGAATCCAGGTAGGGTTGGAGCTGTTTCATCTTCGCGCTTTTGGAATGTTTACCTTACAACTTTCCTGCACACTCTGTGCGAAAGGTTTTCCAAAGGTGCTATAAGTTCTTGACCCAACTGATTTATTTCTTGCTATTTTTCACTCTTTCACACAGGGAACCCGCCAAAGGAGGTGAGAAAATAACTTTCGCTTTAATGTTTTTGTTCGTTCGCGCTGTCATCAACTCGCTACCGGCGACATGGCGATAGCTGAAAAGTTCGGCTTGCGTTGCGTAACAACTCATAGATCTTACTAACCAAATTTTATTTCTTTTCTTTTCCTTTTCATCATGTCTCATCGTACAGTTTACGTTTGATTTCTCTTATTGGTGAGTCTCCAGTGTTTGACTGTAAATGACATGTACCTTGATTTTGCGGAGTAAGCTAAAAATATCCAAGTGAGGTTCATATATATATTAGTTCATTTTGTACAGCTTATAGATGTATGCACACCCTAAACAAACTCCTATATTCATTTTGAGGGCCTAACTGTTTATCGTTACGAAGATAAGAGAGCCATTTTACTTAATTGCAGGTCTCACGACGGCTTTCATGAGGACGAAAATGGTTACCTTGTGGCAGACAACGATAAATACGCGACACAGCGAAAAGTTTTCGATGATTTAGGACAGGGTGTTTTGAAAAACGCCTTTGAAGGTGAGCGTATTGAAAATCAGACAACATCCACATATCTTGCAATCCACCATGTTTACTTTTAAAAGAGATCGATGCATAATTTACGTTCACGTTAAGATTTAGCGTAGTCAACTTACTGAACTTCTAAAACTTTAAACTACCATGCCGCACCGGCATAAATAAATTACTAATAGAGTTTATATGTTAAGTTAATTTATTCATCGTTTGGTTTCCACGTAAACTTCTTAACTTCAGTTAATCATACTCTTGATTCTAGTAGTGTACAAATTTTTAAGTGCAATATTATGATGTCAGATACAATGAGACTATATATAGCTATATTTGGTCCAGTTTAGTGAAGTTTTGAGATTAGAAGTGGTCGCTTATTTATGAAGATGGTGATTTTAGTTCCTGTTTTGGTTTGAGTACATTACTATCTGTGTTTCTTTTGCCGCGTGATCTCGCATATTTTTAATTTTAATTTACTTAATAAAAACAGCTGAACAATAGTGCTACTTTCTGAGATTTTTCCTTTGAATCTAATCCCTACAGAGCCTTTATTAAAAGTTTGTTGATTCCATAATTAGGAAGTGGAGATTTTTAAAATGCATTGTTCAATTTCCATAAAGATTAAATGTAAATTTTTTACTTCATTATTTATTTAGTGTCATGAAAAGCTCTTCAGCTGACTAGTTTTCCTGTTTTAAAATTAATTATTTTTTTTCGTATTTATATACTGGCAACATTGAAAAGCCCAATTATAAATATATTGTTCAAATATACCTATTTTTAATTAACAATACAATGTTACTTTTTTGAAAGATTTTTCTTTTTGCATTGCTAAAGCTGTGGCTATGCATCCAATTAATTCTGAGACAGTCGTAAAATCATTAAAAAAAAAACTCATAAAAATTCAGTTTCTGTGGCAAGTGATATGGTTGAATTAATTTTTGTACCTAAGTACAAAAGTTGCATGGCTTCTCTTGTCTTTTTCACTGCATGCTGAGCTGTTCCTTTATCAAATGTTTTTTATTTGCCATATTGTAATTTGCCAGTTATATGATCCCCTCTTCCACCAATTATAATCCCAACTGGTGGTAGGCTTACCATTCTGCTAACAGATTTGAAACCAGGGATTTATATAGATAAATCTCTGAAAGGAGGGATTTATACAGAAAAATCCCTGAAAGGAGGGATTTATACAGATAAATCCCTCATTAACAGTCATAAATTAAATTCATCAGCCCCGCTCTTCCCTACTACATTATCAAGCCCTCCCTGGACTTTCAGTTAATATTCAACAGAGTTGTAGGTTGTTGAATAACAAAAGAAAATTTGTCAATCATGAAATAAGTTCTTGGAAGCCCCTCTAGATATTAGACACCTCAGTTACAGCCCATCCAGAGTTAAGTTTTGAAGCCCTTACAGAGTAATTTAAGCCCAGCTTGGTGCATTTCTTTCCCAGTGAGGGAGGGAGGGGATTACTTTACAATGTTTTAGACCCACATATAAAGTTGCGTTTTCACACCCTACTCTGGTACAAATTATAAATATTGTCTCCTGTTCCAGGAGACCAGTTTTCCAAAAATCTGTCACCTTAAAGGGGCTACGTCATTGGGATTTTGCCGATTTGTGTTCTAAACTATTTTGAAATTGGTGGTAGCCAACTTAACTTGAACATCTAAAGGAAGATATAACCTTAATTTGCAGAGAGAAATCAAACAACGGTTATAAATATCAATTTTTGGAAGATGCGCGGAAACAACTTGAAAAGTTTAGCCTCAGTTTTTCAAGTTGTAATCCATTTCCATCCTAGTCATCCGCAGCCAAAGACGCATGTTAACAGTTCCAGTGTTTTAATATAGCAATTGTTAATAAAAATAGACTGTTATTTTTAGGTTTCTAAGACACAAGTATATATTTTAACTGTTCAAAAATCTGTTAAAATCTGTGACAAAGCCCCTTTAAGTTTTATCCAGTGGTACACACCCGTGTATTGCGTACATGCATTTACCGTAACATTTTACTTTTACTTATAATTTACTTCACATTAACTGGCAGGTTTCAATTGTTCACTATTTGCATATGGACAGACAGGGGCAGGCAAGTCGTATTCCATGGTTGGATATGGAAACAACAAGTAAGCTTGAAATTTACCCTCTTTCATCTGATTATTATTGCACATGTAATGCTTTTGATGTTGGTGATCCTAGCACATATAAACCTAGTAAATGGCCAGCTCAAGAAAAGTCTCTTGTAGCTCAGTGGATAAAGCACCCAATAATATGGTATCTAGGAGGTCATGGGTTCGAATTCTGTCAGGGACTCAGATTTTTTTTGTTCAACGCATGTGAAAAATAAAAATTTCATTATTATCAACAAGGAGGAAGTCAGAACAAACTTGATTTTGTCTGATAGCTGTCATTTTCATATCAATGTATTAAGCCATAAAAAGGCAGTCAAAAAGGTATAGTGGATTGGGTGATGGGAGACTCATTGTTCCAATTTAATACTCTACTCTACCCCTGGTCGAAATGCTAGCCCATTAGTGGGTCCCCCCAGCATTTTTGCTAGGTTGACCCCACAATTTGTTGGTATCCAATTAATTCCCTTGGGTAAGAGGGAAGAATGATAGGATGAAGGAACACACAACAACCCTTCAGACAGGACTCTAACCTGGACTACTTGCTCAGGAATTCAACAAACTAACCATTAGCACTAATATTGTGTTGTTTTAGAAAATATCCATACCTTCCCCGTGGAAAGTTTTTGGGTGGAAACCTGTGTGACCCCACCCCTCTAGATTCATACGTTCCTTTAAAAATTTTGACTTCTGAGACCCATCACCCTTTGGAATTCAATGACCGTCCATGGGGTTGGTATGGATATTTTCTGGAACCACACATTAACAGGCAGTAATTTTTTTTTTTTAGGGGAATTGTTCCCATCACTTGTGATGAGTTGTTTAAAGCAATGAACAGTAGCTCAGGAGATATTGTAAGTGCAAGTTTAGTGTGACTTGATCCTGATGTCAAATAATGGTATCCGGTCACTTCCCTCAATGGTCAGATCACTCCCAGTTAGATCGCTCCCAACCAAAGTCAAATCGCGCCATCGAAAAAGTCATATCACTCCCAAACTAAAGTGATTTTGCTCCATTTTCAGTAAAGTGTAATTAAGTAAAGTATGACCAAGTTGGCTCCAAATAAACGACCTTGAGTATTTCTCGTTCTTAAAGCATGAGAAACTGTGACTTGGTTGGGAACGATATGACCATGGAGCAAAGTGACCGCACTTCCAAATAATTTATTATAGAAATTGCATTACAGAAAAGCAATACTACTACTGCCAGAAACGCAACAGAAGAAAATTAAAACCTTGTTTATTTTTGTATTTAGATAAGCTGATTAACAGTAACTGACAGTGAGTGACTTTTTTGCATAACGACAATGAAAAATAAAACAAGCTTGACACTACAGTTAAACAAAAGCCTATGCCCATGAATAAAACTTCTGCAGAGCTTACACATACACATCCTGCAGATAACTTAGGCAAGAAAAAAAATTCATACACTGAAAAAATTTTACCCACATCCCTTGGTTTGTAATGGTCCAACCTTTGGTTGCGAAGAGTGATGTGTATATGTGACATGCACTATAGAAAGAAGTTTTACTAGGTCCTATTTTTATTATTTTGTTTTTCCTTTGTACAGAAATACCAAGTTTCATTTAGTATGTTAGAGATTTACAATGAACAAGTTCGTGACCTTCTTGTCAAGAATAACCCTAAGGGTGGTCTTCAGGTAAGTAGAAGCCATCTGTAGTTTTGTGTTGAATCAGTATGTGTAGCTATATAGTTACATTGCTTTTACAAGTTACTGAATATTTCCTAAATTCTGCTCATCACAGGTTCGTCAGAACCCAAAGGAAGGAAATTTCTTTGTTCAAAACTTAAAGAGAGTGGCAGTGGTCAGTTATGAAGACATCGAAAGACGAATTGAGGAAGGTATGTGACTGTACATGTACAAACTCGTGAAGCGTCTAACCTTAACTCCAGATATAGATAGTACTGATTTCTTTTAATAGTGAGACAGTGCCTTGCTCATTGCCGCTCAGGGTTGCTATGACTACCTGGTCACCCTGCTCAAATCGCACATGGCGCCACATTTCCAGAAACACCTTATCAAGCTCATCTCTTGGTGACATGGTTGGCCTGTATATGTCCCCATAATTTAGAAACGAGTGTATTTGTACCAATGGCTGACAAACATATTTCAAATATTAGGCACAGCCAATCGAACAGTGGCTGCAACACAGATGAACGCGACAAGCTCTAGGGCTCACACAGTGGTGACAATTGTGTTTGACCAGATCAGCAAGAACGCCACAGGACAGGAAACAAAGAAGAGTAGTAACATCAACTTGGTTGATTTGGCAGGTTTGTGTACAAGCTGTTTATTTCGTATAAAGTGGCTAAAGAGGGTACAGTTATTAAGTAAACGCTTGCCTCCACTGGGAGGCATGGCTGCTTAATGGTCATCATTAGTGCACTAGACTCTGGATCTAGTGGTCATGGTGTGAGGCCTAGTCAGAGTCATTGTGTTGTGTTCTTAGGCAAGTAACTTTACTCTTACGTGATAACTGATGTTACTTTCCTGTCTCACTGGCAATTTATGTTTGTCCAATCAGAGAATGTCATAATGCCTTTTTGGATAATTTGACTTAAGCTGACCTTTTCTTGAATTTTGATTAATTTGTTGCACTATTTGCTGTTATAATGACATGCTAGAACTAACTTCTCCTTTAGTAACAGAGGTGGCAAGAATAATTTATTCTAAAAAAAATTATATGTCTGAGAGGGTTGTAATTTTTAACACACATTAGGAAACTGCACCATCTAGTCCTAGTCTAATTAGACTAATTAATTAATCTAATTAATGCACTTTTATTAGTTAACATACTAACTAACACACTTTTATTAGTCTAATTAACACACCTTTATTTGTTTGTCATGAATTTACCAGGAAGTGAAAGAGCAGACAGCACTGGTGCTACAGGAGACAGACTCAAGGAAGGAGCCAACATCAACAAATCCCTGTCAGCATTGGGTAATGTGATCTCCGCCTTGGCTGACCTGTCCATGGGTAAAAAGAAAGTGATGGTGCCATACCGTGACTCTGTGCTCACTAAACTGCTTCAGAATGCTTTGGGTGGCAACAGCAAGACTATCATGATAGCTGCATTGTCTCCAGCTGATATCAATTATGATGAAACTCTGGGAACATTGAGGTGCTGTAATCCCATTGTTTGAAGTATTATATATCAAACATGAGTGGCAGTGCATGTTCCATCACATTTTCAAACACCATTAAGAGAGGCAAAAATACCAAATGCTGTAGTGAATTTTTGATGAAATTTGAGGTGTTTGGAAATGCAAAGAAACACCTGGTCTCAAGTGTTCAATGGTATATCTTCTCAATCTCAACTGAGAATAAGAAGAAAAGGGAGAAATAAATGAGATTAGATCAGATTTTCGAGGCAGGTGTCATGGTTGTGATTTCCTTTGATTAAACTTGATGAATTATTAATAAGTTTGAGAAATTATTTGTTGGTTGTCCTTTTAAAAGTCGATCCAAATCTGGCTTTTGCAATCAACATTTGATTTTCTGTCTCATTTTACGGATGATCCAATGTTAGCTTTCAATTCAAACAATCAGCATGACCAAATTAAAGGACTGTCTTTCCTGTCTTTGAGTGCCAGTTGTTTAGACTGCGTTTTTTCCCCAACAGATATGCTGATCGTGCAAAGAAGATCAAAAACAAGGCTGTGGTTAATGAAAATCCAATGGACAAACTGATTCGTGAGTTACGAGAAGAAAATGAAAAGCTAAAGAAAATGTTTGAAGGTGGAGGACTCACCATGGACCTTGGTGGCAGGGAAGGAATGAGTAAGTATTATTCTTTAAATTGCATCTTTATTAACTAAAGACAATTTCTGCTGAACAATCAAGCAATAAAGGCACAAATAACAAAAAAAAAAACTAGCAGCATGTTAACAGTTTGAATTACAGTTAAGAAGAATTTATCAAAACTTTAACCCTCAAGCTGACCCCAGGAGAGAAATTTGAAGTAATTCATATTGTAGTTAAAATGCACATTTCACATCGGTTTAAAATAGAAACAAAAAACATACATTTTAAGCATTTTAACAAGACTTGACATTAAGTTTCTCGAGAGTGCTTTAGAATTTAACCACGGGGTCACTTATATAATTGAATTACAGTGAGATGTTTCAAATAGTGTACAAAACATTACCATTCTTTGAGTAGATTTTTTGGCAAATAATTTTAATTTGCACTTATTACTTGAACTTTCAGCGGAAACTATCTTAATAATTCCATTGTTGTAATTGTATGGGAATGCTGTAATATGTTTTTTTTCAACAACACAACAATAGTTACAATATTAAGAATTGCAATATAATTCACAGTATTTCCTCTTTAATAGCTTTATGATAAACTATTTTACAATACCCTGTTAACTGAAATTTTATTAAAACAAAAACATGCACAAACACTGCTTAGCTGCAGTCCAAAAAAAATTCACAGAAAGGCATCTATCCTGTAGCTTTTTCAGTTTGTCTATTCACATTATTCATTTGCTTACATTCACTTACTGACTTACTTATAAATACAGAACTTTGCAGTTGGTAAAACACATTGGAAATGTAGAAGAAATAACGAATCCAGGATTTCTTGCACTCTGTGTGTCATTTGCCCCTGCATGTTGCTTGACTCGCTGTTGATTCACAGTTAATCAAGCTTGAAGCAAGACCTGGAGAACAGGGGTTTCATTAAGGACCAGGCACCAGGCAAATTGACTGGCTGTTAATCTACTTTGCCCCGCTGTTTTCAACATCTGAACCGACCTGAGTTTACCAAAGAGGGTAGAGCCTTTCTGATACTTTGCCTGGTTGTGAAACGGGCTGATGCCCACCTGCTCCAAACCTTAACCCTGACAGACAAAGTAACGTCCCTTACTTCATTCTGACTCATTCCAGCTATTGATTCATTTTCTGCCACAAACACATTATAAAACTGACCAGAAGCATATGCTTCTGAACTGACCAATTAAGAATGCAAGGTAATTTAGAAATTACATGAGAGCAGTTTTCAAATGAGTGTTGTAAAACCAAAACCAAAGTTATCACTCTGGCCAATCACAATAAATGACACAGACAGTCCAGTGAACCAATCAAAACTTGAAAAGAAATACAAGTAGTGGGCACAAAGCGCAGGAAGTCACGACTGGTTTTGGTTTTATTTCTGATTGGTTGAGAAAGTGGCGCGAGATTGTTAAGCCAATCACTGAGCGTAGTAATGCAAAACCAAAGCAAACGTGAGTTACTTTCTACACTCAAGTGAAAACCGCTCTTTAATGAATTACCCCTAAACTTTTTAACTATGTGGGGATCTTTTAAAAATAAGACAAATTAGAGACTATGGATATTTATGGATAGAAGTACCAAATATATAATTATTAATTTATGCTATGTTCTTCAGGTGAGGCAGAGAAAGAAGAAATGCGACGACAAATGAGAGAGGAACTCCTTGCACAGATGGAGTTTAATAACCAGAGCATGATGAGCTGGGATGAAAAGGTAAATAAAGTGATCAGATATAATTGCAGACATCATATTTTAAAAGTAAGCTCATTCTTTCGTGGTTAATGCATGGGACTCGGCGAAACTCTTCTTCTCCATTCTTATCAGGTCCAGATGTCTCAAAGTGAATCTTCGGTTGGAGAGCAGAGTGAAAAACAGAAAAAAGTTCAAACTGTACCCCACTTGATCAACTTGAATGAGGATCCTATGTTGTCCAGAGTGATTTTTCATTTCTTGGAGCAAGGTAAGTGGATACTGTAATCAAAGTTTGTATGGGTCATGGAAAACCTGGAAAGACATGGAATCTGAGTGGAAAGTCGTGGAATTTAAGTGTGGGCCATGGAAAGCCATGGAAAATGATTTCAATGTACAAAATAACTTGTCTGGGTAGTTTGTTTGCTTGTTTTTTTGCAAACAAAGTGGTAAAACATACCCAAAAGTAAGAAAATCTTTGAAGGTTTCCAAGAAAGTGGTCAGATTTAGGTCATGTGAAAGTTTGAAAGGTCATGAAAAAGGTCATGGAAAGTCATGGAATTTCAAATCTTTAAGGTGAATGAACTCTGTGTAATCCTAAATACAAACCAAAGGCTGAGGCAGAATTTCAACAGACAAATTCTCCTTACAAGTCTAAATCACATTGACTGGTTGGAACTTGGAAGAATACATAATTTGCCAATGCAGATCAGTACCCTTGTGGTGGTTGTGGTTGGAAGGGAAGGGTTGCTTTTAAAACAGTGATTCTTCCATTCAGAAGTTGCTACATGTATGTGTAACACATCAAGCATTGTGGCTGATTAAGACAAATTCCGCTGAAAGTTCAAGCAATAAGTGCCAAAATTAATAATATTACTAAAACTCTACTCATAGTGCGGTAACAGTTGGTATACTATTTGAGACATCTCACTGCAATTCTTCTCTCTAATTGACCCTGTGATTAAATGCTAAAGCATTCTCGAGAAAGTTTTTGTCAGACCTTGTAAAACTGCTTAAAATATCACTGTTATTTTTGTTTTGAACTGAGGTGAAATGTCCATTTTAACTGAAATATGGATAACTTCAAATTCATTTTTCTCTTGTGGGGTCAGCTTGAGAACTAAAGATATGATAAGTTCTTTTTTTAACTGTTTTCATACCGTACCATGCTAAGAGCTCTTTTTGGTAACTTTTGCCTTAATTTCTCAAATGTTCAGCAGAAACTGTCTTAATAGTGCTTACTTTGTACATTCTTACTAATAATTTCTTTTCTTTCTAGCTGAGACAAAGATCGGAAGGAAAGATGCTGATCCTGCTCCTAACATCCCCCTCACTGGTCTGAGGTTAGTACTGAAGACCTTACACTGTCGATGTTACACTGGGTGTGGTGATAAAATTTCAAGAGAGTTTGAACTTGTTCTTGTTTTGTTCAGTTCTTTTGCAAGAAAGTTTACTTTTCCCTTTTATTATTTAAGGCCATAAGAAGCAATGAAACATGTTATGTTTTATTGAATTCCAATGTAATATCATGACAAAAGGGTTTATATTAAAAAGTCTGTCTTCAAGCCTAACTATCAGACTTACAATAGGCAGATCAAAACTATTAACCTGTTACTGTTGACAAACTTTATAATAGTCTAGTCGTACAGCCAATAACATCACAGCTAAATTGACCAATCAGCATTAACGGACCAGACCTATAACATTACCAACTGACGACAACTGTTCATTTGACTACAATAGTGAAGATGACTTTTGCTCAGGATGTCACAGCATCAGTCACCAACAACAGTCAGAGGCCAGAGCTTTACTCAGGACTCTGAAGCATGAAACGCCTCTAGAAGAGTATTGCTACTCCCCCCTGGATGGGATGTTAGTGCATTGCAGGCTACTCAGCAGTGTTTTGTCAAGTTGCCCTAACAGCTTTTCCTGTATGTTCAAAGATAATGTTTTTCATGGGTTAAGTTGCCTACCACTAATTTCAAAACAGTTTAGACCTAAAATCTGTGAAATTCCCCTGACGTAGCCCGTTACTGTAAGCTTCAGGTTTTTTAATTGTAAGTTTTGTCCTTTTTTACAGCATCCTTAAGCAGCATGCATTGATAAAATCAGCTAATGGTGAAATAACCATTGAGCCTGCTTCAATGGGTGCCAAGACAAAAGTGAATGGAATGCCGCTCACTGGGGAACGTGTCCTTAAACATAATGACAGAATCCTGTTTGGTAAGCTGTGAACAGTCAGGGGCATAGCCAAGGAGGGGTCCTGGGGTGCCTGTAACGCCCCTCCCCCCCCCCCCCCCCGCCCCTTTGTGAGATACTTTTTTTAAGTAAACAACATACAAATCTTGTAATTCAGATGGCGAAAAAGCATGAAGCCAAAGAACCAACATGCCATAAACCTTTTCTAGTGCAAGGTAGATACGTACTCCATTTTCAGGACCAAACATCTCATCTGAAGTGGACTGTGCAAGTACCCTGGGTGTGATACAGTGTGACCCCCCCCCCCCCCCCCCCCCTTTGGAAAATCCTAGCTATGCCCCTGACTGAAACTAACAAAAGCTATGAAAATTCCATAGAAAAGGTGTTTAAATGTTTGCACCTCCACATGATTGGAAACAATATTTATGCAAGTTCATCCATCCTTACGAATTAAACGTACATTGTGTGCTGTTTGGTTAAAATGTAGCAACATAGCATTTGAATGGCATGCAAAAAGCTGTTAAGAATCTGTTAATTTGAGGTTGGTGGGTTTCTAGACTGTTGAAAATATTTTTCTCATTTCAGGTTCTAATCACATGTACTTTCTGGTAAACCCAACCAATGCTGAGAAGAGTGAAGGGACTCCAGATAGTGTGGACTGGGAGTTTGCACAAAAGGAGATTGCCCAAGCTAAGGGTTTTGCCACAGGCTTTGGATCTGGACTCTCCAAAGGTAGTCTTGTTTTTTTGGTTTAAACCCCCCCCCCCCCCCCCCCCCACCCCTCTGGAATTTCCACTTAAGCCCCATTTTGTCCTTTTAAAATTTTGGCCTTTGAGACCCGCACCCCCTCGGAAATATTTCCATTGGCCTTCCATGGGGTGGGTATGGATATTTTCTGGAACTGCACATTGTGTGTTTCAGTCTAAGTGGTTTAGGCTTGTATGTGGAGGGATTTGGCATATTATGCATTTTCTGTTTTGAGGTTGCAGTGGCACTAACGTGTTGTTGTGATCAACAGATCAACAGAGAGCTCAAGAGCAGGTTTTAGAATTGCTTCCCATGGTCAGTGAGGTGAATGCCATCAGTGAAGAGCTCAACAAACACAAGTATGTCAAGATTATCCTTGATTTAAGTACGTCACTTTTGGCTCCTTACTTTGTCGTTCACACAGAAGTCCCAAAATTAGATTCTGCACTCATGCTTAATTGAACGGGTGTGAGAAATAAGGATATAAAATGAAATCTCCCCTTTGATCTATAACTGTACACAGCAAATATGAAGGAGAATCTAGCAATTTATTAGAAATCACTTGGGACTTTATTCCAGGCACCCCTTCACTTGCTTTTTTGCCTTCATTGCTTGGAAAAAGGCAACATCGCCAAGTTGAGACACTCTTTTTTCATTTTTCTAGGACTTTTGAAGTGATCCTTATTTCAGGAGCAGCTCAGGGAGGCGATTCAGAAACAAAGTAAGTTCCAGTAAATGCCATTGTCTTGGTGTGTCACCTCACACACTGTCACACTACACCTTGTCACACAATGTATTGTCAAGCAAAATAAATTGTGCCCCAAATTCTTGAACAATGTTTAAAGAGATAAATGGTAATTGGTTGGGAGAAATAGCATCTTGAACTCGAGAGTAAAAGGGATTTTGTCAAAGGACCAGGGGTGTAGCAAGGGCAGGGTTCCTGGGGTTCCAGAATCCCCTTTTGGTCTATGACCACAGCTATAATAATTTTCAAGGGCAAAAAATTATCAGAACCCCCCTTTCTGAATTCTGCAAGATGAGATCTTCGATTTTGAAGAAAAAGAAAACAAAATTAATTTGAAAAGGCATCACGTGCCATATCGAGGATAACAACATTAAAAGGATGCTTAAAAATGGACAGATCGTACAGTATTTGATTAAGTATGAAATGCATTCAACTGCTGTAACTATTAACTTATCTGGTCATTTTGATGCTGTTACAATCTCCTCAGGTATCATGATTTGCAATCATCTCTTAGAAGTCAACAGCCAGTACATTTGGCACTGAGATTGTTAAAAATGTTTGCTTAGAATAAAGGAAACGCCATTTCTGGGGACCTAAAATACAAAATTTTTCCATGCCCCTGGACCCCCACTAACAAGGAGCACCCGATGATCAATCGTGCCAGCAATACCACATTAGGAACCCTTCTGTGCAAAAAGGCTGGCTTCATCCCTGAAAGGGCAAAATGTAAAAAACGTCTTTCCTGTTCAAGTTGATGCTCCCTGGCCCAAACTAACATGAACGTGATTTATTTTAGTTCAATAATTGATATGTTTTCATTAGATGAGGTCAAAGTTTGATGAGCAGTAGTGAGGAGTGCATAATCTTAGTGCCCTTTCCTTGAGAAATAATTTAGTTTAGCTGGAGCAGTTAGAAGTTGCTAGGTAACAGAGAAGATAGAGAGGATGTTTACTAATATGTCTGATTTGTTTTTGTCATGGTAGAAGTGAGATCAGCCAGTCAGATTACTTTCATCATGTTGAGTAGGTCACGTAATCTCACACTGCTAATTATTATTGTCCTTTCTTCTTGTCACGCAATCTTCCCTCCCTAAGGACAGGCTACATAAATGAAGCCAAGGAAATATTATGTGCTTGGCTGGAATGAG